>CM024476.2:23485963-23925965 GCA_014182885.2 Eucalyptus caleyi
GGATACGATTTGATGAATCATATCTTCCAACACTCCCCCTCAAGCTGGGGGCTTGTAGATGTCCAAGACACCAAGCTTGCTTAGAAGATATGCATGTTGTCTTTGACAAAAAGGTTTAGTGAATATGTCCGCCGGTTGCTTTGAAGTCCTGATTCCTCTTGTCTCGATTATTCCTTCTTGAATTTTCTCTCGAGTAAAGTGGCAATCGACTTGTATGTGTTTTGTCTTCTCATGCAATACAGGGTTTGCTGCAAGCTTTAGCGCTGAATCATTGTCACAAAAAAAAAAGTGTAGTTGGTCCTTCAACTCTTGCCCCGAGATCCTGAAGTAAACCCCTTAGCCAAATTATTTCACAAACAGTCTTGGCCATGGATCGATATTCAGCTTCAGTTGAAGATAGAGATACAGTAGACTGCTTCTTTGTCTTCCATGAAAGCAATGATTCCCCAAACTTGATGCAATAACCGATGATGGATCTCCTGCTCATAGGACATGTGGCATAATCTGCATCATAGTAAGCCATCATTTTCATGTTGCATTTTCGAGAAAGGAGTATCCCCAACCCTGGACATGTCTTCAAGTATTCCACAATCTTCAATGCTGCAGTCATGTGAGATTGTTTCGGATTGTGCATAAACTGGCTGAGAGTCTGCACTGCATAGCAGATGTCTGGCTGGTCATAGTTAGATATATAAGTTTCCCTTCCAGTCTCTGATATCCCGACGGATCTCTCAATAATGGATCATTAGAAGAAGAGGATATGCCAGAATCATAATCGACAGATGTCAGCCTAGCATTTTGCTCAATAGGAATAATGGCTGACCTACAACTTGATAATCCCATTTCTGATATGATTTCCATTATGAATTTCCTCTGACTGAGAGAAATTTCCTGATCTGAACGAGCTATCTCAATTCCAAGAAAATACTTAGGTGGCCCTAGATCTTTGATATGGAAAGTGGAATGCAGATACTCTTTAAGTTTCTTCACAGTAGAATCATCATTTCCCATGATAAGAATGTCATCAACATAAATCATCAAATAAATAGATGACATACCTTTTGTCTAGGTGAATAGGGCATAGTCATGTTTGGACTGTTTGAATCTAGCAGCCATAAGTGCATTAGTGAACTTGGCGTACCATTGTTGAGAGGCTTGCTTTAGTCCATAAAGATATTTACGGAGACGACACACCTTAGACTCCCCCTGTCTCCGTAATCCTGGTGGAAGATTCATATAGATTTCTTCATCCAGATCACCATGTAAAAAGGCATTATGTACATCCATTTGATGTAGCGGCCAGTCACAAAAAGCAGCAAATGATAGGATAGATTGAACTGTGACATCCTTTGCAACAGGCGAAAAAGTTTCATGGTAGTCAAAACCCTCTCGCTGAGTAAAACCTTTGGCCACCAACCTAGCCTTATATCTTTCCACAGAATCATTTGCCTTGTACTTAATCTTATAAACCCACTTACATCCAATGGGTTTTCGATCACCAGGCATTGTTACAATATCCCAAGTATGATTCTCTGTCAAGGCATGTAATTCGGCCTCCATGGCCTTTTGCCAACGAGGATCATCTTTAGCCTCACTATAACTAGAAGGTTCTCGTTCTTCAGAAATACGACTCATGCAACATAAATGTTTTGCTGATAGCCTATCAAATGAGATGTAAGACGAGATGGGATAACGAGTACCTGACGATCTTGAAGAACCACATATGTAATCCTTTGTCCAAGCTGGTGAGCGAGCCGCTCGACTAGAACGCCGTGGAAGTTCTTGTTGCATTGAAGAGGGCTCTTCTTCAACAGGGGTTCATTCTGAATGTTCAATGAACTGGGCTAATTCTTCTATATGAGGCTCTTTAGTGGAGTGACTCGTAGATGTCTCAATAGGTAATGTAGGCGATTCACCACTTGGTCCTGGGAGAGGAGTAGCAAGAAATGTACCTCCCGGAAAGATATATTTTTCCAATAAGAATTTTGAATTCCCCGTCTTCTCATCTTCAGTTGAAGAAATAAGAGTTTGGAAAGGAAAAATATTCTCATGAAAAATAACATCTCTGCTTACGAAAACTTCCCCTGTGGATGGTGCATAAATCCGATACCCCTTTTGCAAAGTGGGATATCCCATAAATATACACTCACTAGCTCGTGGTGCCATCTTATCCTTGTGTCCCACTGTAGTGACATAACAAAGAAATCCAAAAATTCTGAGATGACTCAGATTCAGTTTCTTTCCATACAACATCTCAAATGGCGTCTTTCCTTTCAGAATACGTGAGGGCATGCGATTAATCAATATGCTGTTGTAACTACACAGTCTCCCCAAAAATTCTCAGGAATAGATGCTTGAAACTTGAAGGCACGTGCTACTTCTAAGAGGTGACGATGTTTCCTCTCAACAACACCATTTTGCTGTGGTGTATAAGTGCAAGAACTCTCATGTAGGATTCCATTAAGTGAAAATAAAGAAGCACACTCACTATTAAAGAACTCCCTTCCATTAACCCGACGGATTGTTTTTCCAAATTGAGTTTTAGACAAGGTAAGGAATGTTCGTAGGTGAGCAAATACTTGATTCTTGGATTGCATGAGAAATATCCATGTCGCACGAGAGAAATCATCAACAATTGTGAGGAAATATCTTGACCCAGCGTGATGCATAGTATGATAGGGTCCCCAAACATCAGCATGGATCAACGAGAAAATACTATCTGCTTGGGAATTACTATTTGGAAAAGGAGCATGTGTTTGCTTTGCCAAAGGATAGATAGGACACTGGGGACAAGGGAATGAGGCACTATGTCCCAATCTTTTATGATGAAGGGAATTTTTGTCATTGATAACATGGTTACACAATGAGTTATTGAATTCAACATACGACAAATTAAAATTGCTGGGGAAATCCATCCAAAAATAGAGCCCTTGATAAGCTTTACCCAAGCCCATCAGTTTGCCAGTCGAAACGGCCTGAAAGAAACAATTATCTGGAGTGAAGAGGACACGACATGAATTTTCTTCAGAAGCTCAATTAACTGATACGAGGTTGAATTGGAAGTCAAGCACATAAAGTACATTTCGAAGTGTAATTAGGGAACTAAGATTCACACTGTCGGTCATGACAACTTGTGTGGATTTTCCATTTGGAAGTTGTATTGATATAGGAAAGGATAATTTTTGGATTTTGGAAAAGAAACCCTTATCACAGACTATGTGATCACTAGCACCTGAATCTATAATCCATGCATTCTTCGAAATTGAGTTCATCAAGCAATAAGATGTACTTGTGAAGCCTCCAACCTTATCAGATGCATCCAACCCTTTTAAAGCCCTCATCAGTTCCTGATACTGCTCATGGGTAATTGATTTTTCTGTTGGCTGACTCAGTACCTGAAAAACCTGTGAAGATTTTCCTCATTCTTTTTCTCCAGGTCTCCCATGTAATTTCCAACATCTTTCAATTGTATGGTGCGGACGTTTACAATAGTCACAAATATAATTTACCTTTTCCTTTTTGACCATTGTTTTTTGAAAGGAATCTGTTGTTGGGCTGGAAAATTTGAGTTGAAGTGGGCCCATACGGTCCTTCTGGTCCAGTGGGCTGGATTCACGGCCCATTTTCGCGCGCTTGAACTCTTCCTCGCAGCCCGTCGACTTTGTGCGGCCCATTTGCTCCAGCGAAGACGCTACGTGGGCCGTCCGAGAAGGGCCTAGTCGATGAAAAAAGAAGACCGTCCGATTGTTTGCCGAGATCTGAGCCGTCCATTTGCTCATTTAAAAACGAGCTAGGGTTTCGGCCCCTTGAGTTCGCCCTCTTTCCTCCTCCGAACCTAGGGTTTCTTTGTGGGGGGTGATAATGGCCTCTGGCGGCCAGAGCCATCGCCTCGCTTCCTCTTCCAGAAGTCACCGTCCTCTGGTGGCTCTCTTCCTGGATGGCGAGCTGGTAGATCCGGCCAAGATTTGGCATGGGATCCATTGTTAGGATCTAGGAACGAAACAAAAGGTATGTTTCGTTTAAGATTAGGAGAAACCTAATCGCCTTTTTTATCTCGCGCATGTTCTTGTACTGCTGGAGAATGGGTTCAGGCCATTCGAATTTTTCTTTGACCGATTCCATTTCATTCCAGAGTGCTGACAGTTTATTGTAGACTATTGCGACGCTCATATTCCTTTGCTTCAGATCTGAAATTTGCTGTGTTATGGAAAAGATCTTAATTTGATCTAGCTTTCCATACATCTCTTTAATATTATCCCACATCTCTTTCGTATCTTCTGTTGGAGGAAGTCCCGCTGCTACTTTGGGTGAGATACAATTCCCAATCCAAGTTCTAACGAGTTGGTTACATTTTCTCCAAAAACGAGCCATTCGCTTGTCGGTTGGAACCGGAATTTTCAGTCCAGAAAGCCTTTCTTATCCTTTGTTACCAGGGCACGCCGGAGTTCCCGCAACCAAGTCGAGTAATTCTCTGGGCCCGTCAATTGCTGACTGATCAGTTTCAATTCTGGTCCATCGGCGTTCGTCGTGTACAGAGGGTCGCTAGGCTCCGACCGTCCTCCGGCAGCAAGGA
The DNA here is from genome assembly GCA_014182885.2 of Eucalyptus caleyi. Lineage (NCBI taxonomy): Eukaryota > Viridiplantae > Streptophyta > Magnoliopsida > Myrtales > Myrtaceae > Eucalyptus > Eucalyptus caleyi. The sequence goes on from CM024476.2 coordinate 23,490,537, forward strand.
TTTGGTAAGGAAAAAAACCAGGTGAAAAAGTTGGGTAGGTGCCCCTACATTTGCTCTGTTTTCTTGACCCGCATTAAAGAAATTTTGGTAGGGATTCGCTCCCCCCGATTCGCCAGATCCGCCCGTCTGCTCCGGGCCGAAGGTAGAGCCTGCCTCACTTATGGTTGGTACGCCTCCGTCAGTCCGCAAGTTGCTTTGATACCCCAGCTGTGATGTATGTGGGTTTATCCCATGGATCCATGGATATGGCATCCACTGGTAAGGATGGCCCGAATAGGGCTGCCCCAAGTTGAACTGAGCCGAAAGATTTTGCATTGCACGTATGGAGGCTGGATCTGGCCTTGGTTGAATTGTTGCTCTGCCACGGTCATCACAACGGTTGAATCTGGATTGTGCGTACTTTGTGGCATTGCATCTCTCACTAGCTGATCATCTGGCTTTTAGGTGAGAGCTTCCGATGTGTTCATTGTGAAAGAAATTTTTCAAGAGAGATTGATTCCTTTTGGTAACTGTTTTGCAGGTTATAGTTCCTCAAGGCAATTAGGAATGGTAGACGCGGAAGCTATGCCAGAATCGCAGGAAGCTCTAATACCATGTTAGAAGACCAAGAAAGGCATCGAGAAAAGGTAGAAGGAATGTAGGGGAAGAAATTGTTGTATTCATTGTACATTTTCTGTTGTGTACAAAGTGTATTGAATTACAAAGAAAGAGATTAATAAAGGAAAAGAAATATTCTCCTATCTTTCTAATCCTAAAATAAATAAGATTCTCTACCTATCAACGATTGGATACGATTTGATGAATTATATCTTCCAACAAAAAAAACTTTACATTCTAGTTCATGTGTAAGAATGTCTTTCCACTCATCGCTTCAATTGAACTTTTGTGTTCCCACTGAAATGGGTTTCCATGTGAACTATGAGAATTAACAAAAATTCTTATTATTGGAGCAATTATCTTGTTTTTGTTCCATTATGTATCTTTCTCCTTCAAATATGGTAGCCGGCATCTTATTATTGGAGCAATTATCTTGTTTAGCCAAACCGGACAACAATATTTGGATGAAAAATCAGAACTGGACAAGTACTTGGAGGAAGCATTGTAGTCAATGTCTATTCTTTTCAGGATCTATCATAACCCAGTACTTCTCAGGGCTGCATCAAATGCCTTTTGGACTTCTTGTCATGTTATATCAAAGCTTCTCTGATCTTCATGATTTGCTTGAAGAGGAGCTTAATTAGTTCATTCCATGCCCGTGCTGCCAATGCAGCATGATGTTGTCCACCTTGTTTGACATCAGTGCATTAATTAGGCTTTCTAGATTGATTTATTACTCTCTGGTGTCACCAAAATCGTGTGAATGAGTAACTATTCTATAATTCAAGTTTGCACACAAATGTAATGTAAAAATTGTTTGCTATTGAATGTAGAACTAATCTTACACCTTGTCTCAGTACTTCGCAGCGTTAAGAACACATGTCATGTCAAGAGGGGACTTGATGGATAATTTTTTTCATTAATTGGATCCCCCCTAGCAACAAATAGTTTCTTTATTTACTCAGAGAGTCAATAACAAAAACAAAAGTACATAGTTTCCATCCCAACCCGAACCCCAAAGAAAAGAAAGGTGTGAAAAAAAAAAACAAAAAAAGAAAAAAGAAAAAAAGAAGAGAGTGGGAAACCCAGCAACCCAACCCGACCAAAATTGACTCGAATTTTCGATGCGGGTCTAATGTGTTTCGGGTCGGTTCGGTTCGGGTCATAGTGTGTGACCCTTGTGATTCAGGTCAGGTCGAGTAACAACAAAACCCGACCCAACCCGACCCATTGACACCCCTACCTGCAAGTCCTACAAATTGGTTAAGTCCAATTCTCTGGTCCCTGACTTGATATAGTTTGGCGCGCCATTGGTGGTATCATATATGCTGAACATAAATAATGGAAAAAGTTATCCTTTTAAAGTTGTATATATATATATATCATAGATGTCGAGTTTGGGATCTAATGTCAATGGACAGAATAATAATATCCTAAGACTTTTCAGGACAATAATTGAATTGTTTGGCACCATGGTCTATCCCGTTTATTAATGGGTGCTTGTACATTAGCATATCTAAGTCTCTATCAATGTTGACAGGTTTTCACCCATTCAACATGGAATTATTCGGTATAGATTAATCCAAGTCAACTATACAACACTAATGATCAAGACCCAACCTCCCACACGGTGGATGGTAGCAGAGAAGAGCTCTACTTTGAAACACAATGACGTGAAGATGTCCAATGCCAACTAGGCAATAGCGAAGAGATGTCCGATGCCGACTAGGCAATAGTGAAGAGTGTGCTAAAGGTAAACGTGGATGGTTCCTTTCTTCCAGAAACAGGGAAGCGGCCGTGGCTTGTGTCTGCAGAGATAGCAGAGGAGTTCTCGTCGATGGCTTTGTGCGCACAGTTCGAGTGTCTTCAGCTCTTCAGGCGGAAGCACAAGCTCTTTTGCAAACCCTAAAGTACTTTGAGGGAAAAGAGGAAAAAGAGATAGAGGTGGAGTCAGATAGCTTGGAACTAGTGAAGTCTTTGGAGGAAAGTACTCCGGTCTCGTGGGGTCTCAACACACTGTTCAGCAAACTCCAGGCACGTGTGAAGTCTTTCACACGGTTAAAAATAAAACACTGCCGAAGAGAATGCAACACCATCGTAGATTGGGTTTGTAAGGCCCACCAAAGAAAAGCCCTCCCAGCTAATTGGGTTTATTATCCTCCTTGTTGTCTTCTGGACTTATTGTGAACTGAAGCGTCCCTTATATGAATGAATGAATATCATCTTTTTACGACCATAAAAAAAAAAACTATACAACTCTCTTTTTTAGATAAATTTACCAAACGCAAGTTCTAAACTGATTGTATTTGTATCAATTAAGTCGTAAAATTTTCAATTATACCAATTTAGTCCTAAAATTTTGATAATTGCCAACATAATCCATCTAGCTCTCACCTTTAGTCGGCCATGGTTACCAGCAGAGGAAGAAGGAAGAAGAAAATGAAAGAAAAGAAAATTAAAAATTAAAAAACGTGGATTTTTTCAAATTGCAAAAATTATTTACGTGAGCACCAACAGTGCCACGTAGGATGGCCAGTGGACACGACTAGTATCTATATCAACAATTTCCTATCAAAATTAGCTAGTGAATTTAATTGGCAAAATTTGAAAATATTTAGGACTTAATTGATATAGTTAAAAAGTTTATGATTAAATTGACACTAGTGCAATAGATTTATGATTTTTTTAAAAATAAATTTCCCATCTTTCTTGAGCTTCTCATAGACTTGTCCACATACTTCAACAATTTACTACCAGAAAAATTAATATACACACACACACGACTGTCTTTATTTTTGGCTTCTAGAGAAGTACAATAATTTTTAAACTCAAATATTTGAAAAATTATAAAAGTTATATGAGAACTATTTGGCAAATGAAAGGTTTCAAGTGCTTATAATTTTTTTTTAAAGTCCAAATTATGTGCGTAAATATTTAAAGAAACTTTTAATTGTTTAAATAGTAACCGTCGAAAGAGGCTGAAATTTTCCAATTACAGGACGAGTTATGGAATCGTAGCGAGGAGGGGTTTTGTACTTTGACTTTTCTTTGGCCTAACATGGCCTCTTTTATCTCCGTTCCATGTTATAAACGTGGACACCAACAGCAGAAAAATCAAGGCACGTACAACAAAAGTTTAGACTTAGACCAAATAATAATGGTTCCACGGATCACGTCATGCACAAGACCTAAGCAAAACATAATCTTCTATGCATGTGTAATCAAATTCATGTTGAGTCATTGAGGATTGTTTTAATACCGTCAATCAACGCAGTTATAGTCAACACACAAGTTTCAGAGCTTTGAAAATTCCAAGTTAACTTTAAGTAATGGATTCTAAGCGCAAAATCTCGTCACTTACCTTGAAGTCTTCCTTGACTACAAGAAACCATGTAGATTGGAACAATTTTCCATTGTATGTTTCAATAGTCTTGAAATTTGAAAGCTATTATTTTTTAACAATTTTTGACCATCATCAATTTGTAACTGTTTTTATTTGCCATTACTTTATTACGGTTTTGTACTTCTAACAGGGTTGGAGTAAATCTCTCAATTATACAAATAAGAAATTAGTCAAATCTCAATCACCTCTCATTTCGAGCTTCTAATTAAAGATAAGAGATTTCTCAAGCCCTAATTAGTCAACTGGACTATTAGAGATATATTTAAATATTCTATGATTTTATATATTATTATATGGTTTTATATATTTCCTTTGATTGGTCTTGATTTGTTACTTTAGATAGTTATTATATAAAGCCTATAAATAAGCTCGTGTATTCTTTATTTGATGTTATACAAAATATTACATCTTCTAGTCATTAAAATTCTCAACATGGATGAAAAAAAATAAACTCCTCAAAAGTAGAACCTAGTTAGTTTACTTCCCTAGCCGCCTAAAACATTATTAGTAGACTACACTATGACGTCACTTCCCTAAAGGTGATTCGATTTTTGACCTTTTAATTAATGTTTTTTTGGTTGAAAACCTTTTAATTGCACCTTTTTTTATTACTGTTGGCACGGTGATTTTTGAACTCGACAAGGACTGCCCAGTCAACGATGCAACAAGGGGACAATTTCTACGAAGAGAAACACACATGCATGCATTGACTATGGGAGTCTCCGGAGACAATTATTCATTCTTGCCGACACTAAGGACCCAACCTCCATGATTTGGCAATTTGCTTTTGCGTTCATAATCTAGAATGCGGAATTTATACTAATGAGCTTCTTTGAATTTTTGATGTCCCTCTTTTCTTTTTGTGATAGAAAACTTTCCACACGGATGTTTTATCATGTTCAAAAGAAATGTCAATCTTTCACATCTACAACACGTTTCCATGAAAGTCTTACACATTGCACTGTGAACATATCAGTACATGCATTAATGCAGCTGAGAGTTGATTTGGACGCCAATGAGAGTAAGTGCAGGCTGGGTTGAAGATTTCCATTCAACCGGCAAATGCATCAAAGGTGGGAAAATTATCATATTAGGTAGATAGAATATGATTTTTAGGATATAAATAATATGAGTCGAAACGTATGTAAAGGGCTAGTGCAACACCTAGAGGAGGTGAATAGGTGTAAATAAAATTTTCTCGCAAGACTTAGAAGTAATATTTTGCTTCTTGAAAATGATTAACAAGGGGCATAAACAATTTTAAACAATTATATAAGACAATGAATAAAACTAAGAAGTTAAGGAGAGAGAATTGGAACACAAGGTTTATAGTGGTTCGGCTTAGATCAAGCCTACATCCACTCTCCCGCGTTAACAGCTTACTGGCTGGAATTCACTATGAATTAAAAGAGATTTTACAACTCGTAATCTCGACTTTCTCAATGAAGAGTTTCTACTAATCTCTCCTAGAGTCTCACTATGTATTCCTCTTTTTTGTGTACAACTTTTGAGCTCGACGAATGAAAGAACAAGGAACTATGGAGATTCGAACTTTGAAATTCTTCTTTCACGCGCACACTCGAACAACCGGAAAGTCATCCTTAAATACTCCTTCATGCCTTCACGACCGTTGGCACTTTCCAAAGGAATTCTTCCAATCTACCCGTTGGACAAAATCAATTAAGGTGATCTTGAGTCGTAGAATGATTTATGATAAAAGCCTGTCAATCATGTTCACTCATACAATTAGGATCTTGGTTTCCATAAGTAGAATTTTCCAAGTTTGCTCGCCTTTAAAAGATCTTCGTATCGGAGTAAATTCCAATAAGAAAAACTAAACAATTAGATGTTATATCCAGCCATAAGGTCTTCTAAAAGCATACGAATCAAATCCTTGAAGATAATCTAGCATCCGGATAGGTCTTCACTCTTCAGTCTAGAAACTATCAGTGAGGGCAGACTTTGAAACTTATGTCTGGCGGTCTTCAAACTTTGATAGTAGAGTCTAGAGTTCCTTTAGACTATACCACTCGAGTCTAGAAGTCTTTAGGCTATACTTTTGGAAATTTTTTGTCAACTTTAAAACAATAAATGAGTTTTCTTCAACAATCTCCCATTTTTTTATGGTGACAAAACTTTCCTGCAGATTTGAAAACTTTTTACCTGCAAAACAACACTTAAGCAATACATGATATCTTTAAAAATAAGATGATTAGGACTTGGAAAGTATTGATTCTGCAACCACAGGAAACATGTTAATCTTGCAAAATAGGATAACTATCCAACCACAATCAATATCACAAGCTTAGTAACTGCAAACGTCAAAAGGATTCAAAAACAGTCAAAAGTTTAAAGCATATCGTCCAAAAATACAAAGTCCAAACAAACCGAAACAAAAAGTCATCAAATTCAAACCAAAATAAAAAAGATACTATGCTAAAAAAGATAAGTTAGGTCAAATCTGCACAAATTCTCCCCCTTTTTGTCAATAGCAAAAAGTGGAGAATAGTAAAGAAAGAGTGGGGTAAAATAAATCATGGCTGCTTGGGGATTCGGACGAGCTGGAATTCCCCCATGGACTTGACAGTGTCTTCCAACTTTTGTAGAGACTCCTTCAGCAGTCGAATATCCTCACCCTTGGCTTTTTCTTGCACTTGAAGCTTTAGGGTCTGTAGTTGCTATTGTAGAGAGTTTGTAGTTGTTGTTGTAGAGAGTTTGAAGTTTCCTTTAGAACTATCATCATATTCTTCATCTCAAACTCAAAAGCGTATTGCTAACCCTTTAAATCCAAAAGGATATCCAACAGTCTTTGAAAGTCTGCTATTGGTTTTGAAGTAGTGCTGGGTCCAGCTGAGTCAATTCCATGTCTTGAGATGTGAGGGAACATCTGTTGTTTGATCACTAGTACTTAGAGAGGATGCCTCAAGATCTGTTTCTGGATGTTGAGAGGCATATACATCCTTTGGATCACTGGAGATCAACTAACATCACTAGTAAAGACAGGTGAAGAAATACATCTCTTGTTAGTAGCTCCCCTTGTTTCTGTGCCTTTAGGTGGAGAAAAGAATTCTTCTTCATGTTCTTCTTCAGCTCCTGAGTGATATTTAGTTTTTCCGTCCCCTGCAGTACCACTTCTTGACTTCTCCAGGTCTTTTGTCAAGGATATAACAAGTATTGGCTCAAACAAGTCATCTTGTCCCTCTTCTTCTTCTTGTTCTCTTCCTCTCTCTTCTTCTTCTTCTGTTCTTCCTTCCTCTTCCTCTGTTCTCCTCTCTTCTCTCCCTCTTTGCTCTGTCTCCTCTCTTTCTATGTTTTCTCGTTCCTCTTGCTCTTGAAAGCTGATATAACTCTGTAAATTCCATAAGGCAAAAGCGGAGAGAGTGATGTCATCATCATCATCTTCTTCATCCTGCAAGATAAGGGATCTCTTCTTGGTAGGTTCGCTTATGGGCTCCTTGCCTTTTCTTTTTCCTGCTACAGAGTCTTGTCGTGCCTTGATAGGGGACTTCTCCTTAATGCTCTCCGAAACCTTATTCAGCTCTTTCAGACGCATCTTAGAAACAATTTTCATTCCAATTACCATTGGAGCAATGGTTGAACACACAGGATAGTAGGAGGCTGAATATTTAAATGTCTGAAAAATCGAGTGATAAGAGTAGCGTAAGGAAGTTGCCCCTTGTCCTTCACCATTGTCCTATACATATGCATAAGGATGGTGTGAGACAAAGAGAACTTGAAGTCAATGTTGATAGCGTACATCAACTTCGATTCCGAGTGAGAGACATCAGATTTTTACGTTGATTTGGGTCTAATGCAGTTGATCATGATCTTATGAAGCAAGATATTTGAGGCAGTCATTCTAGAGTAAGAAATCTTGCCCTCAGCAAATCTGTCTCGAACAAGTTCTAAAGTAGCATAAGCAATAGAGACACTGATTGGTTGGAAACGCCCTCTTTCCACCCTAATCACATCAGCCATTGTGTCTACATCGATCACAAATTCTTTGTCCCTAACAGTAAAGGAAAATCTATTCGCACCTAGAAAAGATAGATTTGAATAAAAGTAAGCGTAAGTTCTAGATAGGCGACAGTTGTCTCAGAGCAAAAACGTTCGAGTTGAAGGAGTGCAAACTTCTCCCTCAGTTTAACTTTCAATGAATCAAGAAAATCAAAGTCAATACTTCGAGGGTTCATAACCCCATGCTTCAGCAGTTTCAAATAAGTCCTCTTGTGGTCCTTAGAATGAAAAAAAAATCCATCCTTTCATCATGAATATTTGCAGCGACTCCCATCCTAGGCTGAAAATTTATGAACATCATTTCATTGTCATCTTTCCCTTCGGCTGATTAAAAGTACCAAAACGTGGATCGCTTGGAAAGTTGGCAAAGGCTCTTGCTGTCGTGCCTACAGGTGCAATGCCCATACTCTTCATTGTTCGCAAAAAATGAGTCTCATTCTTATATCCTCTCTCGCTCAAGAACTCATCAATAAAAGTCATCGCCGTTCCACCTTCTTTTAACTTAGAGTAGAGTTTGTAGAGAAATTCGGGTTTCAGCGTTCTTACAGATTTCACGTCCTCTAAAACTTCTTCTTCTAGTTGTTGCTGTGGAGGATCTTGAGTCTTGTGTTGAGAAGAGTGACACGGTTGAGAATGTTGTTGTTGACGTTGCTACTGCTGAGGAGAGTCTTCTTCCTTGGTTATATCAAAGTGCGTAGGAGCCTCTATGGCATCCTAGAATTCCTTGCCAATCTTTAGGAGTGCTCTAATTCATGTCTTGCATTAAAACTTTGGCCAAGCTTTTGGTGGGTAATTATTTGATGGAAAAAAAATTCTATTTTTGGCCATGTGGGATTATGGATTGGAATTTATTAAATTGGGTCACAAAGTTTTGATGAAAAATAAATCTCAATTAGGTGTATATATATAATTAAGGATTAGGTGAATTAATAGGATGGGGATGGGCTTGACAATTAAAGGCCCAAACCAGCCCATTACCTCACCCCATCTTCGGCCGGCCCACGAAGCCCAAGGAAAGGAAGCAGCCGTCGGCCCATGGCTAGCCCAAGCCCAGCCGGATGAGCCCATCATGTGCATGGGAGAATTGACAAGTGTTAATCCCCCTAAGTCCAAGTGTCATGCACGCAATCAAATGATTGCTCATCATTGAGGGGAAGAAAATAGGAGAACCGGTTTGATGATGAAGGGGGGTGTCAATCGAGAAGAGAGAGAGAGAGAGAGAGAGAGAGAGAGTTACTGAGAGAAGAGAGAAATTGAGAGAGAAAGGGAGAGTGAGCGTGCGGGAGAAGAAGGAAGGAAGCCGATCGCCGCTGTTCACCGCCGTCGAGTCCGCCTCGCCCTCCGTTTGTGCTTGCTGTGTTTGCTTGGTCTAGAGGCAAGTGGGATCCTTGATCTACTCTTGCATGTTGTGCCTAGTATGTGTGCTTGAATGGTGATAAATTTCGGATGTTTAGGGTGTGAAAAGTTGAACTTTTAAAAGGGGTGTTTAGGTTAGTAAACTGTTCTTGAGAAAACAGTCCGACCTTGGATGTTCTAGTGGCTTGCATGCGATGTTTGAGTTGGATTTTGGCCATGACTTCTAAATGAAAGTTGTTAAGGACTTTCTGAAGTACAACATACTCAAATTTGGGAAAAAACGAACAAGAATAGGTAGGTGAAATCATGGTTTTTCGGAGGAAGTTGAATCTGGAAATTTCGGTAACTACCTTTGATGAATGCATGGACTGTAAGGTTTAACTTTTTGTTGAAATTTCACTTCAATTTCTTAACAAAATATGTAAAGGAAATCCTGAGGTATAACATATCAAAAATTTAGAGAAAACTAACAAGACTAGATAGGAGAAATCGTGGTTTTCGGAAGTAGTCAGATCTGGAAATTTCAGTATTGAAACAGAAGCTTTAACCGCCTATATTTAATCACATAGAACGAATTTGACTTTGAATTCTCCATTAAAAACCTACCTTAGGATCTTGACTACAACATAGTCGAATTTCATAAATTTTGAAGGTCATTTGGGTATTTAATCAGAAATGTCTCTAAAACCGTGTAATCTGATATGTTCGGACTTGGTCAGTTGTAATGCATGGACTATATCGTTTTGCATGAGGTTCTTTCGGAAATGTGTTCTCATGAAATATCTCTCTTTATGTCTTCCCTACAACATATTCAAATTTCGTAATTTTTGAAGATCATTTGACTATTTAACCAAAAATGTTTCAAAAACTGTGCAAGCTGAATTGTTAGAATAGTAGTGCTGTGATGCAATGGTTTATGCCGAATTGTATGAGGGTCTTTTGGGTGTAGTATCCTTTATGAAATATCTGCCTCTGTGTCTTGACTATCACATGTTTGAATTTCATAATTTTTGAAAGTCATTTGAGCATTTAAATAAAATGTTTTCCAAAACTGTGCAAGCTGGATTGTGCGAATTTCAAAGGCTGGATGCATGACTATTCTGTTTTGAATGAGCCCCATGAATTATATTGTTTTAAGTGATTGAATCTTACTGCACATGTGATGATTCTTGGCATTACATATAGAATCAAAGTTGAAATTGACCTTGTTGCCATCACATCATATGCCATGTTGATTGTGAGACATGAATTTGTGAATATGAATTATGATGAATGAGAAGACTGTTAGAGGTGAGCCGACAATGCCCTGGGAGTGTCAGGATGCCCGGAATGTGGGGGTGCCGGATGTCCTCGGGAGTTTTGAGATGCTTGGAATAGTTGGGTGCTGGAAGCGTCGGAGGTTTGTGCCCGGGAGATGCCTCGTGATGCCAGTTGGGATACGAGATGCCCATAATGTGGGGGTGCCGGATGCTCGGAGGTTTCTCACGATGCCAGGTTGGGGTGCGAGCGATAAAATGTGGGATGCAATTATTGGTCCCGAGAAAGAAAGATGTGGTGATCAAACTGAAAGATAAAAGGTTGAAATTGAATCATGCATGGTATGGTGACATGTATGCATGGTTGTATGATATGATGTGTATGAGTGCATGATGGTATGTGCACATAAGGCATGAATATGCATGAATGTTTGGTGATGAGTGCATGGTTGTATATGCACCTATGGCATGATGGTATATGTATAAATACTTGGTGATGAGCGCATGATGGTGTATGCACATATGGTATGATGGTATATGCATGGCCGCAAGGTAAGTTATGCTTGAATGCATGGGTGATATGTATTTTGCTATGATGTTATGATTATATTGTGTGATGCATTTAGTAGTTTAATGGATCTTTTACCTACTGAGCGGCTGTACTCACCCCTTCAGGGACCAACATTTCAGATTAGGAAGATGCCTCTCCCTCCGGTCACGCGGGGTACCTTTTACGACATTCCATTTGATGTGGAGGTCGATTGTATGGAGCTCGATAGTGTTACCATCCTTGGTCTGACGTTCATATGGGTTCGGGTGAGCTGGTGATGTATGATGTGGGCTTTAGTTGGGGGTCCGGTCATCTAGGAGTTCCTGTCAATCCACGTTTGCCGAGACAAAGTGATGCGGGGGATGTTGCCGCTACCACCGCCCGATGCACCAAGATGAGTGTGATGGCCCTCGTGAGGAGTGGGAGCTAACATTTTTTTTAGGATAGCTAACACTTGTAGATGGAGGATGACATGTGATCGATATAGAGGGTTGAGATCTCTTTTGAGCTGTGGCCAAGTTTAATTAAAAGTCTTGGCTTCTCTTTTTGGTTGTACTGATTTGAGAAATCCATCATCAAAATATAAATAAAAGTGGCTCGGCTTTATGTTTTCGTTCGAGGTGTAGCTGGTGTGCATTGTACCATCATCAAGAGAGTAGAGGGATGACGTGACTCGTCTTTAATTCCGCTATAAGCTACTCTTTTTTTTTAAAAAATGCCCAAGGACCTCGGTCCTTCTTCAAACCCCCTTTATATCAAAGACAAGTAACGGGTATCCTATAGAGATAAAGCGATTGGCAGGCTGTGGCGACCTTAGGTGTTTAGGGGTGCCACACCCTCACACATATGCTGTGGTCCTCTACTTGCAATTCTAGAAGATTTTCTTTGAGAAGACAATGTCACTTCCTTTGGGGGATTCCTCGAACTTGATCATGTAAAAAGGTGAAAACTTTTTGAATTAAACTAGAGAGAAAGTGTGAGAAAGTGAAGTTCTGTATTCTAGGGTTTGTGAGTGAAAACGGAGAAGAAGAAAATTGACAGTATATAAAGCAAGTGAACCAGGGTATTCCAATCGTCACAAAGGAAAAATAAAAACTGTCTTTTTGAAAATGAAAAACTACCGTTTTTGAGAAAGAAAAATTGCCATAAATTCAAAACTCGAAAAAGACCATTTCTAAAAGTAAGATAAAGAAGTAATGATTTGAAAATGTACCTTTTCAAGACTTCTTCCTAAAAATTAAATTACTTGGAATGAAGAATTAACTTACGGTCGTATCATTTGGACACTCGAGTCGACCATCTTCAAACTTTACTCGGTAGAAGATATTATGTTTAGTTTGGTGCTGATAGACTCAAATAAACTTTTCTCCAATGGCTTTGTAAATATGTCGCCAACTAATTTTTCGAGTCAATGAACTGAATCATAACTTCTCTATTTTGAACATGATCTCTAATGAAGTGATGTTGAATTTCAATATGCTTTGCTCTGGAATGAAGAATTGGATTTTTTGTAAGATTGATAGCGCTGGTGTTGTCACATTTGATTTCGGTGCACGATTCTTCAATTATAAAGTCTCTTAGCTGTTGCCTTATCCACAAGATTTGAGAACAACAACTTCCAACAGCCACATACTCTGCTTCAGCTGTTGAAAGGGCTACGGTGCTTTGCTTTCTTGAGAACCAAGACACCAGCTTGTTGCTCAGCAATTGACAAGTGCCAAAAGTACTCTTTCTATCATCTCTGCAATATGCTAAATCTACATATGAATATCTAAGGAGAGTAAAGTCTCATTCTTTTGGATACCACAGACCTAGCTTTAGAGTAGTCGCAACGTATTTGATAATGCGTTTTGCAACACTAGATGAGATTCTTTGGGATCTAATTGGAATCTAACATAAATACAAACACTAAACAAAATGTCAGGTCTAGAAGCAGTAAGATAAAGAAGTGAACTAATAATACTCTTGTAAAAATTTTGATCAACATTCTTTCCTTCTTCGTCTTTATTTAGCTTCGAAGAACTTGACATTGGTATCTCAGTTTTTTTTTGCAAATTTCTAATTCAAATTTCTTGATGAGATCTTTTGCATATTTTTCTTGATAAATGAAAATTCATTTCTTCAATTATTTGACTTGTAATCCGAGAAAAAAAGGTTAATTCACCCATTATGCTCATCTCGAATTCATCCTGCATAGATTTAGAAAACTTATTGCATAGATTTTCATTAGGTGATCCAAAAATAATATCATCAACATAAATTTGAACAAATAGAAAATATTTACCTTATCTTTTAATTAACAAAGTAGTATCTACCTTTCTTTTAACAAAACCGTTTTGAGTAAGAAAATTACTTAACCTTTCATACCAGGCTCAAGGTGTTTGCTTCAATCCATACATGACTTTTTTCAGTCTAAAGACTGAGTTTGGCTTTCTTGGATCTTTAAATCCAAGTGGTTGATCCACATAAACTTCTTCTTGGATGAATCCATTTAGGGATGCACTTTTTACATCCATTTGGAATAGCTTGAAATTTTTATAGCAAGTAAAAGCAAGTAATAATCTAATTGCTTCTATCCTCACTACTAGTGCATAGGTCTCATCATAGTCTATCCATTCTTCTTGCGTATATCCTTTAGCCACAAGTCTTGCTTTATTCCTGACCATTTTTCCTTTCTCGTCCATCTTGTTCCTGAAAATCAATTTAGTTCCAATAATAGACTTACCTTTTAAGTTTAGGGATTAGCTCCCAAACATCTTTGATGCTAAACTGTCTGAGTTCTTCTTGCATAGCTTCAATCCAGCTTTCATCAGCCAATGCTTCTTCTATACTTTTGGGTTCAATTTCATAAACAAGTGCCAAAGCACTAGACTCTTTTCGTCTTTTGGATTTGGTGCGAATTCCTTCATCAATGTTGCCAATGATGAGTTCCTTGGGATGACTAGACTTATGCTTCCAATTACTAGTTGGTCTTGAAATTTGTTGATCCTTTGTTTCAATTGAATCTTCTAGTTCTGCTTGTTGTTTGTTTTCAGAAGTCTGAACCACTTCAGGGTAGTAGACTTTGTAAGGTTTGGATCAGGTTCAGATTCTTTAAATTGAGTTTGATCTAGTTAATTCTACATAGATTCTTGAAACTTGACGTTCATTGATTTTTCCACGGATTGGGTCTTTTTGTTGAAGACTCGTATGCTTTGCTCGAGGTAGAGTAACCAAGGAAAATTGCTTCATTTGACTTTTCTTCAAACTTATCAGTTCAATCGTTTGCATTTTCAAAACAAAACATGTACAACCAAACACATGAAAATAAGAAACATTTGGCTTTTTCACTTTAAACAATTCATAAGGAGTTTTCTCTAGAATGTCTTAAAAATACTGTTAATGATATAGCAAGCTATAGAGACAACTTCAGCCCAAAAACGAGAATGAATATTACTCTAAATTAAGATTGTTCTTGCTATTTCTTGCAAAGATCTATTCTTTATTTCCACAACCCCATTCTGTTCTGGAGTATATGGAGAAGAGAAAACATATTAGAAACCAGATTCATCACAGAATTTTGCAAAGTCTTGATTTTCAAACTCACATCTATGGTCTATTCGTATGCTTGAAATAGCATAGTCTTTCTCATTCTGAACCTTCTTAGCAAATTTTGAAAAGTAAGATAATGCTTCCGACTTACTTGCTAGGAAATATACCCATGTAAAGCGAGAGTAATCATCCACAATTACTAGGCAGTATCTATTTCCACCAATACTTTGCGCTTTGGTTGATCCAAAGAGATCCATTTGCAAAAGTTGCAAAAATCGATTAATAGAAATTTGATTTATAGGTTTAAAAGAACTTTTAACTTGTTTTCCCAAAACACAAGGTGTGCATAGGTCAGACTTTTGATTAGTTAGACTTGAGAATACATGAACAAGCTTTTTAGAAGAAATTTTGGCAATTTGCTTCATATTAACATGGCCAAGCTTCCTATGCCAAAGATTTGCTTCATCTTGAATAGAGATTAGACAATAAGAACTTTCTGGTTTTATATCCAGAAGGTAAATATTCCCATATCTTCGTCTAGTGAAAGATTGAGTGAGATCTTTACTAGTTCCCGAACAAATGCCTTCTTGAAAATTGATTCTGAAATCAATGTCACACAATTGACTAATGCTGAGTAGATTGTAGTTTAAACCTTCCACCAAAGAAACATTGTTGATTGTAAGGCTTCCAATCTTCACAGTTCGCATCCAACAATTCTTCATTTCTTGTTTCCTCCAAATGAAACTTTTCCACCATTTATTTGCACAAGCTTTATAAAACAACTTGAATCTCTGTCATGTGTCTAGAGCAGTAACTATCCAAATACCATTTGATCTTTTTCTTGATAGTGACCTGTAATTATAAAAGAACTCAAGCTTTCTTTGTTATCCACATTTTCTTGGGTCCAGGGGAGTTAGTATTGAATACAGTCTTTGCCCAATCCTTCTTAACAGGTCTCCAAATCTTGGGACATTCTTTCTCGAAATGTTCTAAGCTATTACACTTTAAACATTTGAGAGTACTTCGGCTAACGGGTTTTACAAATACTCTTTGAAAATGATTTTTGTAAAATGTTTTTGTAGGCCTTTGTTTGATTCTCTCCCTCACTTTTGGGAAATCAATTAAAGGTATGGTTTCAGTGTCATACCCAAACCAGATTTATTAAAATAAGGTCTTTGTACAGAAAGAATCTTTTCCAATTTCTCAAATCCTATTGAAAACCTTTTTGTGATATTTGAAATGTCCTCTTTTAAATTGCTATTTTCCTTCGAAAGAGAATCTGCATTTTCTTTCAAGTTAACAAAACTTTTGTCTAGATTTTCAAACTTTCTTTTCAAATAGTTTCCTATTGCTTAAGTTTAGAATTCTCCATTTTTAGCTTGGAATTCCTTTTAAGAGAGGTTTTGAGACTAAAACAAAGTTCATCTATAAACTTCGAAACCTTAACAGGAATTTTTAAATCACTAACTTCGATTTCATTATCTGAGTCTGAATCTAAATCAGTCTCAGAGTCTGAGTCTAAGTCTGAATTGGCCATTGGACATATGTTAGCATACTTTTCATCACTTTCCTTGCATTCAGTATCGCTCCATATTTTTGCTTTGAGAGCCTTCTTAAATTTCTCAGTTCTTCCTTTTTTTTCTTTTCAACAGAGGGTAATTGGGTCTAATGTGTCCCTTTTTCTTGCATTCAAAGCAGACCACATCTTTGTTAATTTCATCATCCTCAATTGATTTGTTTTGGAATTTTTGAGTGCCTTGCTTCTTCTAGTTGAATCTTCTTCCCTTTCTGTTCAGCTTCTTGAACCTTCTTATCATAAGTGCTAGCTCTTCATCGTCCATGTCATCTTCTAAATCTGTATTATCAGAATCATCATTAGATTTATGGAGCAAAAGTGGTACTTCTGATGTCTCTATGCACAATCTTGTGTCTTGTCCACCAATCCAACTTTAGCTGAAATTGTTCGGGACCTTCAATTGTATCAAAAGACATTAAAGCCACTTTAGTCCCATGCCATTAACTGAAGTCAGTGAAGCAGTGTGATATCAAATTACCAAATAAAGCTCGAGCAAAACTGTTATTTTCCATATACTCGTAAACCAGCAAAAGTTGATTTCCTTCAATGCAGCATCCATATAGTTTCACAAGATGTGGATGTTGAAGAGCAGAAATGATCCCAAGCTCAGTCACAAACTCACGATTTCCTTGCTTTGATTTTGATGAAAGCTGCTTCACTGCTATAGTGGTGCCATCGACAGAAGACCCCGCATATGAACTTTCATATCAGATTTATCTTTGTGAAGACTCGGTTACATTGAATGCTGCTTTCTACACATCTTTTCTGTTGGGAATTAGGGGAAATTGGTTCACCGATTTTCCTATATACCTTGTACACAGAGCCAAAAACCACCTTCTCCAATCTTATTGGCAACATCAAAATTGTTTGTGGCAGCTTTAATCTGTCGCGAGATGAATGAACCAATTTGCAATGCTAGACCCTTCAAATCTGCACCATGGTTTGGAACTTCTCAGAATTTGGAGGAGCCAATAGCTAAATTATGTAATCTATTATCTAACAAAAATGTAGCATTTCCTTCTCAAAGTACTAGAAAACATTATTATGATAGAATATCTTAGCATCTTTATTTTCTAGGAAACTTTGGCATTGTTCCAGTATGTACTATTTTAAAAAAAAAAAAATGTTTTCAGGGTACTTGGTAGTGGGGGAAAGAAAATATCATAGAAAAGCGCACTTTGAAATCATAACACAGGGTTTTATGTTTTGATGTCACGTATATGCGAAGTGGGCATTTATTTTCAATGTCTCGAAACATAGACTCAGTATATATATGATCAATGGTGCCCCCACAAAGACCCAAAACACACGCACACACTAAGAAATCTACCGTCCTCTTCCTATAACTATATATCCCTTCATTTCTTGGAATTCCATATAAAAGTTTAGTGAGCCAAATGGATCTATGACCTTCAGCTGTATCATGGCTTAATAATAACTGATTTTCTTTATGCGTCAAATCAAATTTCCAATGGAATGCACAAATGTCATGCATCAACAGTTTTACAGGGAACTGTGTAACATAGTTGCGGTATTAATGATGCATTGAGATTACCCTTTCCCCCACCAGAAAAGGTAAAAAGAAGAGTCATGCACCAACAGTTTGACAGGACAGCCGTGTGATCTAGCTGATATATAAAAAGACGCAATGTGATTACACCACACCCCCCGCCGCCCACCCCCTTCCTTCCCCCACACCAGAATAGGGAAGGGGGACTATGTATTCAGAGTGCGTAACATTCTCATATTTCTTGATAGATATATGTGAACTAAATGACAGAGACTCCAGGTAAGCAACTACCTTGTGCCATTTCATCTTCACGTCCAAGACATCCTCTCCACCAAAGGATGCCTAGGATAAGAAAAGCTACAACAACTATAGCAGCCACAATCCCAACCACTGTACCAGCAGATATTTTGGCCGACTCTCGTGAAATTTCAAAGTCTGCAGTGAAGAATGAACAGCATATGTTTACCCAAAACTGTTCAAGTAAATGGGGGAGGCGCACATGCAGATATATATATGGGTAGCTTCTTGGTGAACACAGAAACCAACAGATGGGACAGCATTAATTGAGAATCAGGAGGACCTGAGAACTGCTCAGAACACTCCATGAAAACTATCAGATTATTGTGTACAGGAAGATATCATCTTTGGAACATGTAATACTAAATACAAAGGGAACAAGAAAAAGAAAAGGAAATATATTCTTCATTCTCAAGGCTGTGTACTATATAATACAGGTGCAATGGTTGTTGATCCATAGCAGAAAAGTGAATGAGGCTGTCGTTTCATAGTCTGAATAGAAGGATTAAAGATACACACAGAAACGTGCTCTGATAGAAAGAAAAAAAAAAGCAAACCATAGACAATTCTTGCCATTTAAGAGAAGAATTATAAATTCTAGCCAGCTACATTGGAAATTTACCTGAATCTAAGAGTGGACATTTGCAACCAAACCAAGTAACTGAGTAGCCTATTGATGACTACTGGTGCAAGGCAAAATATGGGTATTTTTCCTAATATGAATACAAGTAACTTTCACAATATAGAAGGACCAAGTGAAACATGGAAGTGTCTGTCTGCATACCAGGAAGGACAGAGATAGCAGATACAAGAGGACCAGACTCCTAGGGCAGGTATAGCATAGGTTCATATTTAATCTGATTCAACTTGATTATCTTCACACTGAACAAGGTGAAACATTCAGCCTCAACAGACTGTTCAAATTGTGAAAAGATCCTGACTTGCAAATATGAGATATTTAGATAAAACAACCCAATCATAACATGTTCAACGCTTTATATGCTTGACATCTGAGAACCAGCACTACATGATGTCCAAAATTTACCTGTATATAAATATTTAAAACTTGCCATCCAAGGCTTGTATAATTTTTGTTGCCCGTGAACATTATCTCCGCAAAATGAAGGCTTACATTGTAGGTCCCATTCATCAGACAAAAACCATAATAAGTTAGATAGGAGAAAGCCGTGCATTCATGTAAAGTTGCGCATTATCCATGGATAGTTCAGATTTATTGCTGACTATATATGTATCTGAATTGGTTTCGTCATCAAGGAAGTGGCCAGTGCTACTGTAGGTCCAGTAATGTCAGGTCAGGAAGGATTTTGAAGCTGAAGGCGGCTCTTTATCCTTGGTGTATGTGATGTCCCCTACTGTTACTTCACTCCCACCGCAGTTTATGAAGAGGTTATACCAATCTGGATGGAATAATGAAACAACCACAAACAGAAAATCAAGTCTTCTTTCTGTTAATAGGGAGTAGACTTTCCAGACACACTAAGCAAAGTAGCATTCCCTTATTAAAAGATCGCATAGAAACTCCCAAGTTTACGAGCAAGACATTATTTCATGGAGGCGGCTATTAAAATATTTAGAGTAATGATGCATTAATCATCAAATATTGACACAATAGCCCAGAGGAGAGTTTTGATGACAAAATGCACATAGTGCAATATCAGTATATGATGATAATGATAGGATGTACGGCAGATCAACTTACTTTCTGGACAATGCTGATTTTTCATACATGAGGCAAGCCCCCTTGTGGTAGGATATGAGGTTCTGAGCAAGTTAACAAGGATTTTAATGTTACAATCATCATCATTCTGAATGAAGTTCCATGCTACATACATAAACAATTACAATGCACGTCCTTGGAAATCCAAATCTCTTGGTGAAAAATTTAATCATAAACTTACACATTGTCAACCGCTGAGCTTGCGAACAAGTTGCTATAGAGAAAAGACAAAATCAACATTCAGTAGATATATAGAGATCTTGTATGCATGTAGGATTATAGGTTAATCATAACCGCACATTTGAGGGGATCCATGACTTAGACTGAAGGAAGTAGTACATACATATATCGTACTTGACACTCTGAGCCTCCAACAGTGAAGTTGTTGTATGATAGGTCACTACACAAAGAAACAGTCAAACCGTTTCCAAAATATCATCAATAAGAATACACTGAAAGTCATTCATCAAATGATTATTATGAACAAAAATGCAGACCAGTTGCAAAATATGGAGAGGTAAGGCAAGTTGAAAGGCGAAAACATCACAAGGTGATGAAAGTAATATTTTGTCTTTATTGAAAATATCTTATCTTAACTAATTAAAA
This sequence comes from Eucalyptus caleyi, assembly GCA_014182885.2. Taxonomy (NCBI): domain Eukaryota; kingdom Viridiplantae; phylum Streptophyta; class Magnoliopsida; order Myrtales; family Myrtaceae; genus Eucalyptus; species Eucalyptus caleyi. The sequence continues at coordinate 23,510,974 of CM024476.2, forward strand.
GGAGAAAGACTAAGTGGAGTCATTGTAGACTTTAGAACTAGTTGGAGTGCATAAATACATTTTTACCCAGTAACAGTACAACTGACGTGATGTATAAGGCAAAGAGACAAAAATAGAACCGTGATTCCAACGACCACTAAGGCCTGTTTGGTTGGGCTTTCCCAAGGGGCTTTGGGGCCCCAAAGCCCCTTGGGGAAAATTTTCTGTGTTTGGTTGGGTTTTTGAATGCCCATTTGCGAAATGCAGGCATTTTAAATGCCGAAAGCCGAATGCCGGGAAGGACCGGCTTTGAGTATCAGGCATTTCAGAGATGCGATTTTACTGTTCACCGAGTCACTGTTCATCGTCTCCTCCGCCGTTCGCCTTCTTCTTCGCCGTTCGTCTTCTTCTTTGCGGTGGGTGGCGCTTAGCCGCAAGCGGCCAGATCTGGCCCCTCGGCAGCCAAATCTGGCTGCCAGGAAGCCTCACCTGAGGTCACACAACCTCAGGCAAGGTGGCCTGAGGTCGAGCGACCTCGGGTGCCTGAGGTTGAGCAACCTCAGGCGGCGTCGCCTGGTCTCGCGCGACCCAGGCGCCCAGGCGACGACCAGATCTAACCTCCGCGACCTCCGGCGGCCAGATCTGGCGATCCGACGACGGCCAAATCTGGCCATCGACGGTGGTCGGCCGCCAGAATTTTATTTCAGACTTAAAAAAAATAAAAAATGATAAAAGCTAATTACAAATGTGAATTTTGCAAAATGGTATTTATGTTAAGTTGCATTTCAAAGGTATAATTTACCAAACGGTCTAACATTTCCAAAAGCCCCTTTATCTCAAGGATATTTGCATTCTCTTAAGGGCATTTCCCCAGAGCCGAACCAAACGTTGCTTAAATCATATCTTCGTATTAGAAAATATCCAGACCACTATTCAAACGTTTAAACTACCTTATAAGAGCTTCTTTCTTTCACCCATAAGATAATATCAACTTTATCCTAGGCACATACATTTTGCTTGGAAAGTTTCTCAAATATACAAACCCATAAACATTGTTATCAGCAAGTGAGTTTACTTGTCTAGCCGCTCGAAACGTCATTAGCAGCTGTTGCGACCTAACCTCGGGTGACCACCTAAAGTTTAGCTAATAAATTACTAAACCTAAACTTAGCCCGAGCTCTTCTAAGCCCATATTAATCATGACTTAGGTTCAAGTTCTTAACATACAATGATTTTCCAATTAGAAGTTGCCACTAATCTATTTTTGATGGATCGATTAGAAACCAAGTAAAGTAACGGAGATTTACTTTATTCCTGTAAACCAGAGATTGTGAGAGATTGTGAGTTCGGAAACTTGATTACGGTAGATTTTTCTAACGTCCTTTGAAACATTTCTATTTTATTTTGAAAAAAATGTTTCACGGGCAGCTTGAATTGATTTTAATGTACTTTCCTAACATGTGAGGTGATCATGTGGATGCGCAAACCACCAATTTAACACCCAAAAAAATAATAAATAAATTATGAGACTTATCTCATAGCAACAAAAGCATCTGCAGTGTTAAATCAAAACTCACATCAACAGTCCTAGATATGATTTCTAATTAACACGCAATCACTCATTCTTTTTCAGGATTTTCTCTTATTTAAATGAAATTTAGTCTGCATGAAATGCTATGCAATGACATGCCAAAATGCCTAACTAAAATGCATGTAACATGCAACGTATCATGCGATCTATATGTCACAACATGATCTAATGACAATGTAATTATCCTAATATGTCACCCACTCAAATGATCCTAAACATGCAATGACTAGATGGCGAAATGACCTAATTCTAAGTTACACACGCATGATATTTTTTATTTTTCTTTTCCTTTTTTATAGAATTCAAAATTAAAATTGCCTAATAATTGAACATGCAATTAATGAAAAGAAAATCTAACATCCTCAATTAATGTTTTTGGTGTTTTTATTTCAAAAATTCGGAATAAATAAAATGCCTAATCTAAATATGCTAATTATCCTAAAACAAGCAATATTCTAACATGAACCTAATCTAACTCAAATTTATATATTGGGTTTTTCTTTTACGGAAATAAAATCGATTCAAACAATATGACAGCAAATCAGACAAGATATGATTGATATCCACCAAATAAATTGATGAATCGTATCTCACGCATGAGATCGAATTGATCAATTTTAACAAAATCTTGAGCGTGAGATCAGATTGGCGATTTTTCCGTGCAATTGCGAGTCATATTTTTTGTGTGAAATCGGACTGTTAATCATATGCACGTTGTGAAATTAGAAAGATTTCTCAATTTATAAGGCTACTTGAGATTATGGATATTATAGCATATTGGGAATTTCAATCATGTGCATTGACAAATATTTCAAATAAGGAAATTGAATTTTCAGAAATCAAAATAGATAAAATTTTCATCTAATTCAAATATTGATTTCCGAATGTTGATCCTCAAACGGCTACTCGCGACGCAATATGGTGGTGCTCAGCGAGGCTCACAGGATGGCTACTCGCCAGGGGGCTTTGCGTGTGGCTCCTTGATGATTGCTCGATTCAACGATATGCGCGTAAACCTCGAGAAGCAATTTGCAAAACGATAACTTTTGTTGTTGTAGCAATAGCAAGGCTTACCCGACAGACCTAGAGAACCACAATGGGGAGATGCTCCAAATTTCAATAAAATAAGTGTGCGAAATCCTCCCTCCTTTCAATGTATACGTCCTCCTTTATTGAAAGAGCGTGTGCCCTTCTCTTGCCCAGATTTTAGTGACTCGGATGCTTGCTGAATTTTCACCGAGCTCAATCACCTCGCTGGAATTCGTTGGCAACGCGAGTATTGGTGCAAATCGTCTGGGCGCGACGAACAAACCCGAGGATCGAGCTGATTGAGATGAATGACATGAGCAGTGGCTACTGGCGTTGCGGTAGCAACGAGGTCGTGGCCAGGAAACAACCAGCTCGATTCACGGATGCGGGGCAGCAGCGATGGCAGCGTTCGGGTAATAGTCGGAACAGCAACTACGAGGGGCGGAGTTGCAGTGACGTCATTGATGAAGGGGCTGCGGTGGCGTTGTCCAGCGGTCGAGTAATAACTCAACAGGGTGGCAGCTCATTGACAATGTATCGCAGACGATGAAAGCACCGCGGCAGAAGTGTTGGCATGGGTCTTGGCCAAGAAGACTCGCGCTCTTTCCTCTCTCACGTCTCTCTCTTTCCCGTATCAAGAATGCCCCTTTTTTTTTTGTCCCGTAACGAGTCCATTTATAGTGAAAGGGTGTAAACCATCGAGGAAAGAAAGCATATTTTGTTTCTTCTGTGCATGCTTTGAAATATATTCTATTTCCTTTTCTCTTCCTCATTGACCGAATGCTTTCTTTGCAGGGCGTTGACACCTAAATTTTGGCGACTCGGTCATTTATTTATTATGTAAAAAATTAGGGATTAATTTTTAATCGCTAAACAAAAATATTAGAATTAAATTGTATAGCATATAATTTTAGGAGCATTTTCTTATTATTATTCCGTTTGCATTGGATCGGCGATTGAATGGGTTCGACTTGATGGTTCTGAACTCAAAACCCATGGTAATGAAAATTCGGCTGAACTTGTCGTTCATGTAAGCCCATTATTCCTTTAATGAGGTTGAAATTGATATATGCTCTTCACTTGTGATGCTTCAAGTTAGGAAATATAACGAGCAATATTATGATGATCTTGAGAATTCGTATATATTCACATGGTTGAATGAGAAAAGGAAAGAAAATGTCAATCAAAGGAAGTGGGTCGTCTGGAAAGTATAAGGAAATAACAAAGTGGGAAAGGAAATAATAAAGTATTGTTGATTTGGTGAGTCACAAGAAAACAAAAAAAAAAAAAAGGATAGATTGGCGAAGAGCAAGAGATATGCGCATCATGAAATAAAATAAAGACGAAACTTGCTTCTCACGATTAGAAGTTGGAGCAATATTCAGTCAATAAAAGAAACAGGAAATAAAGAAGAATCGGCTTATGTATGCATGATATGCAAGGATCAGAAGAAGGAAAGTGGATATTGGGCTTTCCTTTTACCAGCCCTAGCCGTTCCCCATAAAAGGAGAGGAACCTTTTGGTTAGCAAGGGAGAATCGCAGAGAACACATTAGAGAAAACACGCGAGAATCGAGAGAGGAGAGGGAGCTTTGCCAAAAGCTCTTCACGGCCGAGGCACCCTTAGCCAGCGCCTCTCCTTGCTGAACAATGCCCCTGCGATCTCCGCTGGTGCTACTGCTTCCCGAATGAGTTTGCTGTCAAAATCTTGATGCCAACCAGCGTCAACGAGGCACCAGACTTCGCTGCGTCAACTTGAACAAATGCAATGTTGGCGAGTCACAGAGTCTGGTCTTCGCGGTTCTGGTTCCCTCGACGTGCAGCCCCAGCAAAGGAGTCCATGACGTCCACAAAAGAAACAAAGAGAAAGAGGCCACACAATTGAAGACATGGCCATACACTGAATTGAGGGAAAAATCGTGAGGGGAAGCTTCTGTACAGAGTGCTCGTGAAGGTGAGAGTGAATAAAGAGGCTAAAAAGGCCACACTTAGTCCACGGTTGGAAGAGAGCCCCACATACTCACGAAGTTGACCCACTTGCCGATTCTTCACAGCATCAGGAATCGCAACACCTCCTATTGCCGATTGAGGAGTCCCATATGAAAAGCCAGGTTCGCCAAGCTTATTGATACCACCAGTAGCCTCGTGATGAGCTGCAGCTTCCGAAGGACAAGTTGTTCTGATTTGCCCCTGCTAGATCGATGCCGACCTTGACGATGTTGCAGTCCACCGCCCATGGACGTCGCTGCTCCTGTTGTCCACTGCATTGATGAGGGCTGACTTGACTGGGATCCACAACAACTACGAATCCCCTCCATCGGCAAATAAGTTGGTGCAGTCAATCTGCAACACTTGGCTTTCTTCTCTGCAGCACCCTCCACACGCAAAGATTGAGACGGCCACAGCACAGCACACACAAAAATCGGAGGTCGGCAATTCAGAGTTCTCAGAGCACGTTGATCAAAACACGTGAGAGAGAGAGAAGAGGGGTCCTTCGGCCAAGGCTTGGTCGAAACACCGCTCGTGCTATCCCTTTGCTACGGAGCCCGGCGACATTAAGCCCCTATCGCCATGAGCCCCAACCTCAACGACTAAGCCGCTGACCCGATACACCACGAGCTCTACGCTCACCGTTAAGTTCCAGCAATTCCAGGCGCGGTTCTTTTGCTGAAAGCACTCACGTTGAATATTCCACTTGCTGCATGAAGACAATTCTACTTGCTGCATGAAGAAGATCCATTGACTTTGACTTGAAAAAAGGCCACCTGTTCTGCCACGCCTACAAATCATCCGCGAGCGTCTTCGTCCAACCCTGATCTCCACTGGCGGTGGGAGATTCGTTATCAAAGGAACACCACCATTACAGCATACAACGTTCCTGATTCAAGCAGCCACAAGCCAAGTCGAAAAGTGCGTATATTTGGATATTTTATTGCCTAATATATGTCTATTTATATTTAGTGTTCATATCCATGAATGATAGACATAACTTTCAATTAGGACTTATTTCCTAATCCGCAACCACACGTTAATTTTTTATTCCATCTATAAGATTTTAAATGTCATAATTAATCACGCAGGAATAAAATTGATATTTTGATTTTTAAGGCTTAAGATCAATTTATCGATTTTATTAGTGAAATAATCAAGTTTGATTTAGATATTGTTTCCTAATTCAGACGATGTGTGATATCTTTGATTATTCTAAATGATTTGGTGTTTATCTTTTAATTGTTTTATTTATCCCGAAAATACAAAAAAGATTGCATTTGCATATCATGTAGATTATATTTGATTTCCTATATAAATTGCATGATAGAATAGTTAGATACATTTTTAATTATATTAGAATGCATGTTTAGATGATATCTAGGTTAGACAAGATCTTGAATTTAAATTGCATGTCGAGATAAATTTCTAAGTTAAGATAGGATTCAAATTAGTCTATTTCCTAACTTAAAATAGATAATATCTCACTTTAGTTAGATTTTTATTGTTAGTAATTTTTAATTACGAATTTTTATAAAAATACGAAAATGTCATGTGCATGTCATATAGAATTAGATTCATGAAATGCATGCTATTTAGTGATTGTTGCTAGGTCCATTTAATTAGAAATTACCTATCATTAAAATTAGGTCATTTAGTTATATTGCATCGCATAAAACATGATTCTCATTAATTAAATAAAAAAAAAGAAATTGTGTGTTAATTAGAAATTATATCTAGGGTTGTTGATGTGAATTCTAATCTAACCACGCAGATGCTTTCGTTGCTACAAGATAAGTCCCGTAATTTATTCATTGCTTTTCCTAGATGTTAAATTGGTGGTTTGTGCACCCGCATGATCATCTCATATGTTAGGAAATATATTTAAAATCAATTCAAGCTGCCTGCAAAACATTTTTGAAAATAAAAAGAAATTGTACCGAAAGGGCATTAAAGAAGTCTAGTGTAACCAAGTCCCCGTACCAAAGTCTCTGGTTCGCAGGAGTAAAATAATTTTCTCATTATTTTACTTAGGTGTCTAATTGACCTACTATAAACTGATTAATGACGACTCCTAGATAAAATCCATTTGCATGTTAAGAAATTTGAATTTAAGTCGCAAATTGGTATGAGCTTAGGAGAGCCTAAGCTAAGTTAGACTTAGTAATACATTAGCCTAATTTTAATGGTGCACCCAAAATTTAGGTCGCGACACGAGGATATATCTTTTTTTGCAAATCCATCTGCCCGTAGTGTGGAACATGCCCAACATTCCCTTCTCATGCTGATCTACCGAATTTCCACATGCTCTTATCTTTCCACATAGGGCCATGCATCATGAATATTCTCCGCCGATTTTATTTCTTTAATCCAAATACCGGCCCCAAATTGATTGAGTATTGCCAAAAATTCAAGATTGTAATAGACTTTTCCTAGATTCTGAACCTTGCAAAGATGAGCTCGCAATATCTCCTTCCTATGCTTGTCCTCACCAAATATACGAAAGATTCATTGAATACTAGAAGAATAATGTAAATCTTTCCCAAAATATATCAAATTGCCAATTCATAAAATTGCAGCTCATCCACCGTTGATCAAATGCAAAAGTGATAAACAAATAGATAAATGCAACTAAAATTATATGCTATACAATTTTAATTCTATTTTTTAGGAGTTAAAACTTAATCCCTAATTTTCTACGCAATAAATGGATGACTGGATTGCCAAAATTTAGTTGTCAACAGCAAACTACGCCATGACATTGCTTCCTTAAAGATGACCTTGTAATTACTGTTGCTTTGGTCGAAAACCTTTTAATTGCACCTTTTTTTATTACTATTGGCACGGTGATTTTTGAACTCGACAAGGATTGCCCAATCGACCATGCAATGAGGGGACAATTTCTACGAGGAGAAACGCGCATGCATGCATTGACTATGGGAGTCTCCGAAGACAATTATACGTTCCTACCAACACTGAGAATTTGATCTCCATGATTGGCAATTTGCTTTTGCATGGGAAAATTATCCAAAAAATTCTAAATTTATTACACTTTTACCAATTTAGTCCTAGATCTTTTAATTTGTAAATTGAATTCTAAACATTTTTACTTCTTACCAATTTAGCTATAAACCTTTTCATTTTTTGCCAATTAAACCATCCGGCCAATTGCTATGACCGCATCTCGAATTTAGATTATTATACAGTTTATTGAAGGCGGAGTCCAAATTCCATGATTCTTAGAAACTTCAGCAACTTGTGAAGTTGTCCAAAAAATAATTAGATTCACTTTTTTTGGGACAAATCTTTTTTCCCCTCTTTCTTTTGACTTCAATGGTAACAAATTACTATTCTTTTAAAAAAATAGTCAAGGGCTACAGCCACCAAGACCTGGTTATGTGGAGGCCAATGAAATACCTTGCAAGTCCTACAAATTGGTTAAGTCCAATTCTCCGCCCCTGACTTGATATAGTTTGCGCGCCATTGGTGGTATCATATATGTTGAACATAAATAATGGAAAATTTTATCCTATTAAAGTTGTTAAAAATATATATATACATATCATACATGTCAAGTTTGGGATCTAATGTCAATGGACAAAATAATAATATCTTAAGACTTTTCAGGACAATAATTGAATTGTATAGCTGTAGAAACTGAAATATTTGGCACCATGGTCTATCCCGTTCATTAATGAGTGCTTGTACATTAGCATATCTAAGTCTCTATCGATGTTGACAGGTGTTTCACCAAGTCAACTAGACAACGCTCTTTTTTAGATAAAATTGACAAAGCAAGTTCTAAATCGATTGTATTTGTATCAATTAAGTCATAAAATTTTCAATTATACCAATTTAATCCTAAACTTTTTGACAATTGCCGACATAATCCATCCGGCCCTCGCCTCTAGTCGACCATGGTTACGGCGGAGGATGAAGGAAAAAGAAAATGAAAGAAAAGAAATTAAAAAATTAAAAAATGTGGATTTTTTTAAATTGCAAAAATTATCTATGTGAGCGCCAACTGTGCCACGTAGAAAGGCCCGTGGGCACGACTAATATTCATATCAACAATTTCCTATCAAAATTAGCTAGTGAATTTAATTGGCAAAATTTGAAAATATTTAGGATTCAATTGATATAGTTGCAAAGTTTATAATTAAATTGACACTAGTGCTATAAATTTATGATTTAAAAAAAAAAATTTCCATCTTTCTTGAGCTATAGACTTGTCCACACACACACACACACCCATATATATATATATACACACACACACATGACTGTCTTTGTTTTTGGCTTCTAGAGAAGTCCAATAATTTTTAAACTCAAATATTTTAAAAAATTATAAAAAGATTATATGAGAATTATTGTGGCAAATGAAAGGTTTCAAGTGCTTGTAATTTTTTTTTTTAAAAGTCCAATTATGTGCGTAAATATTGAAAGAAACTTTTAACTGTTTAAATAGTCATCATCGAAAGAGGCTGAAATTTTCCAATTACAGGACGAGTCATGGAATCGTAGCAAGGAGGGATTATGTACTTTGACTTTGCTTTGGCCTAACATGGCCTCTTTTATCTCCATTCCATGTTATAAACGTGGACACCAACCGCAGAAAAATCAAGGCACGTAAAACAAAAGTTGACTTAGACCAAATGATAATGGTTCCACGGACCACGTCATGCACAAGACCTAAGCAAAACATAATCTTCTATGCATGTCTAATCAGATTACTGTCGAGTCATTGAGGGTTGTTTTAATATCATCAATCAATGTAGTTATATTCAACACGCAAGTTTCAGAGCTTTGAAAATTCCAGGTTAACTTTAAGTAATGGATTCTAAGCATGAAATCTCATCACTTACCTTGAAATCTTCCTTGACTACAAGAAACCATGGAGATTGGAACAATTTTCCATTGTATGTTTTAATAGTCTTGAAATTTCGAAAGCTATTATTTTTTAACGATTTTCGACTGTCATCAATTTGTAACCATTTTTATCTGCCATTACTTTATTACAGTTTTATACTTCTAATGGGGTTGGAGTAAATCTCTTAATTAGACAATTAAGAAAATTGTCAAATCTCAATCACCTCTCCTTTCGAGCTTCTAATTAAAGATAAGAGATTTCTCAAGCCCTAATTAGTCAACTGGACTATTAGAGATATATTTAAAATATTCTATGATTCTATATATTATTATATGGTTATGTATATTTCCTTTGATTGGTCTTGATTTGTTACTTTAGATAGTTATTATATAAAGCCTATAAATAAGTTCATGTATTCTTTATTTGATGTTCTAGAAAATATTACATCTTTCAGTCATTATGATTCTCAACTTGGATGAAAAAAAATCAACTCCTCAAAAGTAGAACCTCGTCAGTTTACTTGCCTAGCCGCCTAAAACATTATTAGTAGACTACACTATGACGTCGCTTCCCTAAAGGTGATTCGATTTTTTACCTTTTAATTACTGTTTTTTTGGTTGAAAACCTTTTAATTGCACCTTTTTATTACTGTTGGCATGGTGATTTTTGAACTCAACAAGGACTGCCCAGTCAACCATGCAATGAGGGAATAATTTCTACAATGAGAAACACACACGCATGCATTGACTATGGGAGTCTCCGGAGACACTTATTCATTCCTGCTGACACTAAGTTTCCGACCTCCATGATTTGGCAATTTGCTTTTGTGTTCATAATCTAGAACGCGGAATTTATGCTAAAGAGCTTCTTTGAATTTTCGATGTCCCTCTTTTCTTTTGTGATAGAAAACTTTCCATGCGGATGTTTTATCGTGTTCAAAAGAAATGTCAATCTTTTAGATCTACATCATGTTTCCATGAAAGTCTTTACACATTGCACTGCGAACGTATCAGTACATGCGTTAATGCAGCTGAGAGTCGATTCAAACACCAATGAGAGTAAGTGCAGGCTGGGTTGAAGATCTCCATTCAACCGGCGAATGCATCAAATGCGGGAAATTTATCATATTAGGTAGATAGAATATGATTTTCGGCATATAAATAATATGAGTCGAAACGTATACTATGACCCATCTTAAATTTTGAGACCCATGCTCTCCCTTAAGTCTAATAATGGAAACTCATGACCCACACGTATTTAAATTCTCTATTCCTCTGTTTTCCAATTCGATTTACATGTTTTTGATCTTGATATTTTCTAACTTTATTTTGATCTTAAATGCACATGCCATCACCTAATGAGAGGAGCACGGATTAAAAGACAATGTGAATAGATGAGATCCACCACTTATTTTGAAAGAAAATCATTTTTATGCTTTGTCAATTTCTTGACATTAACTCCTTTCAATCTCTAAACCTTCCATTGTCCTATTAAAAGTCTAAACCATTCAATGTCTTTCCATAGCGATATTGATCGTTAGTATTCATTTGAAAGCCTACCTCTTCTTGAGTCATGGAAAAATTACCTCTATAGCTTGCCACCTATTTTATCTTAAATTAAAATTTCATTTCATTTTTTAATAGTGACACGCAATTATTAAACCGATGATAGTTATAAAATTGACAATAAAAACCTTTCCAAATATCACTATTTAAATAAATTTTCACTAATGATTACATCTATAGTCATAAATCAAATCTAAACCTAAGTGATTTAAGAAATATAGCCAGATGGAAAAATAAATCATCTTACCTTATAGTGATGGCCCGCTCATTGAACGCGGTCCGATTTGCATTCTCTGACCCAACCAAGTTGCAAAAGCTAACCAAGGGTCAATGTCAACTCGGTATCGACTTCACTTAGTTCCCAAAATTCAGTCCCTTGCATTGCATAAAACGAACCATTTTTACTAAATTTTTATTGTAGAGTTGAGAAAAGAAGAGAGAGAGAGAGAGAGAGAGAAGGAATGGCATGATATTGAATAGTCAGATTCTATATATAATTCGATAAGTAAAATTAAAAAAAAAAAAAAAAAGTAACTACTAGAAGTAATGGTCCATCGAGATAAAGGTACTTGTCGGATTCCACTTAAAGCACCCCTTCTTTTTGTTCTGTTTCGGTTAGTTACTTAGGGTGCGTTTGGTAATGTTTTGTTTCGAAAACAATTTTTTATCGAAATGATTTTTTTTTCGGAAACAATTTCTAAATATAAGAACACACTTTGTAACTGCACAAAATTTATATTCCTAGGAAAGAAATGTGTTTGGTAAAATTATACAATTTTGTTGTTTCTTTTAATTTTTTTAAATATTTTTATTATATTTTTCCTTTTTCTTCTCTCTCCTTCTTTCTCTTTTGTGGCCGGTCGCTGGCAACTAGCTAGGCGAGGTTCGGCAAGCTCGCTGAAGCCTTGTCAAGCCAGGGCAAGGGTTGGCAAGCTCGTCAGAGGCTCGCCTAGCCCCCTCGAGGCTTAGCCTCGCTAGATCTAGGTGAGGCCGAGCCTTGTTCTCGGGAATAAAAATTTTACCAAAGAAGTTTCTATTCTTATTTCGTTCCCTGGAGCAAAAAAACAAAAATAGTTGTTCCGGGGAGCAGAACCAGATTTTAACAAACAAGCCCATAGGATACAAGATTTGATTTCCAATTTTAGTGTAAGTCTACCGGTTTAGAAATCAGGATTTACAAAGTTGCAGTAGATCTGCCATTTTGCTTTGCTGGGTTGTAATTGTAATAGCGGCAGTGAATCACCCACCTTGAAGTTGACACTTCAATTTTCGTTGTGGGATGTTAAAGTATCAACTTCATCAATATTCACTCGGCCCCCACCTCTCAGATCTCAGGCTGAGCAGATGAACCCATTAAGCTTTCAGTTTCGGTTTCAACTTGTTTGATTCTTTTGACATTAGCGTAAGTTCATTTTGGGCATTGACTCATTAGATAGAACCATTGATGGAATGGAAGTAGTCTGCTGATGAGGTATGGTGAGGTAGTAATCCAACATTTGCAAGAAACTGTGACTAGACATGCAAGTTTCTCCAGAGAAATTTTGCGCGTAGACGTACAAGTTTCTCTTTCATCATTTCTCAAAGATGGGAAAGATGAAATTGGCCGACCATCATCCACACTAAAGACAAAAAATTGGCATCTGCTAAGAGAAATTCTTGAGTAGCAACATATAACAGGCCGAGCTCATGGACAAAACACGTCCAAAGCAAGAAGGTGCCACTCCGCACATCTCGCCATTCAAACAAATGAAAAGCTTCCATAATAGATTCCCTCCCTTGCAGTGGCAGACCCATCGTTATTGCGTGAAGAGGAAAAAGTTGCAACATTGTCTCTCTTTGAATAACAAAATGGAAAGAGATAGCACGAATACAAACACCAAACCACAAGCCATTGTCTTTAGGCTTTCCCCACTAATTAGTTCACAATACCCAATTACTGCACTGCATAACACTCGTTGTTTTGTTTATATTACCTATACCTTCAGTTCCGAATGTGAGCGAAAGAGAAACTTCAAAGCAACATTTAAGAGTTCTGCTGCAAGGATTACCCAATGAAGCCCTAGTTCTTTCAAGAACTAATTTACTTAGAACACAACAAACCATTTCTTACTCTCTCTTGTGCCAGGAATCGGTATCCAGAAGTACCGGATAGAGATCATTACCAGATGCAGACAAAGCGGTTCCAGTCCATGGCCCTTCAATAGACATACTCTTGCTGATATTCTCACCAACTGCCTGATGTTCGTCACCTCTAAAATGCTTCCTCATGGCCTCAATTCTCTCCTGAGTCATGATAGCGCCCGCAGAGTCCAGCACTGGAACAGCAACCTTGCCTTCAAGCATGCTAACCACAGATGACATTGGCGGCCTGAGTGCTGGAGTCACATTAGTACACATCAAAGCTACCTTTATCAATGCCAGCGCCTCCTCTTTGTTAAAGTGAGAACCAAGCCTCGGATCAACTAGTTCTATCAAATTCTCTCCCTCCTTCAGAAAGTGTGCCTAGATACAGAAATGTAAAGTGAAGGTATTTCCCTTTCAAGCTTCAGGTATTGATCAGTTGCAAAATATGCTCTTAATACTGAAACAGGAAGAAGTATATTATCTCCCTTGATAATTACGCGGCAAATGCAGTTGATAAGCACCTGCTAGTTCTAGGGTATAAATGGATAAAAAGAATTGAATGAGTCAATACAGATCCAACATGATTTTTTTTACCGATTTTAAATAAAAGATACTAGACTACAACATCACTTACTAATGGTTAACCGGTTGCGAAGAAATCACCTACACCGCTTTAAAATCGCCAGCTATTGTCAAGTTTTATCAACACAAATTATTTGTCAGTGTCATTACATGAAACGGAAGACTCGTCTTTCAATGTTCTTGATTATGCAACTCAGGCGACAATCAGATTTGACAAGGACTAATATGAATGTGAAAAAAGTTATAACTCAATCGAAAGTATATGGATATTCTGGTCAAGACATGGTCTTGAAAACTTTTTAATTTAACAGTAATTGCCAAAATTTAATAGTAGTCGAAGGACTTGTTTGGCGCTAATGAAACTACAGGGAGTATGAATATCAAGCATAAAAACATAAAGACTAAAACTGAACTTTCGATATCCACCCTAAATTATGGGGTCAACTTCCCCAAATTTCAAGGAATAGAATTTTCTTCATTCCAAAAAAAAAAAAAAAAAAGAATCTACATGAAAATTCAGAGTAGACCAACATGATAAGAAGAATCGGATTAATTTGAAATAACAAATTGCACTTAACAGCATGACAATTCGTTAAGCAAGTTTCAATAGCTGTTAACGGTGAAACTCCTTTGCAACCATTGAAAGTGCATGTGAGGATTTAAATACAGATATGATCATAATTGAAATGATAGAGTTGATTACCCAATCGAGTAGATTAAAGCATTCCTCAGTTCTTTGGGAGCTAGTGTTGCTCCGGCCATTAACAACTTCTAAGGCAACAATGCCAAAACTATAGATGTCGGCTTTGTCAGTGAGGTAACCATGCATTGCGTACTCCGGTGCCATATATCCACTGCACAACAAGAAAAGAGCTTGTGTTTGCAACAAGGTAACTGCCTTAAATAGCAAATACTTAATATTCCCAAAATTCAAAAGAAAGAGTCATTCCTAATGTGATGCTATGGTCAAAAGAGTAGAGGAGCATCCTAATATATTCTAATATCATTTATCAAGAATATTTCAAGAAAAAAAAGAAGATCATTGTTGTTCTTTATAAACTTTTATTTTTGGTTTGAAATATAAGTATCATTTATAAGATGACGTACATGAGCTTAAAGGCATTTCCCAGCATTACAAAGATATCTAAGAATGTGCAAAAATGGAGTGAGGGAATCTCCATATAGTACCCAATATTACATTTATTTAAGAAGGTCTAAAGTTTTTGTAATGTGAAGCTCGCCCTGTAACAACTTTACGAATTTTAGCCACGATGATGGGGACATCATTTGACTTGTTTTGGAAATGTCGATAGTTACATTTATAGTTCTTTTTGTTGAATGAACGTTAGAGTTAGTAGAATGAACTTACAATTTTATCTTTTCCCTAATTAATCACATTCCTTTCAAAAACAAGTTGACTTTTCACACGCATTAATGCAGACATCTAAAACATGTGAACATGCTTATCTATGTTTTTCCATGTGCATACAATACAAACATGGGCGAATTTGCTATAATACTAAGTTATATTCAAATTAACAATTACATAAGTCAACATCAGAGTATCATTACTTAATGGTAGAGTATGACACAATTTACATTTTTTTCCTAATTAATGTAAAGAGTAGTGGGACAGTCATAAAGCTTTGTGGTTAAGCCGAATTTGTTGAGCACCATGCTTTGGGATGATGTGAATCCACCACAAAGCTCCATTCAACTCACTTTTCTTAAATCAGAATATATGTTTCTATTCCATGCTTTTATGTTGTCACTGGCTCCTACTTAGGTTAACAGGAACAAAAAGCAAGAAACTTACTAAGTTCCAGCAATCTTGGTGCTAATATGTGTTTTGTCCTCCTCATCAAGCTTTGCTAAACCAAAATCTGATATTTTAGGGTTGAGATCCTTATCCAGTAAAACATTAGTAGCCTTAATGTCTCTATGCACAATCTTCAGCCTTGACTCTTCATGAAGATATGCCAATCCCCTGGCAATACCCATGCATATCTTGTGTCTTGTCCACCAATCCAACTGTAACTGAAATTCTTCAGGACCTTCAATTGTATCAGAAGACGTCAAAGCTGCTTTACTGCCATGTCATTAACTGAAGTCAATGAAGCACAATGTGATATCAAATTACCAAATAAAGCGCGAGCAAGACTGTTATTTTCCATGTACTCGTAAACCAGCAAAAGTTGATTTCCTTCAATGCAGCATCCATAGAGTTTCACAAGATGTGGATGCTGAAGAGCAGAAATCGTCCCAATCTCAGTCAGGAACTCATTATTTCCTTGTTGTGATTTGGATGAAAGCTGCTTCACTGCTATAGGGGTGCCATCTGACAGAAAACCCTGCAATTCAACTTTGGCATCAGATTTATGTTGTGAAAATTGAGTTACATTGAATGCTGCTTTCTACATATCTTCTCTCTTGGGAATTGGGAGAATTTGGTTAGCCTATTTTCCAGCATACCTTGTATACAGAACCAAAACCACCTTCTCCTATCTTATTGGCAGTGTCAAAATTGTTTGTGGCAGCTTTAATCTGTCGCAAGGTAAATAAACCAATTTGCAACGCTAGACCCTTCAAATCTGCAACATGTTTTGGAACTTCTATGAATTTGGAAAAGTCAACAGTTAAAGTATGTAATCCACTATCTAACAAAGACATATCAATTCCTTCTCAATATTCCAGAAAACCTTTTTGTGACGTTTTGGTCTGAGCAAGTTCAGTACAGAATAGCTTAGCATCTTGAAAATTATTTTCTAGGAAAGTCTGGCATCAGTTGGCAGTATGTATTTTTGAAAAGTAAAATGAGATTGTCCCCAGGGTATTTAATAGTGAAGGAAAATAAAAATCATACAAAGAACCCCCTTGGAAACTTAGGGTATGGTTTGCATGTTTTAATTTCTCATGCACGTGAAATTCTGGCAGCTATTTTTGGTGTCTTAAAACATAGACTTTGTGTGTATACACACACACACACACACACACATCTGAGAAACAATCTACCGTCTCTCCCTATAACTATCTATTCCTTCATTTTTTGGATTTCTAAATAAAAATTTAGTTCGTTAAGCAAACCAAATGGTTCTATGACACTTTAGCTGTATATCGCCTAATAATAATCTTTGGCTTTTTGCGTCGAATCAAATTCCCTATGGAATGCACAAATGTCATGCATCAACAGTTTTATGGGAACTGTAAATCTAGATGGAGCATTAATGATCCATTGTCATTACACTTTCCCCAACCAGGAAAGTAAGAAGAAGAAGAAGAAGAAGAAGAAGAAGAAGAAGAAGAAGAAGAAGAAGTATCATGTGCCAACAGTTTGACAGGACAACTGTGGGATTTAGCTGAAATATAAATGAAGCAGTGTGACTATCCTCCCTCTCCACCAGAATATGGAAGGGGGAAAATATATTCAGAGTGCATAACATTCTCATATTTCTTGACAAATACACGTGGACTAAATAGCGGAGATTCCAGGTAAGCAACTACCTTGTGCCATTTTATCTTTACGTCCAAGGCATCCTCTCCACCAAAGGATAACCAGGATAAGGAAAACTACAAAAACTATAGCAGCCAGAATCCCAGCCACTGTGCCAGCAGAT
The DNA here is from genome assembly GCA_014182885.2 of Eucalyptus caleyi. NCBI lineage: Eukaryota > Viridiplantae > Streptophyta > Magnoliopsida > Myrtales > Myrtaceae > Eucalyptus > Eucalyptus caleyi. The sequence continues at coordinate 23,528,316 of CM024476.2, forward strand.
ATGCTGGCCGGGGGATCAAAGCCTGCAATGAAGAATGAACAAACAAATATTTAACCAAAACTGTTTAGTTAAATGGGGTAGACGTAAATGCAGAAAAATATCTGTAGCTTCTCGTTGAACACAAAGAAATTGATGGAGAACACAATAATTGAGAATTAAGAGGACATAAAACTGCCCAGAGTACTCCACGGAAATTATCAGATAAATGAGCACCGGAAGATATCATCTATGGAACACCTAATACAAAATACAAAGGGAAAAAGAAAAAAAAAATCTACTCTTCATTCTCAAGGCTGTACTGTATGATACAGGCACAGTGGTCGTAATCCACAGCAGAAAAGTGAACAAGGCTATCATTTCATTGTCGAATGGAAGGATTAAAGATACATAGAAAAAACACGCTCAGATAGAAAGAACACAAAGCAACCTATAACCAATTTTCGACTCTAAGAGAATAATAATAGACCCCGGTCGGCTATAATGCATAACTGACTTGATCTATAGTGACATATGCCAATGGCCTGAATCCAACAGTAGGCATCTGCAACCAAGCCAAGTAACTGAATAGCCTATTGATGACTTCCGGTGCAAGAAAAAATATGGGTATTCTTTTCAACATGAATATGAGTAACTTTCTCGACAGAGAAGCACCAAGTGAAACATGGAAGCATCCATCTGCGTACCAGGGTAGACGGAGATAGCAGATATAAGAGGACCATAGACTCTTCTGTCAAGTATGTCATCGGTTCCTTTCCCAGCCCAATAGAAGCGTATCTCCAGAGTGCCCTTGGTCACATTGGCAGTAAAATTTCTCATGACCTCCTTTCCAACTCCACCTGCTTCAATCTCAATGTTGAAATCTTTCCACACTAATTTCCCCTGAAATAATATTTCATCTGATTCAAGTTGAGTGTCTCCACACTAAACAAGGTAAAAATTTTAGTCTCCATAGAATGTACAAATTGTGAAAAAATCATGAGTTGCAAGTAAGAGATATTTGGATAAACTTCCCAACCATAACGTATTGAACGCTTCATGTGCTTTATATATTAGAACCAGCACTGCATAATGCTCTGAGTTTACCTGTATATAAATATTAAAAGCTCTCCTTCCAAGGCTTTTATAACTTTTGTCGCCTGTGATCATTATCTCCGCAAAATGAAGGATTACATTGTAGGGCCCATCCATCAGACAAAAACCGTAATAAGTTAGAGAGACGGCAGAACGTCGTGCTTCCATGTAAAGTTGGGCATCATTCATGGACAGTGTGGATCTGTTTTTAACTTCATAGCTATTGTCATCGTTGAAGTGACCAGTGCTACTGTAGGCCCAGTAATCACTCCTGAAGAAACTTGAAGGTGTAGCAGTCTCTGAGTCATCTTCGTATGTGGTGCCCCTTACCTTTGCTTTGCTCCCACCGCAATTTATGAAGAGGTTATACCGAGCTGGATGGAGTAAAGAAGGAGCCACAGAGAAAATTCAGTTTCTTCTATTTGTTAATATGGAGTGGACTTTCCAGACACACTAAATAAGCTAGCATTCACTCATTGGAAAATTACATAGAAACTCTCAAGTTATGAGCAACCCATTATTTCATGCAGGTAGCTTTTGAAATTATTAGGGTAATTATGCATTAACCATCAAAGATCGACACAATAGCCAAGGGGAGAGTTGACAAGGAGATAAATTTGATGAGAAATTACACAGAGAGTAAGATGCAATATTAGAATCTGATGATAATGATAGGATATGTCAGAATAATTTAAATATAAAATCACGCAGTCATCTAACAGTTTAAGCTTTTAAAATAGTTGGCTGTGATCTTATAAAATCTCATAAGGTATCAAAGATGGATTTCATGAGTTCAAATCTTTCGAAGCCTCATTTGCCTCCCTAATTAAATATGTCCACACTTCATCTAATAATTTAAACATTTAGAACAGTTAGCTGCAGTCCCACAAAATTTCATAGGATATACAGCATGTCAATTTACTTTTTATACAACAATGACTCTGCAGCATATTAACTTACTTTCTGCACAACGTCGACTCTGCAAACATGAGACAAGTCCACTTGTGGCAGAACATGAGGTTCTGAGCAAGTCAGCAAAGATTTTACTGTTATAATCATCATCATACTTAATGAAGTTCGATGTTAAGTACATAAATAATAAAAATGTGGGTCCTTGGAAATCCAAGTCTCTCGTTGAAAAGTTAATTGCAAACATACGCATTCTCAACCTCGGAGCTTGCGAACAAGTTGCTGTAGAGAAAAGACAAAATCAACATTCAGCAGAGAAATGGAAATATCATACACAAACAGGATATAAGTTACTCAATAAGTGCACATTTGAGGGGAGCCCTGGACTGACTGAAGGAAGTAGGACATACACAGATCCTTCACGACATTCTGATCCAGCAGTGAACTTGTTGTATGATAAATCACTACACAGAGAAACAGTCAACCATTTCCAAAATCTCATCAATTTGAAGAATACACTGAAAGTCATCCCATCGAATGATTTTTATTTTTTTCAATAATTCCATCAAATGATTAGTATGTACAAAAATGCAGACAAGTTGCAAAAAATGGACAGGTAAGGCAAGATGAAAGGCGAAAACATCACAAGATGATGAAATTGATATTTTATTCCTACTGAAAATATCTTATCTTAGAATATGAAAAGGAGAAAGACTAACGGAAGTAAACGGAGACTTTAAAACTATTTATAGTGTATAAAAACATTTTTACTCAGTAACAGTACCACAGTCATGATGTCTAAGGCAAAGAGGCTTTAATAGAACTGTGATTCCACCTACTACTAAGTCGCGTCTTCTAATAAGAAATTATCCAGACCACATTTATCTGTTTAAACTACCTCACAAGAGCTTCATTCCTACGCCCATAAGAATATATCAACTTCTCCAAAGTACACTCATTTTGGTTGTAGAGTTTCTCAAATACACAAACCCATAAAAACATTGTTATCAGCAAGAAATGGCCCAAGCAACAAATCATATACTGCAGGTGATACGTTAGACAAACTTTCAAAGAGGATTAATAGGAGCTAAAAAATTTCCAAACATAATTTTAATCATTCCAATAGGTCTGAAAATGATCTACAGCTGGGAATGGCTTTTTGTATAGGGGAAAATGGAGCTAACTAGGCACTTCCAAGAAAATCCACTTTATATTCTTTCATGCATATCATACAGTTCAGCCTCTTTTGTTACATACATCCATCCAATTAACAGATCCCAACGAGGAGAAAGGTACTTATGATGTTTCCATTTATCTCCAAAGGCTACAAACCATAAAGATGCAATATGTGAATGCATAATTGCTTGGTACAGAGCAAGATTAGCCAGATAAAGCTAGAAGCAAATTCATGATTAAACAAGATATTTCTTCAGGCAGCAAAGCTTACACATTTTTAACTTGCACCATCCAATCAGGGACTGCTCCAGTCAACTGGTTTCCAGTTAGATACCTAAACAAGATTATTTGAATGAGTCAGCTCCTCATGTACTTTATACACACTAACTGAAATTATTTAAGACTTATACCTCAAAAACGCATTATTTAGCAGATTATTAGCATTTTTGTTTACTTGTGGTGTAGAAAAAAATCAGTTCAAGTCATGATAACAATATAGAGCTTTCAGCTAGAGATGAAAGATTAAGGAAATCAATGACAGATGAAAACCCTGATCCCTGCAAAACTTGGAGCGCCTGGAGAAAGATTACCATAACAGTAGTACACAAAGCTGGACTAGTGAAGGGTACCTCCAAATTAGCTTATCAACTATTTCCTCGTGATAATGTTTTTGTCCTTCTAAGACAAAATAAATAATTAAGGAAGACGTGCCATTGTCAAGCTTCAATCGTTGGGCAGAACGATGAAATCCAATGTTAAACAATCCAAGAAGCTTAGGACTATAGTTTCTCATCATTCTCAAAACTAGGGTTAAGATACCAAGGTCCTCCACAGACCTTCCAAATAGCACTTAAGAGCTGCACTCACCAAACTTCTAGAGCCATTGTTGTGGAAAGAACCAAGTAGAGAGCCTAAGGACTTTTGCTATATTTAATCTCCTATACATCATAAAATAGGCACACAAGACATGCATTGAGTACTGAAACATACAACTGTCAAATGCTAAAGTATCACTGATCCATTTAACTCTTCTAGCGTAAACAAGTAACTTTTTGAAACTTGTGAATCAGGCAAAGAAATGATCAAAAGGGCTGCTCTTTAAGCAACAGAATATCAACGATCTACGCCTGCTCCATGACTAAAGTCCCACCAAAATAATTACTTGACAATAATCATAAATTCTTAACTCAATTCATTACAAATTTTGGATGGTGAAGTAATAAGCATTCACAACCTGAGGACTTTGAGAGTTAAAAAATGAATATGTTATCATGGTCTAAGTTCTATTGATAGCTCAACTACTTTATGGTAAAAGTTGCCTGTAGCTTGACCACTAGAAAACTTGAGACTTTAGATTCTTCCACAAAATATGAAAAGAAGCCCAAGTTCAGCATCGAAGTACTTACATATATTCTAAGTTTTCCAGGCTGCTGTAGATTGTAGGGATTTTGCCACTCAGTTTGTTGAAGCTGAGGTCTCTGCAAAGCAAGTTTAAGTGAATATATAATGAGAAGATACTTTTAACTGACTCCCTCAGGACACTCTTTGAGCATACTTCAGACGATTGTACAAACACAGACAACATCAATGAACATACAAAGTCCAGTTTGGATGTTTAGACATACAGGTCAACTGTCTAGTGCCTAAGCTTTCTACTAGACATTCATCTCCAGAGGCATTCAATGCCTAAATCCAAGTTTCAAGTTGGTCACATGCTATAAGTATACAAAACTGCTGTAAATCAAATTTACAAAAGAGGAACAAACATTTCATTAACTAAGGATCCGAACTTGAGCACCAAGGACCTGCACACGGCCTTCACGGACTCAACCTAAGTGCTGGGGACTAGAGCTTGAGTGTCAAAGACCCAAGCACTGCTTTAATGTACTTGGGGTCGGGTAATGGGGCATTGGGCCTAGGCACTAGGGCTTCGAGCCCAGCCTCGATGGACTAGGCCCAGGCGCTGAAGACCTAGTCCTGAATGCCGAGGACCAAGAACCAGGCGTTGGGGTTCCCATGTCCAATTAAAGAGTTGCGGGTCCAAGCACCGATACCACCTCATAGTTTGGAAAATGTTTTCCAACTTTTTCAAAAGAGGAAATCATTTCCTTAATTTAAACATAGATCTTTCATTGACTTGGAAAACATTTTCCATTAACTCATTTTCCTAAGCAAACCAAACGTCGGAAAATCAGGAAAATGTTTTCCGCGAAAGAAAAAAAGCCATGACAGAATGGCAAAATGTTGCTGTTAAAAGTAGCGTTTATTAGATCTTACAGAGATGACCACATGAACAAGAAGAATTGACTTGCATAGAGATGCATTTGAAGCCATGCTCTCGTTTGAACTATGAATGTTATGTCTGACAAGTGTACAACAGTCAAGCATAAAACTCCAGCTAGATATTGTAGGGCTGAGATTCGAGAATGTAAACCACCAGAAGGAAAGTTTCCAGACAATCAACCACTAGAAGCCTCCATTTTGCATTAATGCTCTCAAGAAGTTAAGATAACATATCAAAGCAAAAGCAAATTAGACGAAATGGGAAACCACAACCAAGGTAAGAATTCTTGCTGGAAAAGTGAAAACAAAGAGAGTGTTAGAATATTTAAATAACAAACCACGCTTTTATCTAATAGCTTGAGTTTTTAAAACAGTTGACAATAGTTACACAAATTCTCACAGAGAGAAAAAGTCCATATACTTTTGTGCGAAACTGTATATTCTACAGCAGAGGCCACAATCACCAAGAGTTTAAATGCCACGTCATTCACAATTCAGCAATATCAATAGAAAATATCAAAACACCATCGAAGTCAGTAAGGGACCTTCAAGCCATCTTAAATGGGTTCTTTAACTGCAACTAATAGTCAACCAAAAACTAGTAGAAATTTCACTCAAGGGTAAAATTATTTATTCTGCTTGGAATAGCCAAAGGGAAAAGCCGCTTTCTACTCACAATATTCTTAGATATGTCATATTTGCTAGATAACGGGGTAGCTCTCCCGTGAGATTGCAGCTCCTCAGAATCCTATAAGAAAATAACACCGATATTGTCACATTGCTAAGACAATTTGGCTCTTTTGCATAAAGTAAACTATCTGTGAAGGAGCATCGATCTCACACTGTATCAATATTTGTACAGTCAAGTTGTGGAACACGAGACTCGGGTCCATCGAGGTCACTTATTCTCCTGCATATCAAAATCAAATAGGAGCTTTATTTGATTGATAACATCTTAAAGAAAGAGAGATCAGATTGAAATGCCAAAATTCCATACTGACAAGTGTTTCAATTGCTCCAAAAGTGCGATCCCAGAGGGAATCGGCCCTTGCAATCCACTTCCTTGAATAACCCTGATGATACAATTCATAGATGGAATTGTCTTGGGGGTGTATCTATAGAGACCGACTTAAAAGGGGAAGAAGCATTAAGCCTTACAGTATTTGGAGATTTGTCAAGTTCTGAATAAAATCGGGTATCTTTCCTGTGAACTGATTATCGCCAAGTCGCCTACAGTGCATTAAACAACATGATTCATATGAAGGAGAAAGAATAGAAATGGCTAAATATTAGCTGAGTTTGTGGATACTGGAAACTAACAGGTCAGATAATCCTGTTAAGTTAACAAATGTTTGAGGCAGCTCCCCGGTGAAATTATTTGACCTAAGCCCCCTGAAACAAGAAAAACCCATGACAACACATTGGTTAATAGAACCTGAATGCTGTATCTCTCAACAGATCACTCTAATGGATAAAATTGCCTCGCCAGATACAAAATCATCAGCGAATAAAAACTCGATTCCTAACACAGAAATTTGCATCAAGATACTCACAACTTAATTAATTCGGACAAGTTCCCGAGCTCTGGAGGAAGAGGTCCAGAAAGCCAATTGCTTTCGACGAATCTGAGCGGAATATGAAAGTTAAAATCTAGAAACATCAATCAAATTTGAAACAGCGAAGAGGCCAAAGGCGAGCGTCGGGATGAGTGGTCACTCACAATTCCTGAAGTGAGGATATGTTCCCCAACTCCTTCGGGATTGAACCAGTCAATCGGTTTCCGACTACGTAACTGCACCCACATCATCGCGTTTCCCCCAATCAAACAATAGAACATACACTCGAGAGAGACAGAGAGAGAGAGAGACAGAGAGCATACATCCAAGTCAAGTTGCGGGATTGGCCCCATTCTTTAGGAATTGTGCCGTTCAGGTAGTTGCTGGAGACATCACTGTTTATAGAGAGAGAGGATGAAGAAGAAGAAGAAGATCGAAAATGGGGGAAAGGGGAAATGGAGAAAGAGAGTGCTTACAAGTACTCGAGGAAAGGCAATCTGAACAATCGAGGCGGAAGGGTGCCAGCAAGAGATTGCTTCTGAAGAACTCTGTTTTCGCAACGACACGAAGGCTTTATTCTATCTTTACTTGAAAACTAGGCATCGAAATGATGTTACAAAATGGCTTTATTCCATCTATTGGTATGTATACATAAATCTCAATTGATTCTAAATGAAAAAATTCTTCAAAAATTGCCTAAAAAAAAGAAGGTTTTGTTTAAAGCAAATGAATATATAGCTAATGTGAAAAGCACACATCACTCAAAGTACAGCCCTACCATGCATTAGTATGAATAACATATGTAACAAGGAGAGAATAGCATAAAAATTCTAAAACTACCCTTATGATTAAAGTTAGGGGAATATAACTCTCATCACTTTGATATTTAACCATGATCTTTGAGTTTGACATTCCCATTAATCACTAAAAATATGATTTATATAATTAAATGCTAAGCATATAATATTTGATTGTATTGATTAAACTTATAAAAAATTGTATAATCATACTGTGAACAATTAATAGTATGCTCATAATTACTTCATGAGTAATTTTAATTTAATAAGTGATTACATATTGTTGCTACATTTCCACCAAAAAATCGGCTAATTTTTTTTTTTTTTTATGAAATACTAATATTGTGCAAAGAGATTCAATTCGGTAGCCAGTCGAATCTATAAATAGAAAAGATTGGTGTGCAATTGCGTGATTAATATTAAAGTCCAGCGAGGAATCCACGATGGTATAATTCATGAAATCGAGGGAGAAAGAGACATGCTGTTGACGTGAGAAATGGTGTTGTTGCGGGCGTCGGTGGAATTCACGCAGGTGACGGCGTTGGTATCTCTGTCTTTGTTGTCACCCACCCATCCACCCTCTACACCGCATGGATCTGCGTCGAAATCCCAATCCAATTTCCCTAACATCTTTGCTATTTCTTTCAACGCATCCACTGAAAGAGAAAAGAGCCGATAAGTTAAAAGGAACGGCAATGTATCATGCAAAACAAGCACAAAGAATGTTAGATTCGCGTGTGCTTGAGGTTAAATATATGTATGAAAAACAAGCACCAAAAAAAAATAAAAAATTGGTGTACGTTGGAGCCCAAAAGGTAAAGGAACAATATGATGAAAGCAATAAAAGATCGACGGGTTTATTTTTTTTCACCTTCCTCTTGGGGAAGAAGAGTGGTGGCAACAACTAAGTTAGTGATGCTAAGAAGGACGAGCATAGAGAAGAGATATCGAGCTAAGAAGAGAATCGTCATCATTTCAGTCTCGAGCTCAACACACACATAGAGAGAGATCTCCCGTTCTTTAATCGGAGTCTGTGAAATCAAAGCTTGGCTAAGCGAGGGAGCAAGAGAGAGATAATTGTTAAGTGAGCGATCTAACTTCATGCATTTATGTACGAAAAAAAGGGAGAGTTGATAAAGACTTTTTGTTTTTGTATATTTGATGACCTCAAGTCTTCCTCGAACATATGAATATTCATCCAGAATTGAGTGAGTTTTGGTTCAACTTTTCTTGCGTAATAACTTTCTTGGACCACATATTTACCTTTAATAGAGAGAGAGAGAGAGAGAGAGAGAGAGAGAGAGAGAGAGTTTTGGTTAAACTTTTCTTGCATAATAACTTTTTTGGACCACAGATTTACCTTTAATCACATAGAGAGAGTGTGTGTTAACACCTAAATTTTGATGACCCGTTTAGTTATTTATTGCATTAAAAAGTTAGGAATTAATTTTTAACTCCTAAATAAAAATATTAGAATTAAATTACATAACTTATAATCTTAGGAGCGTTGATTTCTCCAATATTTAATGATATGATGGAAGATTTTCATATATTCAAATGCAATATAGCTTGAGGGACATATTTTCTGGTAGAAGGAAGGTTTCGAATGAAATATTTAAAAATGATGAAAAAAAAAAAGAATATTATGTATGAGTGCATATATTTCGACAATATATATTCAGGGGGACTATGCACAAACAAAATTGGAAATAAAATATTCCATGAAGATCAAATTCTTGGCCTATAAAAGGAGTCGCGTTCAGAGAGGTGAGGGGGGCCTTTCTTCGTTTCTTTTGAGTCAAGGAAAACAGCACAAAAAGAGTTCTTTCCGTTGGGGGCTTTTTCTTTTTTCCTTCGTTCCTTTCAAAAAAAAAAAGAAACACGAAAAAAGGAAGAATAGCCTGCTGAGAGAAAAGTCAATGTCAACAAAAGGAGCCATGCTTTTGCTGAAGAAAGTAAAGGGGACAGGAGGGAGAGAGAGACGTGAGAGGACGCGAGGCAAAGAGGAAAAAGAAAAGATGAAGAACTGTTCATCTTCTTCGTGAGGTCTTGTCAACGTCCGCTGCTGCCCACGGCGCCTGCACCGGCCACCGCGCCTCCGCCATTGCCTCTCCGCCACAGCCGCTTTGCCGCTACCTCGCCAACCACCGCCGATCGTCCCTCGCGACGCTCGCAGCGCGCTCTGTCGGGCTCCGCCGGCCGTCCACCTCGCTGTGCCACCGCCTCCGAAGCTGCGACGTTGTCTCTGCCCGTCGGTCCGCCCACCGTCCTCGACGCCTTCCCCCGCTCACCCGTCGCCGCGCCCGCCGCTGCCTCTACCCGAAGCTGCGTTGCCGGTCCGCCAGAGCAGCACGCCTCCGTCGCCGTCGCCCTTGCTGCCGCGCCTCCCTCTGCCCGACGCCGCTGCTCGCCATCGCAACAACCACTAGCAGCTCGAGCCCGCCTAGCTCCGCCAGCTGCCGCCGCCCGTCCGCCTCGCACGCTGCAGCCCCCAGTGACTCCGGCTCCCCCCCTCACCGCGCGTCTGCTGCCCCCTCGCCGAAGCTCCGACCGACGGTGACCCACCACCCTCAGCTACCCGCCACCACAGCGACCCTTCCTCGAGCCACGCCGAGCCTCCATCGTGATCCATGAGCTGCCGTTCGCTAAGTTGCTAAGCTGGATTTAGAAACCAAAACTTGAATTAGGTAAAAATATTGTATTTTTGGGTTTTCAAATATTTTGTTTCTTTATTTATTTGAAATATTCCCTGATTCATTATTGAAATCCCGACGTGATATTTGTAACTCGAGTAGCCTTCTAAATTGTGAAATTTTCCTAATTTTGCAATGTGCATATGATAGATAATCGATTTCACGCTCGAAATACGACTTGCAATCGCACGAAAAAATCGCTAATTCGATCTCACTCTCGAGATATGATTCGTGATTTTGCTTAAAATTACTAATCCAATCTTATATATGAGACACGATTCGTCAATTTATTTCCAAAATTAAATGAATATTTATGATATCTTACCTAACTTGTTGTCGTGCTATTCTTGATGCCTTTATTTGGTTGCTCCTGTAAAAAGAAAAGCCCAAAAATATATTTAGATTAGGTTTATGTTGGAATATTACTTGTTTTAGGATTATTTTGTATGTTTAGAATAGGAAATTTATTTATTTCGAGTTTCTTAAATAAAAATACCAAAAAAATTAATTTAGGGTGTTAGATTTTCATTTCATTAATTTAAATTGCACGTTTAATTATTTGACAATTTTAATTTCGAATTTCATAAAATGGAAAAAGGAAAAAACTAGAGTTATGGCATTCTTTGCACGTCATCTAGTCATTGCATATTATGATTAGATTGCACATTTATTTTAATTCTAGATAACATTTGTAATTTACTATAAGTTTAGATAATTTTTTCTAGATAGATTGCATTTTAGGTTAGGGATCACTAAGTTAAGATAATATTCTAGTTTAAATTAGGATTTGGCCTAGTCTAATTCCTAATATAAGTTGGATGATATCTTAATTTGGATAGATAATTTTGCAATTTTCTAATTTCGAATTTCATGTAAAATACTCAAAAAATTGTCTTAGAATAAATCAATTTTATTCTCTATAATAGATTGCATGTTTATTAAGAAAAAAAATATTATACTTACGTCATATAATTTAAGTCATATTGCTATGTCATATCACTTCATTAGTAACATGAACAGCATAAAGCATGATTCTCATTAAATAAGTAAAAAAAAAATTAAGTGATTACGTGTTAATTCGTTCCATGAGATAAGTCTCGTAATTTATTTATTATTTTATTTGAGTGTTAAATTGGTGATTTGCGCGCGCGCGTGATCATTTCACATATTATGGAAGTAAATTAAAATCAATTCAAGATGCCTATAAAATATTTTTTTCGAAAGAAAAGAGAAATGTACCAAAATGACATTAGATAAATCAGCGTGTCAGTCCCCGAATTCATAATCGTAAATCTCCGCTACTTTCTTTGGGTTTAATCGACCAATCAAAATAGAAAATCGTTTGCATGTTGAGAACTTGAACTTAAGTCACGAGTTAGTATAGGCTTAGGAGGGCCCGAGCTAAGTTTAGGCTTAGAAATTCATAGCCAAACCCTAAGTGGTCACGCGAGAGAGAGAGAGAGAGAGAGAGAGAGAGAGAGAGAGAGATGTGATTGTTAAGTGAGTGGTCTTCACGAAAAAGAGAGAACGGACAAATACTCTTTGCTCTTGTATGTCTGGATGTGAGAGTGATGTGTGAGAGTGAGAGAGAAACGACCCCAAGTCTTCCTTGATTGTAGGGAGAGAGAGAGAGATGTGATCGTTAAGTGAGTGGTCTTCACGAAAAAGAGAGAACGGACAAAAACTCTTTGCTCTTGTATGTTTGGATGTGAGAGTGATGTGTGAGAGTGAGAGAGAGACGACCCCAAATCTTCCTTGATTGTAGGGAGAGAGAGAGAGAGAGAGAGAGAGATGTGATCGTTAAGTGAGTGGTCTTCACGAAAAAGAGAGAACGGACAAAAACTCTTTGCTCTTGTATGTCCGGATGTGAGAGTGATGTGTGAGAGTGAGAGAGAGACGACCCCAAGTCTTCCTTGATTGTAGGGAGAGAGAGATGTGATTGTTAAGTGAGTGGTCTTCACGAAAAAGAGATGTTGACACCTAATTTTAGAAAAATAAAATTGCATTTTGAACAAATAAAAAGAAAAAAAATGAAAATTGGGGAAATTGATTTGATTGAAGTATACAAGAAAATATGGAATTCTGATGGATGTCTAGATTTTCTTAAATGCAGCAACAATTTTAGAATTAGATGGACAAATGGCAATGATTTTAATAAAATGGAAGGAATCGATGCAAAATCGAGCTGATTACTTAAATCACGCTTCGATTTGCATCCACGTGATTTAATACAAACAGAAGATGGAAGTTTAAAATTTTCCATAGAAAGCAGCCGATCGAAACCACTATAAAAGGGGTTGACCTGCACAGTATTCAAGGGGATTCGGAAAAATCAAGAGAGAATTCGTAAAAAAGGATTTCTCCTTCGTTCTTTGAGAGAGCAAAAGGAAAAAGCTTTAGAAGAGAAAAAAGTCAAAAAGGCTCCGTTTGGTTCAACTTTGGGGAAATGGATTTGCATTTCCCCAAGTACCTTTGAGAGAATGAGCATTTTGGGAAGGGAGTTGTGTTTGGAAACCAATTTTTTGTGCATGTTTTGCAAAACTATTTCAAAGTAAAAAGGAAAATGAAAAAAAGAAAAGAAAAGGGAGGAGAGATCGTGTGGTGAGGGGAAAATTGTGGGGGAGCAGCTGGTGGTGGTGAGGAGGTGGCTGGCAGCGGCGGTGATGACGGCGGGAGGGAGGGAGCATCGACCTCAACCCAGCCGCTTGAGGCCACGCAACCTCAGGTGGCGACCCTGGCCTCAGGCGACAACCCAAGCGACGCCGCCTGAGGTCGCGCGGCCTCAAGCCGCCGCCTGGGTCGCGCCTGAGGTCGAGCGACCCAGGGTGTTGCCTGAGATCGCGAGGCCTCAAGCGCGCGGCCTCAGGCGGCGTCGCCTGGGTCGCTCGACTCAGGTGACGCCTGAGGTCGCCCGACCTCAGGCCACCTCGCCTAAGGTCACGCGACCTTAGGCGAGGCTTTCCGGCGGCCAGATCTGGCTGCTCGCGGCTGAGCGCCGCCCACCGCGAAGCTTGGCCGAGCATCAAGTCCACGGAAGTCCAAGGAAGAGCGCCGCCCACCACCGCGAAGCTTGACCGAGCAGAAGTCAATGGAAGTCCAAGGAAGAAGATGAACAGTGTTTTGGAGGGCAAAATGGAAAAAAAAAAAAAACAATTATCGATAAGGGCAATATTGGAAAGAAAAAAATTCATTAAACCCTAAACTTGCATCCAGAAAATGCTGAAAGCCCAAAGCAGGTCCGGACCTACTTTGGGCTTTCAGCATTCCGAATGCTGGCATTTGGGAAATGCAAGCTCAAAAGTGTAAACCAAACACCAAATATTTTCCCTAAGGGGCTTTCGGGACTGAAAGCCCCTTGGGAAAGCTGAACCAAACACCCCCAAAGTCAAAAAAGAAAAGAGGGAAGAGACGTGAGGGCAGAGAGTGCAGCGATAGAGAGAGAAAGAAAAGACGTGCAGCAGAGGAAAAAAAAAAAGATGAAGCACTGTTCATCTTCTTCATGAAGACTCCTCAGCCGGTGTCCATTGCCGCTCGACGCCCGCAGCAACCGCCTGTTGTCCTCTGCGCTGGCCACCGCCTCAGCCCATCTCCACGGCCACACATCCGCCAGCCACCGCAGGCCCGCGACCTGAAGCCCGCTCGCCGCTGCGCCGTCGCGAACCCCCGCACCGAGCCTCTGCTGCGTCCCCGACACCGCCGCGCCCCGACGACCGCGCTCCCACCCTCGCCAACGCCACGCCGCTGCAACACCCCCGCGACGCCGCCCGTCGATCTCCGAGCTCCGCCGCGCCTCCGCACCGCCACCTCGCTAGTTCGCTCGCCTCCGCCGCCGCGCCTCAGCCCGCGCCCCGTCGCCGCGACCCTCCTCTGCCCCGACGTCCAGCGGATCCGTTGCCCGACACCGCCGCCCAAAGACTGCGAACTAGCTCCGATCTCCGCTGCCCGAGCTCGAGCCCACCGCCATCCATCGTCGATTTACCCCCCTTCCCCCTTTAGGTAGTTTTTGTTCTTTTTATTTTATTTTGTTTTACTTTTATAGTTTAGCTTATTTTATTCGTTATGTTATTTTTGCTCATTTCATTTGATAGCATTTTTAGTTTAGCTATTTAATTTGTAATGGTGGATGTTAATATTTGTGAATTTAGTATGCATTATCCATAAGGATTTTGTCCGAAATTAATGTAATTATTAATTTGACCCGAGAGACATCGGATCATTTTTCTAATTATTTTTTAATTTCTGGGCTTTTTGATAGAATCTCAATCATAATAATTACTTAATTTGGTCCGTAAGACTTCGGACCAGATTTTTTAATTATTTTAAGTTGTTGTGATGATTAGGGTTAAAATAATTGTTAATTTAACTGTGAGACGACAGGCTATTTTTTCAATTATTTTGATCCTTTATTTAGTGATTATATTAATTGTTTAGATTTAACCCTTGTTTAACAATTATTCAACTTTAAAAAAAGCTAAAAAAATCAAAAAATCAAAAATCAAAACATTCAAAAAGATTTGCATGAGCATATAGGACATTAAGGTTTAATATAATAGACACGTAGGTTTAATTAATCAAACTTTTAGGATTATATTTCTAGGATTGCATTTTTAGATAATATTTTTAGGACTGCATTTTTAGATATTTTAAAAGAAATAAGTTAGGATTAAACTGAAATAGCCTTTTTAGAGTTTTAGATATAATTGGCACATTTTCATCCTCTTTTTAAAATAAAAAAAATAAAAATAGTCTTCTAAGACAGAATAGGGTTTAAGTCAAATTAATCCCAAAAATGGATTAGAAGATTATTTTTAGATAGATTAATTAGGGTTTTCATAAATTCTGAATTTCAATAAAAAAAATGCAAAAATACTAGATGCATGTTAACTAGTTTGCATAATAGAATCATTTAATCAGAATTTGTTAATTAGTGAAATTAGGTCATGAGGTGCATGTTAATTAGTTTGCATAATAGGCCCATTTAATTAGAATTTGCATATTAATAAAATTAAGTCATTTAGTTTTAAAATGCATTTTTAATAAAAGAACTCCAATTTTAAGAAAATCCAAAAAAAATGATTGCTTGCTTTGTGTGATGCAATTTATTTATTTGAATCTTTTAAATAATGGATGAGTACGTGTGGTCACCACATTTTCATGATAAGAATTTAGGTTAAAATAAATCAGCTGCTTGCAAAAACATTTTGAAAAGTTTAAAAAGAAATGGTACCGAAAAGGCGTTAGGCAATTTAATGTAAGAGTCTCCGTACCCTTAATGCAGTTCGTAGGAGTAAAATAAATCTCCATTTATTTTAATTAGGTGTCTAATCGACCTACCATAAACCGATTAGTGACGACTTTTAATTAATAACCTTTTGCACGTTAAATGTTTGAACCTTAAGTCGCGAATTGGTATGGGCTTGGGAGAGCCCGAGCTAAGTGTAAAAACTTAGCAGTCCATTAACCTAGTTTTATGTGGTGCACCCGAAAAATAGGTCGCGACAAGAGAGAACGGACAATGACTCTTTGCTCTTGTATGTTTGTGAGAGTGATGTGTGAGAATGAGAGAGAGACGACCCCAAGTCTTCCTTAATTGTAGGGGGAGAGAGAGAGAGAGAGAGAGAGAGAGAGAGAGAGAGAGATGTGATCGTTAAGTGAGTGGTCTTCACGAAAAAGAGAGAATGGACAATGACTCTTTGCTCTTGTATGTTTATATGTGAGTGATATGTTAGAATGAGAGAGAGAGACGACCCCAAGTCTTCCTTGATTGTAGGGAGAGAGAGATGTGATCGTTAACTGAGTGGTCTTCACGAAAAAGAGAGAATGGACAATGACTCTTTGCTCTTGTATGTTTATATGTGAGAGTGATGTGTGAGAATGAGAGAGAGAGACGACCCCAAATCTTCCTTGATTGTAGGGATATCCATCTAGAATTGAGCTGTTAAGCTTTTGTCCATCTCTTCTTGCTTAATAACCTTTTTCATATTGTTGGTTTATCCAATCCCTCTTTTCATATTGTTCTTCCAATGACAATAGTCTTTTTCATTGCTCTAATTTTGGCGATCGACACCAAAGTTTTGGTTGTCGACTTAAAGTTAAGTTATATTGAAAATTATGGATTAATTTTTAGCCTCTTAAAAAAATTCCATTAAATTACACAGCAGAGCACAAGTCAACACTAGAGCATAGAGGAGGAGAAGGGACTGTCAGGGTAGCCTAAGGACTGGCCAGCGTGCTAGAGACTGGAGGGTGAAGGGTCTCTGCCAATTGGACTCTTCCGTAGGTCGAGAGCCTCTAAAAGGATGCCTTTGGATGCTGACCGGGGAGTTTGGAGAGGTTTAGGACAGAAGGAAAAAAAAAATAGAGAGAGAGAAAAGAGAGGAAAAAAGATCCGCGGTGAGAAATTTTGCTCAGAGCATAGTATAGATCACAGAAAAACATTCACTTCCAGTAAGAATATATCTTGAATGGAGATACCACACAAACATACCTCCAAAAGTTTGCTCAGAGCATCATAGGCTTCAGCATGGCTATTGTCATTGCTTTCCTTGTGGAAGAAAATTCATGAATGATTTTAGGCTATAGAAATCACTAAACTCATCCATTAACTCAAGAAAACAAAGCTACTATTCTTAAAGTCGATGCACACCTGAAAAGCGTGTTTAACAAAGCTAAACACCAAATCAATGAGATCCTTCTGTGCTCCTTCAATAAGAAACGAGGATATCTCCAGTAACAAGCACCCGGGTGAAACTGCATTCTCGCACGTCATTCTATACTAACAGAGGAAAAGCACTGTCACCCGCAACCAATGTGGCATTATTTTAAAAAAAAGCTGTCATTCCATAATTCAAATGAACTTCCAAGAGACAACAATCTTCTTTTTCAAGGAATAGGAAAATGAAGGAGGTATGTACCCCTAGCTAGTCCAAAAGAACAGACTGATGAAAGAAATGGGCAAAATCCACCGTAAAACCAGTACTCATGATTCAGGACATTCTAAGTCTAAACATTAAATAATTTCTAACATGTCTGTACAGGAAAACTCTCCAAAAAAATTGCAGCTTAATCACTAAAGTCAAGTTCAAACTGACACCTTATGAAGATCAAATAGCAAAACACAGGACTTTAGAACTTTTACAGTGAAAAATCATCAAAATTGCTGATCATATCCTGTTTGACTTCCAACATGCAAGACAAAGTACTTTTGAGAAGTTGAAACTGTAAACCTCATGCAAAGGTCAAAACTCAATTCAAGTAGAAGTCCAGTTCTGCGTAATTTATAGCAAGGTATGGCACTAATATATATGTCTTTGCTAAGGTTTGACATTTCTTTTCTGTTAATGTGAAATAAATATGAAGTCCTAATGAAAGAGGAAGAATGCCTTCCAGCTTATTTAGTTGTTGAAAAACAAACCAAAAATACAGCCACAGCAGAGCTCGTAAGCCTCTACAATGTTGAACATTATCAGCAAGCCCACAACAAATAGAATTGAAAGTAAGAACCGCAGAAAGTAGTTGCCAAGAAGTCAAGATGGAGAAACATAGAGAATTAATATGGGTTCAGACGCAAGTATAAGCCATTTCTTTCATAATCGAATTCAGAAATTGACATACAGTAGTCCTTGATCAATGTCTGGTAGAACTTAATCATGCCAATCATACAAATCACAAGAAACAAAGAACATTAAATATATTGAGCTTGAGTTATTTCATGACAAAGCAAAGGGTTAATACATGTATTTGCAATTGATGAATGGCAAGAAATGAAGATCTTCTATAGCATACAAGAAATCAAGATGTATGCATACCAAGTTTGAGGTACAAAAGAGAGATTACGGAAAGTGCATGCTGATTTGGAGTTTCGCCATGGGCACTGAGGGCACTTTCCAAAGCAATACATATTCTCCTTATTGCAATTGTTTCCAGACTCTCCTCACTTACGTCATCACTTGGTTGGCTCTCCATATGGAAAGTCTCTTCATTTACTTGTTCATTAATCAACTCCTTCAAAATACTCAAGGCCTGCGATGCAGCATCAGCCTCACCAACAAGAAGTCCTAAATTAGTATAACCAAGTGCATCAGAAAGCAAACACCGGGATTAACAATATCAAAAGATCAAGTGAACCATCCACAATCTCATTTCCAGTAACTAAAATTAACAAAAGATAAAAGTAGAGTCCTCGAAAGTAAGCTTCCAAGTACATCGACCTAGGCTCCTGAGTGGTAGAGGTTCATTTGTTGATCAGTCAAGGGATAATCCCCTACTTCCACTATCTCAAAAATGATGTCTTAGACTCTTTGATGTACTGCAGTTGCATGAAATTTCAACAGTTTATCATCTTTAGATCCATCCTCAGGACTCGTAGTCCTTGACCAATCTGCTGAAGAAATGCAACTTTCAAAAGAAGACAGTACCAGCTTGCTTGCTTTCCTGAGAAAACAACAAAACATATCTTCAATTGCTACTCATTTCTTACGATATGCAAAAGAATAGGAACACATTTTCACCTTTCAAAGCCCAATTAGGATCAACAAGGCCATAAGGGGAAGAATACTGACCTAAAAAAGGTGACAATTACATGTCGCAAAGTCTAACAAAAAGAAAAGAAAAATCCCAAAGAGCTTAAAAGAGCAGAACTGGATACAGCAATGCATGATTTGCGACAATATACCTTAGGACGCTTGGCCAGGGAGAACTTCAAAAGCGTCTTCAACCCGAATTTCACCGAATCCCAAACCTCCAAGTCGCAAAACCCAAGCAAAACCCCCGAACACTCCACCGCGGACCTCACGCTGGACACGGCCAGCTTCTCCTCCTCCCTCGCCAACACCTCCGCCGCCTCCCTCGCCCTCGCGGGCGCGATCCCCTGCGGCGGCACCGCGGCAGGACGATCACGAGGAACGACATGAGCGCCGCGACCTCCGTGGAGTCCAGGGCCTGCAACGAGGACGTGGTCTCGACGGCGGACATGGCGGCGCCGAAGTAAGAGGCGGGCGTGAGGGGGAAGGGACTCGGCGTCGAGGATGGCGCGCATGGCGGCGGCGGTGGCGAGGAGGTGGCGGTGCTGAGGGGCGGAGGATTTGGCGTAGCGGTCCATGAGCTGTTGGCAGACGTCGGCGCCGTCTCGCAGCGGTTCGTCGACGCGGTCGTGCTCCATCTGTTGATCCTGTGGAGGCAAGGAGGGTCGCTCTTCCTGTTTCCGTTGTCTGTGCTTTCTGTGGCTTCATGGCGGCGGCGGCGGCGGATGCTTCGATCGCCGCCGTGCGGTGGCTTCTCCCGGCTGTGGAATGTTTCGGGGTAAGAAATTCGCCTTTGATGCTTAATCCATGTTTTTAAATATTTTTACGATAACTAAAACGCAGGGGTCGTTATTTTCGTCGCATTTGATCTATATTGCTTCGCAAATAAAACCTTTTTATTACATTAATTAGGTTTGCCTTGTCTCGGGTCACGTAACTCAACTTTCAAGAAAATACAAAGAGTTAATCTCACAAAAAAAACTCAAATTATGGACATTGTAACCCAAATATTCTGAATCTTTTTGCATCACAAAAGATCTTAAATTCATTTTTTATGACATATATCTTAGTTTTTTCTTATGTCATAAAAAATCTCGAAATTATATTAATATAACAAATATATAATAGAAGGAACTGAAATTATATTAATATAACAAAAAATCTCAAAACTATATGTTACGACATGATCTAATGACAATGTAATCATCCTAATATGTCATGCACTCAAATGATCCTAAACATGCAATGACTAGATGACGAAATGACCTAATTCTAAGTTACACAAGCATGATTTTTTTTTCCTTTTTTTAGAATTCGAAATTAAAATTACCTAATAATTGAACATGTAATTAATGAAAAGAAAATCTAACATCCTCAATTAATGTTTTTGGTGTTCTTATTTCAAAAATTCAGAATAAATAAAATGCCTAATCTAAATATGCAAATTATCCTAAAACAAGCAATATTTTAACATGAACCTAATCTAACTCAAAATATATATTTTGGATTTTTCTTTACGGAAATAAAATCGATTCAAACAATACGACGGCAAATCAGGCAAGTTATGATTGATATCCATCAAATAAATTGATGAATCATATATCGTGCATGAGATCGGATTGGTTAATTTTAACAAAATCTTGAGTATAAGATCGGATTTGTGATTTTTCCATGCGATTGCGAGTCATATTCCGAGCGTGAAATCAGATTATCAATTGCATGCACGTTGTGAAATTAGAAAGATTTCCCAATTTATAACGAATATGATAAAATTTCAATTATGTGCATCGATGAATATTTGAAATAAGGAAATGGAATTTTCAAAAGTCAAAATAAATAAGATTTTCACCTAATTCGAATATTGGCTTCCGAATTCCGATCCTCAAACGGCTACTTATGTAATGTGATGGTGCTCAGCGAGGCTCACAGGATAGCTACTCGCCAGGGGGCTTTGCGTGCGGCTCCTTGATTGCTCGATTTAACGATCTGCGCGTAAACCTCGAGAAGCAATTTGCCAAACGATAACTTTTATTGTAGCAATAGCAAGGCTTACCCGAGAGACCTAGAGAACCACAATGGGGAGATGCTCCAAATTTCAATAAAATAAGCGTGCGAAATCCTCCCTCCTTTCAATGTATTCGTCCTCCTTTATTGAAAGAACGTGTGCCCTTCTCTTGCCCAGATTTTAGTGACTCGGGACGCTTGCTGAATTTTGACGGAGCTCAATCACCTCGCTGGAATTCGTTGGCAACGCGAGTATTGGTGCAAATCGTCTGGGCGCGACGAAACAAACCCGAGGATCGGGCTGATTGGGATGGGTGACATGAGCAGTGGCTACTGGCGTTGCGGTAGCAACAAGGTCGTGGCCAGGAAACAACCAGCTCGGTTCACGGATGCGGGGCAGCAGCGATGGCGGCATTCGGGTAATAGTCGGAACAGCAACTACGAGGGGCGGAGTTGCAGTGACATCATCGATGAAGGGGCTGCGGTGGCGCGTCAAGCGGTCGAGTAATAACTCAACAGGGTGGCAGCTTGTTGACATAGTATCGCAGACGATGAAAGCACCACGGCAGAAGTGGTGGCATGGGTCTTGGCCAAGAAGACTCGCGCTCTTTCCTCTCTCACGTGTCTCTCTCTCTCGTATCAAGAATGCCCCCCTTTTTTTTTGTCCTGTAACGAGTCCATTTATAGTGAAAGGGTGTAAACCATCGAGGAAAGAAAGCATATTTTGTTTCATCTGTGCATGCTTTGAAATATATTCTATTTCCTTTCCTCTTCCTCACTAACCGAATGCCTTCTTTGCAGGGTGTTGACACATAAATTTTGGTGGCTGGCCATTTATTTATTATGTAAAAAATTAGGAATTAATTTTTAACCCCTAAACAAAAATATTAGAATTAAATGCCTACCATATAATTTTAGGAGCATTTTCTTATTTATATTCCGTTTGCATTGGATCGGCGACTGAATGAGTTCTGAGCTCAAAGCCCATGGTAATGAAAATTCGGCTGAACTTGTCGTTCATGTAAGCCCATTATTCCTTTAATGAGGTTGAAATCGATATATGCTCTCCACATGCGATGCTTCAAGTTAGGAAATATAACAAGCAATATTATGATGATCTTGAGAATTTGTATATATTCACATGGTTGAATGAGAAAAGGAAAGAAAATGTCAATTAGAGGAAGTGGGTCGTCTGGAAAGTATAAGGAAATAATAAAGTGGGAAAGGAAATAATAAAGTATTGTTGATTTGGTGAGTCACAAGAAAACAAAATAAAAAAGGGTAGATTGGCGAAGAGCAGGAGATGTGCGCATCATGAAATAAAATAAAGACGAAACTTGCTTCTCACGATTAGAAGTTGGAGCAATATTCAGTCAATAAAAGAAACAGGAAATAAAGAAGAATCGGCGTATATATGCACGATATGCAAGGATCCGAAGAGGGAGAGTGGATTTTGGGCTTTCCTTTTACCAGCCCTAGCCGTTCCCCATTAAAGGAGAGGACCCTTTTGGTAAGCAAGGGAGAATCGCAGAGAACACATTAGAGAAAACACGCGAGAATCGAGAGAGGAGAGGGAGCTTCGCCAAAAGCTCTTCACGGCCGAGACACCCTTAGCCAGCGCCTCTCCTTGCTGAACAGCGCCCCTGCGATCTCCACTGGTGCTACTGCTTCCCGAATGAGTTTGCTGTCAAAATCTTGACGCCAACCAGCGTCAACGAGGCACCAGACTTCGCTGCGTCAACTTGAACAAATGCAATGTTGGCGAGTCACAGAGTCTGGTCTTCGCGGTTCTGGTTCCCTCGAAGTGCAGCCCCAGCAAAGGAGTCCATGACGTCCACAAAAGAAACAAAGAGAAAGAGGCCACACAATTGAAGACATGGCCATACACTGAATTGAGGGAAAAATCGTGAGGGGAAGCTTCTGTACAGAGTGTTCGTGAAGGTGAGAGTGAATAAAGAGGCTAAAAAGGCCACACTTAGTCTACGGTTGGAAGAGAGCCCCACATACTCGCGAAGTTGACCCACTTGCCGATTCTTCCCAGCATCAGGAATCGCAACACCTCCTATTACCGATTGAGGAGTCCCATATGAAAAGCCAGTTCGCCAAGCCCATTGATACCACCAGTAGCCTCGTGACGAGCTGCAGCTTCCGAAGGACAAGTTGTTCTGATTTGCCCCTGCTAGATCGATGCAGACCTTGACGATGTTGCAGTCCACCGCCCATGGACGTCGCTGCTCCTGTTGTCCACTGCATTGATGAGGGCTGACCTGACTGGGATCCACAACAACGACGAATCCCCTCCATCGGCAAATAAGTTGGTGCAGTCAATCTGCAACACTTGGCTTTCTTCTCTGCAGTACCCTCCACACGCCAAGATTGAGACGGCCACAGCACAGCACACACAAAAATCGGAGGTCGGCAATTCAGAGTTCTCAGAGCACGTTGATCAAAACACGTGAGAGAGAGAAGAGGGGTCCTTCGGCCAAGGCTTGGTCGAAACACCGCTCGTGCTATCCCTTTGCTACGGAGCCTGGCGACGTTAAGCACCTGTCGCCGCGAGCCCCAACCTCAACGACTAAGCCGTTGACCCCATACACCACGAGCTCTACGCTCACCGTTAAGTTCCAGCAATTCCAGGCGTGGTTCTTTTGCTGAAAGCACTCACGTTGAATATTCCACTTGCTGCATGAAGACAATTCTACTTGCTGCATGAAGAAGATCCATTGACTTTGACTTGAAAAAAGGCCACTTGTTCTGCCGCGCCAACAAATCATCCGCGAGTGTCTTCGTCCAACCCTGATCTCCACCGCATTACAGCATACAACGTTCCTGATTCAAGCAGCCACAAGCCTACTCGACCTTCGAAGTTTCCATTTTTGCAGGCTATCGTGAATCTCTGTGCCGCCACTGCTCGCCACCATCCATCGCCTTTCACCATCAAGGAGCCAGTTGCGATCCCGGTCCGATTGTGCTTGGTCCAAATTTGGAAAGAATATCCTCAAATTAGGTTAGATGCACATCTCTAGTATATTTGGATATTTTATTGCCTAATATATGTCTATTTATATTTAGTGTTCATATCCATGAATGATAGACATAACTTTCAATTAGGACATATTTCCTAATCCACAACCGCATGTCAATTTTTTATTCCATCTATAAGTCTTTAGATAGAATAATTAATCACGCGGGAATAAAATTGATATTTTGATCTTTAAGGCTTAAGATCAATTTATCGATTTTATTAGCGAAATAATCAAGTTTGATTTAGATATTGTTTCCTAATTCGAACGATGTATGATATCTTTGATTATTCTGAATGATTTGGTGTTTATCTTTTAATTTTTTTTATTTATCCCGAAAATACAAAAAAGATTGCATTTGCATATCATGTAGATTATATTTGATTTCCTATATAGAATTGCATGATAGAATAGTTAGATATCTTTTTAATTATATTAGAATGCATGTTTAAATGATATCTAGGTTAGATAATGTCTTGAATTTAAATTGCATGTCGAGATGAATTTCTAAGTTAAGATAGGATTCAGATTAGTCTATTTCCTAACTCAAAATAGATAATATCTCACTTTAGTTAGATTTTTATTGTTAGTAATTTTTAATTACGAATTTTTATAAAAAAAAATACAAAAATGTCATGTGCATGTCATATAAAATTAGATTTATGAAATTCATGCCATTTAGTGATTGTTGCTAGGTCCATTTAATTAGAAATTGACCTAATTAGAATTAGGTCATTTAGTTATATTGCATCGCATAAAGCATGATTCTCATTAATTAAATAAAAACAAAAAGAAATTGTGTGTTAATTAGAAATTATATTTAAGGTTGTTGATGTGAATTCTGATCTAACCATACATATGCTTTCGTTGCTACAAGATAAGTCTTGTAATTTATTCATTGCTTTTCCTTGATGTTAAATTGGTGGTTTACGCACTCGCATGATCACCTCACATGTTAGGAAATAGATTTAAAATCAATTCAAGCTACTTGCAAAACATTTTTGAAAATAAAAAGAAATGGTACTCAAAGGGCATTAGAGAAGTCTAGTATAACCAAATCCCCGTACCCAAAATCTCTGGTTCGTAGGAGTAAAATAATTCTCTCATTATTTTACTTAAGTGTCTAATCGACCTACCATAAACTGATTGGTAGCGACTCCTAGATAAAATCCATTTGCATGTTAAGAAATTTGAACTTAAGTCGTGAATTGGTATGGACTTGGGAGAGCCCGAGCTAAGTTAGACTTAGTAGTCTATTAGCCTAATTTTAGTGGTGCACCCAAAATTTATGTCGCGACACGGGGATATATCTTTTTTTGCAAATCCATGTGCCCGTAGTGTAGAACGTGCCCAACATTCCCTTCTCATGCTGATCTACCGAATTTCCATATGCTCGTATCTTTCCACATAGGGCCATGCATCATGAATATTCTCCGCCGATTTTATTTCTTTAATCCAAATACCGGCCCACAAATTGATCGAGTATTGCCAAAAATTCCAGATTGTAATAGACTTTTCCTAGATTCCGAACCTTTGCAAAGATGAGCTCGCAATATCTCCTTCCTATGCTTGTCCTCACCGAATATACGAAAGATTCACTGAATACTGGAAGAATAATATAAATGTTTTCCAAAATATATCGAATTGCCAACTCATAAAATTGTAGCTCATCTGCGCTGATCAAATGCAAAAGTGATAAACAAATAGATAAATGCAACTAAAATTATATGTTATACAATTTTAATTCTATTTTTTAGGGGTTAAAAATTAATCCCTAATTTTATTTTTTTTGCAATAAATGGATGACCGGGTCACCAAAATTTAGGTGTCACCAGCAAACTACGCCATGACGTTGCTTCCTTAAAGATGGCCTTTTAATTACTGTTGTTTTGGTCGAAAAACTTTTAATTGCACCTTTTTTATTACTGTTGGCACTGTGATTTTTGAACTCGACAAGGATTGCCCAATCAACCATGCAACGAGGGCACAATTTCTACGATGAGAAATGCGCATGCATGCATTGACTATGGCAATCTTCAGAGACAATTATACGTTCCTACCGACACTGAGAATCCGTTCTCCATGATTGGCAATTTGCTTTTGCATGGGAAAATTATCCAAAAATTCTAAATTTATTACACTTTTACCAATTTAGTCCTAGATCTTTTAATTTGTAAATTGAGTTCTAAACATTTTTACTTCTTACCAATTCAGCTATAAACCTTTTCACTTTTTGCCCATTAAACCATCTAGCCAATTTTGACCGGAAATTACTAACATGAATAGCCGATCGACATGGTACTTTTTTTAATAATATTTTGAATATTTTCTGGTTTTTTTGTGACCTTGTCCGTGGCTAGCAAGAGTTGGCCGGCAACTCTTGTTCACTCTGAATCCAAAAACACAATAAATAAATAAATAAATAAATAAATAAAGCAAAAAAGTTCTTTAAAATAAAAAAAGAAAGAGAAAAATCATCTAGAATGGAGTAGTAAAGCTTTTGTCCAACTCTTCATGTGAGAGCAAGAGTGAGAGCAAGTCAGAGACAGAGTGTGATGTCTAAAAGTGAGAGATAGAGAGAGAGACAACCTCATTTCTTCCTCCAATGTAGCGATATTCCATTTAGAATGAAGTAGTAAAGCTTTTGTCCAACTCTTCTTACCTAGTTTTTTTTTTTTTTCTAGTGACAATAGTCTTTTCTGTTGCTCTAAGTTTGCTATGACCACGTCTCGGATTTAGATTATTATACAGTTTATTGAAGGTGGAGTCCAAATTCCATGATTCTTAGAAACTTCAGCAGCTCGTGAAGTTGTCCAAAAAATAATTAGATTCACTTTTTTTGGGACAAATCTTTTTCCCCCTCTTTCTTTTGACTTCAATGGTAACAAATTACTATTCTTTTAAAAAAATAGTCAAGGGCTACAGCCACCAAGACCCGGTTATGTGGAGGCCAATGAAATACCCTGCAAGTCCTACAAATTGGTTAAGTCCAATTCTCCGCCCCTGACTTGATATAGTTTGCCCGCCATTAATGGTATCATATATGTTGAACATAAATAATGGAAAAAGTTATCCTATTAAAGTTGTTAAAAATATATATATACATATCATATATGTCGAGTTTGGGATCTAATGTCAATGGACAAAATAATAATATCTTAAGACTTTTCAGGACAATAATTGAATTGTATAGCTGTAGAAACTGAAATATTTGGCACCAATGTCTATCCCGTTCATTAATGGGTACTTGTACATTAGCATATCTAAGTCTCGATCAATGTTGACAGGTGTTTCACCAAGTCAACTAGACAACGCTCTTTTTAGATAAAATTACCAAAGCAAGTTCTAAATCGATTGTATTTGTATCAATTAAGTCATAAAATTTTCAATTATACCAATTCAATCCTAAACTTTTTGACAATTGCCAACATAATCCATCCGGCCCTCGCCTCTAGTCGGCCATGGTTACTGGCAAAGGAAGAAGGAAAAAGAAAATGTAAGAAAAGAAAATTAAAAATTATAAAATGTGGATTTTTTTAAATTGCAAAAATTATCTATGTGAGCGCCAACTGTGCCATGTAGAATGGCCAGTGGGCATGACTGATATTCATATCAACAATTTCCTATCAAAATTAGCCAGTGAATTTAATTGGCAAAATTTGAAAATATTTAGGACTCAATTGATATAGTTGCAAAGTTTATGATTAAATTGACATTGGTGCTATAGATTTATGATTTTTTTTTTTAAAATAAAATTTTCCATCTTTCTTGAGCTGCTCATAGACTTGTCCACACACACACACACTTATATATATATGTTTTTGGCTTCTAGAGAAGTCCAATAATTTTTAAACTCAAATATTTAAAAAATTATAAAAAGATTATATGAGAATTATTGTGGCAAATGAAAGGTTTCAAGTGCTTGTAATTTTTTTTTAAAAGTCCAATTATGTGCATAAATATTGAAAGAAACTTTTAACTGTTTAAATAGTCATCATCGAAAGAGGCTGAAATTTTCCAATTATAGGACGAGTCATGGAATCGTAGCGAGGAGGGGTTATGTACTTTGACTTTGCTTTGGCCTAACATGACCTCTTTTATCTCCGTTCCATGTTATAAATGTGGACACCAACCGCAGAAAAATCAAGGCACGTAAAACAAAAGTTGACTTAGACCAAATGATAATGGTTCCACGGACCACGTCATGCACAAGACCTAAGCAAAACATAATCTTCTATGCATGTCTAATCAGATTGATGTCAAGTCGTTGAGGGTTGTTTTAATACCGTCAATCAACGCAGTTATATTCAACATGCAAGTTTCAGAGCTTTGAAAATTCCAGGTTAACTTTAAGTAATGGATTCTAAGCACGGAATCTCGTCACTTACCTTGAAATCTTCCTTGACTACAAGAAACCATGTAGATTGGAACAATTTTCCATTGTATGTTTCAATAGTCTTGAAATTTCAAAAGCTATTATTTTTTAACGATTTTCTAACGTCATCAATTTGTAACCATTTTTATTTGTCATTACTTTATTACAGTTTTATACTTCTAATGGGGTTGGAGTACATCTCTTAACTAGACAAATAAGAAAATAGTCAAAATCTCAATCACCTCTCCTTTCGAGCTTCTAATTAAAGATAAGAGATTTCTCAAGCCCTAATTAGTCAACTGGACTATTAGAGATGTATTTAAAATATTCTATGATTCTATATATTATTATATGGTTATGTATATTTACTTTGATTGGTCTTGATTTGTTACTTTAGATAGTTATTATATAAAGCCTATAAATAAGCTCATGTGTTCTTTATTTGATGTTCTAGAGAATATTACATCTTTCAGTCATTATGATTCTCAACTTGGATGAAAAAAAATCAACTCCTCAAAAGTAGAACCTCGTCAATTTACTTGCCTAGCTGCCTAAAACGTTATTAGTAGACTACACTATGACGTCACTTCCCTAAAGGTGATTCGATTTTTTACCTTTTAATGACTGTTTTTTTGGTCGAAAACCTTTTAATTGCACCTTTTTATTACTGTCGGCATGGTGATTTTTGAACTCAACAAGGACTGCCCAGTCAACCATGCAATGAGGGGATAATTTCTACGATGAGAAACACACACACATGCATTGACTATGGGAGTCTCCAGAGACAATTATTCATTCCTACTGACACTAAGGACCCGACCTCCATAATTTGGCAATTTGCTTTTGTGTTCATAATCTAGAACGCGATATTTATGCTAAAGAGCTTCTTTGAATTTTCGATGTCCCTCTTTTCTTTTTGTGATAGAAAACTTTCCACGCGTATGTTTTATCTTGTTCAAAAGAAATGTCAATCCTTCAGATCTACATCATGTTTCCATGAAAGTCTTTACACATTGCACTGCGAACGTATCAGTACGTGCGTTAATGCAGCTGAGAGTCGATTCAAACACCAATGAGAGTAAGTGCAGGCTGGGTTGAAGATCTCCATTCAACCGGCAAATGCGTCAAATGTGGGAAAATTATCATATTAGGTAGATAGAATATGATTTTCGGCATATAAATAATATGAGTCGAAATGTATACTATGAGCCATCTTAAATTTTGAGACCCATGTTCGCCCTTAAGTCTAATCATGGAAACTCATGACCCACACGTATTTAAATTCTCTATTCCTTTGTTTTCCAATTCAATTTACATGTTTCTGATCTTGATATTTTCTAACTTTATTTTGATCTTAAATGCACGTGCCATCACCTAATGAGAGGAGCACGGATTAAAAGACAATGTGAATAGATGAGATCCGCCACTTATTTTGAAAAAGTTCATTTTTATGCTTTGTCAATTTCTTGACATTAACTCCTTTCCAATCTCTAAACCTTCCAATGTCCTATTAAAAAGTCTAAACCATTCAACGCCTTTCCATAGCGATATTGATCGTTAGTATTCATTTGAAAGCCTACCCCTTTCTTTAGTCATGGAAAAATTACCTCTATAGCTTGCCACCTATTTTATCTTAAATTAAAATTTAAGTTCATTTTTTTATAGTGTCACGCAATTATTAAAATGATGATAGCTATAAAATTGACAATAAAAACCTTTCCAAATATCACTATTTAAATAAATTTCACTAACGATTACATCTATAGTCATAAATCAAACCTAAACCTAAGTGATTTAAGAAATATAGCCAGATGGAAAAATAAATCATCTTACCTTATAGTGATGGCCCGCTCATTGAACGCAGTCCGATTTGCATTCTCTAAGCCAACCAAGTTGCAAAAGCTAACCAACGGTCAATGTCAACTCGGTATCGACTTCACTTAGTTCCCAAAATTCAGTCTCTTTTTTTTTTTGGTCAGAACCCAAAATTCAGTCCCTTGCATTGCATAAAACGAACCATTTTTACTAAATTTTTATTGCAGAGTTGAGAGAGAGAGAGAGAGAGAGAGAGAGAGAGAGAGAGAGAGAGAGAGAGAAGGTATGGCATGACATTGAACTGCCAAATTCTATTTATTAATTCGATAATAAAGTGTCCACCGAGATACAGGTACTTGTCGGATTCCACTTATAGCACCCCTTCTTTTTTGTTCTTTTTCAGTTAGTTACTTAGGGTGCGTTTGGTAACGTTTTTGTTCCCGAAAACAATTTTTTATAAGAAATGATTTTTTTTTTTGTTTATGTTTCTGGAAACAATTTCTGAATATAAGAACGCACTTGGTAACTACACAAAATTTATATTCCTAGGAAAGAAAAACGCAAAATTATACAATTTTGTTGTTTCTTTTAATTTTTTAATATTTTTATTATATTTTTCCTTTTTTTCTTCTTTCTTTTTCTTTTTCTTCTCTCTCCTTCTTCCTCATTTGTGGCTGATCGCCAGCGACTAGGTAGGCAAGGTTCGGCGAACTCACCGGAGCCTCGTCAGTGGCCTCACGAGCAGCGCGAGGCTCGACCTCGCCCAGGCAGCGCAAGGTCGGCCTCGCCCAGCCTAGGAGAGGCCAAGCCTCGTCGTGCCTCGCCCAGCCATGGCGAGGCTCGGGTCGACGAGCCTCGCCATGGCTCGGCGTCTTTGGGGCCCGGCAACGCTCCGGCGAGGTCACCGGCCCTCATCTAATCGGTTGCCGATATCGGCCATGGCCAATATGACATCTTGAAATTCGACCCCGTCTCGATAAAGTGAAATGGGCATTTCGTCAACGTGCCTATGGCCCTTTTTCTCTGAGCTAATCACTCACGAGTTAACTAACCTATTAGGTAAAGCCGTTAAGGGATGTATCAGCTGTAAAATCCCTAAAAGCTACCTAATTGGTTAGATTGAGCTAAAATCACGTCTGATCGATTTTTAACCACGAAATTGAACTCGATTTCGGGAATCGAATTTTAAGCACGTCATAATACTTATTTTTAGGATCCTGTCTCATCGCTCGTCAATTTATTGACGGGTCCGAAATTTCAAGAAAGAAATTATCGGAAGAAAAATTGAAGACCAAAAGAAAATAGAAAGGAAAAGGAAAAGAGAAAAGGAAAATTGACATAAAGGTATTATGTATTTTATTTTTCCTTTTTCTCTCTCTCCCCCTTTTCTTTCTCTCTCTTTTCCTCTCCTTTTTCAATTTTTCTCTCTTTCTCTCTCTCTTCTCTCCCTTTTTCTTCCGTGCGGACAGCGCCCCCCCCAACCGATTTCTCTCTCTCTCTTCTTTGACTGGTCAAGACTTATCCCTTCTCTCTCTCTCTCTCTCCTCTCTCTTCTCTCTTCTCCCCCATTCCCCCGTGACCAACATCTTCTTCCTTCCCCCGCATGCTCGAGCAGCGGACCGAACCAGAACCAGAAGCTACGGCTCGCCGTCGCTACTCCGTTGCTGTTCGTCCCGCCACCGCACCGCACACCCGCGCCGCGCCCGTGCGCCCGCCGCTCGCCGCCGTCCCGCCGTCCGTCGCTCGCTACAGCGCCTCCCCCCGCGCGACCCAGCCCTCGTTCCGCCCCGTCCGACCACCTTCGGCCGCCGTTCGACCCGCCGGACCTCCTCGGCTTCCCCCTCACCCTCCGCCGGCCTTCCCTCGCCGTTTTGGCTGCCGGAGCAGCCTCGGCCAGCCCCGTCCAGCAAACTCACGAGTGGGTTTCTAGTGACTTCGGGCTCGTTTTGGGCCGTTTCCGGGCCCCGGATTAGTGAGTCGCTTTGGGAAGATTTGTTCCTCGCATCGCCGCCGTCGGATTGATCCGATTTGCGCTCGATTTGGTAAGTAATCTCACTAATCCAAGATTAGTTGGCTAATTATGCTTAAGGTTGGTTTAGTTTTAATTAATTATGTTTATGTTGTTAGATTAGAATAAATTAGTAATTATTAATCAATTGTGATGCGATTTAGATAAATTGATTGCGCAATTAGCAAGTAGACGTGGTCTACTAATTATTGGAAGTGCCTTGGGATTTTTCCCGATCCTTAGTGGGCTCCAATTAGGCTTTTTAGGCCTAAGTTGAATTTTTCGTATTTAAATATTAATTTTCGGAATTAAATTAAATAATTATTTATTTTTCGAAAATTCAACTAAGATGGCCCGGAACCGGAAAATTATGCTGATGATTGTGGTGAAGTCAGTTTATTTAATTGGAACTTTATTTTGAGCTAAATTGAATTTTTGATATTAATTATTTAATTTTCGAAATTAATTAATTAATAATTATTTTTCGGAAATTAAGATTTTGATGGTCGACGACCGAAATCTCGTGCTAATCGCCGTGGCGCAGTCCGTTTATTTATTTGAGCTCCACGTCGTATGAAATTGAATAAATTGTGATATTTTAGGATTTACCCTAAATTGATTGGAATTGATTGAGATTGAATTGTTGAATGGTAAATGGCCAAGTATGTTATTCAGCATTTACAATGCTTTGTTGAGTTGATTTAATTATTTGATTGAGAAATCGTTGGGCATTGGTTGTCGGTATTGAAAGTAGATTGGTAATCACTTGAAAGAGGACACGTGGGCTCGGTGAATTGATGCATCACTTTGGTGAGATTGCACCTAAGAGAATGCGCGTGGGCCCAGGCATCTAAAAGGGCACGTGGGCTCGGTGAATTGATGCATCACTTTGGTGAGATAGCACCTAAGAGAAGGCACGTGGGTCCGGGCATCGTAAAAAGGACACGTGGCTTGGTGATTTGATGCGTCACTTTGGCAAATGAGTGCCTTAGAGAATGCACGTGGATCCGGTAATTGAGAATGACATCTAAAAGGGCACGTGGCTCGGTGACTTGATGTACCACATTGGCGAAGAGGTCGCCTTAGAGAATGCACGTGGGCCCAAGGTTCGAGGCACGTGGACTCGAAGACTTGGAAGGTCGTCCTGGAGAATGCACGTGGCCTAGCTTTTAAATATCCCATAGTGGGGATTGATTCGTATGACATGTAATCGACTGGTTCGATTTGTTTTGAGTAAATTAGTGCCTATTGTGAATTGTACTGACTTGCAAGTGGGATCTGAGACCAAGGTACGTCATCTGCCCTATGCGTGTTTAGGCAACCTTTAGTATAATGGTTTACTAATTGGGCTTAGTGGGGTAGAACTCGCTGAGACGTAGTCTCATCCCAGTTTGGGGAAACCATTTCAAGACCCCACTGAAGAGCTGAGGAGGAGGAATCCGAGAAGGAGAACTCGGAGGCGAATCTTAAGGAGAAAGATTTTTGGAAGAAGAAGACAATCCTGAAAGGGGCCTTGAGTACGGCCCAGTTCGTCTAAGTTTCTGTCTTCTTTTGAGATCTCCATTTTGATGTGAATAATTATGAAGTGGTTTGTGTTTTGTACAAAAGTTTGGTTATAAGTTTCAATATGAAAAATATGGCCCTGCTTTTCTATCCCATCGTTTTATTGTCTGGGGATTTTAACTGCTTCCGCATGTGCTTAATAAATGAAAGGGTCGGCGATACATTGTCCTGGGATATCGCATTATAAAATCGACCAAGTGTGAAGGATGTGCGCGTGCCCGAGTATCAGGGCGTGACATCCAGTTTAAGTGGTATCAGAGCGAAGTTGAAGATTGAAGTGATAAGGAGCGTTGACCATGGGATAGTTAGTAGGAAAGGCCTTTAAATTCATGCTGGCGCATGTCTGTGTTAGCTGAGTACTAAAATTGTTTGTTGTTTGGATCACTCTGTTTCTAATTCGATGTTGAATTGGAAACAGGTGTTAGTTGAGTAAAGCTACACCATGAGCGATCAGGAGCCGAGAACTCCTGCAAAGAGGACCAGTAGGACCGTTATTCGGGGTAGAGCTCCGACTCGTGTCGGAACCTGAGGCGGACGTGGTCGAGTGCCAGCACAGGCTAGCGTGAGTGGAGTGAATCCACCTGTTGTAGATGTCGGGATAGCAGCCCCTAATGATCCCAGGGTGGATAGGATATTGCGTGTTTTGGAAGCAATGGGTAATAGAATGGATCAGCAAGCTGCTACTGTTGAAGCCGCTGCTCAGGCCGCTGCAACTGCCGCCGCTGCCGTCGCCACCGGAGTTGCCCCTGCAGTCGCACCTGCTGCCGCGCCTGCAGTCGCACCTGCCATTGCTCCAACCGCCATGAATGTTGAAAATCCACCAGAGATAGTGGTCGCTGCAAGACCAATCCATAAGTTGGTAGAGCATTTCCTAAAGTTAAATCCGTCGTTGTTTACCGGGTCTGGAGATCCTGAAGCTGTTTCTTCATGGATTCAGAAGCTCGAGAAAGTGTTTGCACTATTGATGTGCAACGAGGCTGAGAAGGTAATGTTAGCAACTTACTAGCTGGAGGGAGTTGCGGACACTTGGTGGATGACTACTCGTGAAATGATCTTTCCGGAAGGCACTGTTCAGGACTGGAACACTTTCCGTGAAGCCTTCAATGATAAGTTTTTCTCTAAGACTGCCAGAGAGGTGAAGATGGCAGAATTTCAATGTCTTCGCCAGGGTTCCCTATCTGTTGATGAGTATGAGGCGAAGTTCGCTGAACTTTCACGATATGCCCCTGAGTTAATCAAGAACCCTGTGAATCGAGCAAGGAGATTCAAAGATGGATTCAGACAGGATTTGAGAAGTGCTTTAGTCCTTCTGGATCTGAAGACTTATAACGACATATATCGGAGAGCTCAAAAGATTGAGAAAGATCAGAATGATAAAGCTGCCTCATCTGGATCGAGGTTTAGCTCTCATAGAGACAACATCCGCCAAGGAAAGATGCCGATGTTTGCAAATAGATTCCAAAGCCCGCCCAGCAAGAAGAGTGGATTTAATAGGTCAGGACTTATTAGGAATGATGCATGTCGCTTGTGTGGAAGAAGACATGGGATAGCACCGTGCCCAGTTAGGACAGGTGCATGTTTTGAATGTGGCCAACAGGGCCACATGGCTAGATTTTGTCCTAAGAAGCAAAGAGGACAACCTCAGTTGCCGTCGCCGCCACCGATGAGACAGATAGGAGGGTATGACCCTCAGAATGCACTGCAAGGAGGACAGCAGAGACCCCCAGCTCAGGGCACTGTGTATGCGATTACCCAAGGTCAAGCAGAAGCTGCGCCTGGCGTGATTACAGGTACGGTCTCGCTCAACGACCAACCTGCTTATGCTTTGTTTGATTCGGGAGCAACCCATTCCTTCATTGCCGAGCAATATGTTAGGATGCTAGGATTGAATCATGTATTGTTGGAATCGGCAATTTGCATATCTACGCCCTTGAAAGATAAAGTTATTGCTGCTTTGGGATGTTCGGAGTGCAAGTTAGAGATTGGTGAGCGAGTGGGGAAAATTGACTTGTTAGTCCTAGCCATGTATGATTTTGATTTGATAATTGGCATGGACTGGCTCACCAATCAATGAGCTAAAATGGACTGCTATCGCAAGGCGATTCAGTTTGACCCATTAGGGGGTAAGAGCTTTGAGTTTGTCGGGAATCGAGGAGGACCTTCGATTTCCCTAATCTCGTCGCCGGAAGCAGCTCGTTTGTTAGACGAGGGTTGCCGAGGGTACTTAGCGACTGACGTGGATACGACAGTTGAAGAGTTGAAAATGGAAGATATTGCAGTGGTACAGGAGTTTCCAGATGTCTTTCCAAAAGAATTGCCAGGGTTACCGCCAGAAAGAGATTGAATTTGTGATTGAGCTAGCACCAGGGACAGAACCGATCTCAAAGGCACCTTACCGAATGGCGTTATCTAAGTTGAAGGAACTGAAGGTGCAGATGCAAGAATTACTGGATAAGGGATTTATTTGTCCTAGTGCATCACCTTGGGGAGCACCAGTTCTATTTGTTAAGAAGAAAGATGGTTCGTTGCGTTTGTGCATCGACTATCGGCAGCTCAATCAGGTAACGATCAAGAACAAGTATCCATTGCCGAGGATAGATGACCTATTTGATCAATTGCAAGGAGCGTCAATATTCTCAAAGATTGACTTAAGGACATGATATTATCAGCTGAGGATTTGGAATGAGGATATTCCCGAGTCAGTATTTCGTACCCGATATGGTTATTATGAGTTTACAGTGATGCCGTTTGGATTGACAAATGCTCCGGCTGCCTTTATGGATTTGATGAACAGAGTGTTCAAGGAATATCTAGATCAATTTATGATCGTGTTTATAGATGATATCCTGGTCTATTCGAGAAGTAATGAAGAGCACGAAAATCATCTGAGATTAGTGCTTCAGACCTTAAGAACACATCAGCTATATGCTAAGTTTAGCAAATGCGAGTTTTGGCTGACTCGTGTTGCGTTCTTAGGTCATGTGATTTCCGGAGAAGGAATCTCCGTCGACCCGAGCAAGATAGAAGCCGTGATCAAGTGGCCGAGACCGACATCAGTGACAGAGATCAGAAGTTTTCTTGGGTTAGCAGGTTATTACAGACGGTTTGTGGAAGGGTTCTCATCGATAGCGTCGCCTCTGACAAAGCTCACGAAGAAAAATGAGAAGTTCATATGGTCAGACAAGTGCGAGCGTAGTTTCCAAGAGCTTAAGGAAAAGCGACTACCGCTTTTTGTGCCGACGATTCCATCTGGTCTGGAGGATTCGAGATCTATAGTGATGCGTCATTTAGGGGATTGGGTTGCGTGCGATGCAACATGGCGAGTTGTTGCATACGCTTCCCGGCAGTTGAGACCTCATGAATTGAATTATCCGACGCATGACTTAGAACTCGCAGCCATCATATTTGCGTTGAAGATTTGGAGGCACTACTTGTGTGGAGAAAAGTTTCAGATCTTCACGGACCATCAGAATCTCAAGTATTTGTTCTCTTAGAAGGAGTTGAACATGAGACAACGGCGATGGATGGAATTGCTGAAAGACTACAACTGTGATATTCTTTATCACCCGGGAAAGGCGAACAAGGTTGCCGATGCATTGAGTCGGAAGTCTTCAGTGGCACGGATCATGGTTAAGGAGTGGAACTTAATCGAGAGAGCTCGAGATTCGGAATTCAAATTTGAGGTAGGCCGCCTTTCAAGTTTTATGGCCACCCTCATAATTGAGCCGGATGTCCAAGTCAGAATCAAGCAACTCCAACCGACAGATCCAGATGTACAGAGAATTCTTCAAGAGGATACTGATAAAAGAAAGGCTGATTTTCAAGTTTCTGATGATGGGGTACTTAGGCTTCGTGGACGTTTGGTTGTACCTGACAATGTAGAGCTTAGAGATGAGATTTTATCTGAAGCACATCGTAGCAATTACAGCGTTCATCTTGGAAGCACTAAGATGTATCAGAATTTGCGTCAACACTACTGGTGGTCAGGTATAAAGGCGGACATCACTAAGCATGTGGCCAAGTGTTTGACTTATCAGCAAGTAAAAGCCCAGCATTGCAAGCCGGGAGGATTTCTACAACCTCTCGCGATCCCAGAGTGGAAATGGGAGCATATCACAATGGACTTCGTGACTGGACTACCAAGGAGTCAAAGGGGAAATTATTCGATTTGGGTAGTAGTCGACAGGCTGACAAAGTCGGCTCACTTCATTGCAGTTCGAAAGGACTTGAGTCTGGATAGACACGCAGACCTGTATGTGTGTCAGGTGGTTCGTATGCATGGAGTGTCAGTTACGATAACATCTTATAGAGACCCGAGATTTACTGTTGTTTTTTGGAAGAGCTTGCAGAGTGCTTTGGGTATAAAGCTTCAGTACAGTACGGCATATCATCCTCAGACGGATGGCCAATCGGAAAGGAAGATTCAGACTCTTGAAGACATGCTGAGAGCGTGTGTAATAAACTTCAAAGGAAGCTGGGAAGATCAGCTTCATCTGGTGGAATTCGCCTACAACAACAGTTATCAGCAGAGCATCAAGATGGCTCCATTTGAAGCGTTGTATGGCAGAGCATGCAGAACTCCAGTGTGTTGGGATGAAGTCGGAGAAAGGAAGATAACAGGCCCAGAGTTAGTTCAGCAATCAGTAGATGCCGTGGCAGTGATCAGAGACAGATTGAAGACAGCGCAGAGCAGGCAGAAAAGTTATGCAGATAAGCGCCAAAGGTCTTTGGAATTCCAAGTTGGTGATCACGTTTTTCTGAAAGTGTCACCAATGAGGGGAACTTCGCGCTTTGGTAAGAAAGGCAAACTGAGTCCAAGGTACGTAGGTCCGTTTGAGATTCTTGAAAGAATCGGAAACCTAGCGTATCGTCTTGCGTTGCCACCAAGATTGGCGCAAGTGCATGACGTCTTTCACGTGTCGATGTTAAGGAAGTACGAGCCTGACCCGACCCACGTGCTCAATTTCGAGGAATTGGACGTGGATGACCGTGTGTCATACATTGAAAGCCCGGTTCAGATTGTGGATCGTAAAGAGCAAGTTCTGCGTACAAAGACCATCCCGTTGATCAAAGTGGTCTGGCAACACCACGGCATTAAAGGAGCGACTTGGGAGACAGAAGAGTCGATGAGACAATTGTACCCCTACCTTTTTGAACAAAGTGTAATGGTTTAAATTTCGAGGACGAAATTTTTATAAGAGGGGAAGAGTTGTGACATCCTGAAATTCAACCCCGTCTCAATAAAGTGAAATGGGCATTTCGTCGACGTGCTTATAGCCCTTTTTCTCTGAGCTGATCACTCACGAATTAATTAACCTATTAGGTAAAGCAGTTAAGGGATGTATCAGCTGTAAAATCCTAAAAGTTACTTAATTGGTTGGATTGAGCTAAAATCACGTCTGATCGATTTTTAACCACGAAATTGAACTCGATTTTGGGAATCGAATTTTAAGCGCGTCATAATTCTTATTTTTAGGATCCTGTCTCATCGCTCATCAATTTATTGACGGGTCCGAAATTTCAAGAAAGAAATTATCGGAAGAAAAATTGAAGACCAAAAGAAAATAGAAAGGAAAAGGAAAAGAGAAAAGGAAAATTGACATAAAGGTATTATGTATTTTATTTTTCATTTTTCTCTCTCTCCCCCTTTTCTTTCTCTCTCTTTTCCTCTCATTTTTCTCTTTTTTCTCTCTTTCTCTCTCTCTTCTCTCCCCTTTTCTTCCGTGCGGACAGCCCCCCCCCACCAATTTCTCTCTCTCTCTTCTTTGACTGGTCAAGACTTATCCCTTCTCTCTCTCTCCTTTCTCTTCTCTCTTCTCCCCCATTCCCCCGTGACCAACTTCTTCTTCCTTCCTCCACACGCTTGAGCAACGGACCGAACTAGAACTAGAAGCTGCAGCTCTCCGTCGCCGCTCGTCCCGTCGCCGAACCGCACACCCGCGCCGTGCCCGTGCGCCCGCCGCTCGCCGCCGTCCCGCCGTCCGTCGCTCGCTACAGCGCCTCCCCCCGCGCAACCCAGCCCTCGTTCAGCCCCGTCCGGCCACCTTCGACCGCTGTTCGACCTGCCGGACCTCCCCGGTTTCCCCCTCACCCTCCGCCGGCCTTTCCTCGCCGTTTTGGCTACCGGAGCAGCCTCGGCCAGCCTCGTCCAGCAAACCCTTGAGTGGGTTTCCAGCGACTTCAGGCTCGTTTTGGGCCGTTTCCGGGCCCTGGATCCGTGAGTCGCTTTGGGAAGATTTGTTACTTGCGTCACCGCTGTCGGATTGATCCGATTTGCGCGCGATTTGGTGAGTAATCTCACTAATCTATAATTAGTTGGCTAATTATGCTTAAGGTTGGTTTAGTTTTAATTAATTATGTTTAGGTTTTTAGATTAGAATAAATTAGTAATTATTAGTCAATTGTGATGCGATTTAGATAAATTGATTGCGCAATTAGCAAGTAGACGTGGTCTACTAATTATTGGAAGTGCCTTGGGATTTTTCCTAACCCTTAGTGGGCTCCAATTAGGCTTTTCGGGCCTAAGTGGAATTTTTAGTATTTAAATATTAATTTTCGGAATTAAATTAAATAATTATTTATTTTCCGAAAATTCAGCTGAGATGGCCCGAAACCGGAAAATTATGCTGATGACTGTGGTGAAGTCTGTTTATTTAATCGGGCTTTATTTTGAGCTAAATTGAATTTTTGATATTAATTATTTAATTTTCGAAATTAATAAATTAATTAATTATTTTTCAGAAATTAAGATTTTGATGGTCGACGACCGAAATCTCGTGCTAATCGCCGTGGCGTAGTCCATTTATTTATTTGAGCTCCACATCGTATGGAATTGAATAAATTGTGATATTTTAGGGATTTACCATAAATTGATTGGAATTGATTGAGATTGAATTGTTGAATGGTAAATGGCCAAGTATGTTATTCAGCATTTACAATGCTTTGTTGAGTTGATTTAATTATTTGATTGAGAAATCGTTGGGCATTGGTTGTCGGTATTGAAAGTAGATTGGTAAGCACTTGAAAGAGGACACGTGGACTCGGTGAATTGATGCATCACTTTGGTGAGATAGCACCTAAGAGAATGCGCGTGGGCCCAGGCATCTAAAAGGGCACGTGGGCTCGGTGAATTGATGCATCACTTTGGTGAGATAGCACCTAAGAGAAGGCACGTGGGCCCGGGCATCGTAAAAAGGACACGTGGCTCGGTGATTTGATGCATCACTTTGGCAAATGAGTGCCTTAGAGAATGCACGTGGATCCGGTAATTGAGAATGACATTTAAAAGGGCACGTGGCTCGGTGATTTGATGTACCACCTTGGCAAAGAGGTCGCCTTAGAGAATGCACGTGGGCCCAAGGTTCGAGGCACGTGGACTCGGAGACTTGGAAGGTCGTCCTGGAGAATGCACGTGGCCTAGCTTTTAAATATCCCATAGTGGGGATTGATTCGTATGACATGTAATCGACTGGTTCGATTTGTTTTGAGTAAATTAGTGCCTATTGTGAATTGTACTGACTTGCAGGTGGGATCTGAGACCAATGTACGTCATCTGCCCTGTGCGTGTTTAGGCAGCCTTTAGTATAATGGTTTACTAATCGGGCTTAGTGGGATAGAACTCGCAGAGACGTAGTCTCATCCCAGTTTGGGGAAACCATTTCAGGACCCCGCTGAAAAGCTGAGAAGGAGGAATCCGAGAAGGAGAACTCAGAGGCGAATCTTAAGGAGAAAGATTTTTGGAAGAAGAAGACAATCCTGAGAGGGGCCTTGAGTACGGTCCAGTTCGTCTAAGTTTCTGTCTTCTTTTGAGATCTCCATTTTGATGTGAATAGTTATGAAGTGGTTTGTGTTTTATACAAAAGTTTGGTTATAAGTTTCAATATGAAAAATATGACCATGTTTTTCTATCCCATCGTTTTATTGTCGAGGATTTTAACTCGCTTCCGTGCTTAATAAATGAAATGATCGGTGATACATTATCCAGGATATCGCATTATAAAATCGACCAAGTGTGAAGGATGTGCGCGTGCCCGAGGATCGAGGCGTGACAGCCAAGGCCAGCGACCAGCCAAAAGGAAGAAGAAGAAAAAGAAAAAAAAAAGTAGAGAGAGAACAATATATTCTAGAAATTGTTCCTGAAAATAATAAGCTATTTTTTTCTACTTTTTTTACATCCAAATTTATTCTCAAGAACAAAAATTTTACCAAAGAAGTTTTATTCTTTCTTCGTTCCCAGAACAAAAGAATAAAAATAGTTGTTCTCGGGAACAAAAACAAATTTTAACAAACAGACCCTTAGGATACAAGATTTGATTTTCAATTTTAATGGAAGTATGCCGGTTTAGAAATCAGGATTTACATAGTTGCAGTAGATCTGCCGTTTTGCTCTGCTAGGTTGTAATTGTAATAGTGGCAGCGAATCACCCACCTTGAAGTGGACACTTCAATTTTCGTTGTGGGATGTTAAGTGTCAACTTCATCAACATTCACTCAGACCCCACCTCTCAGATCTCAGGCGGAGCAGATGAACCCATTAAGCTTTCGGTTTCAGGTTTCAACTTGTTTGATTCTTTTGACATTAGCCTAAGGTCGTTTTGGGCATTGACTCATAAGATAGAACCATTGATGGAATGGAAGTAGTCTGCTGATGAGGTATGATGAGGCAATAATCCAACATTTGCAAGAAACAGTGACTAGACATGCAAGTTTCTCCAGAGAAATTTGGCGGGTAGACGTACAAGTTTCTCTTTCATCATTTCTCAAAGATGGGAAAGATGAAATTGGCTGACCATCATCCACACTAAAGATAAAAAATTGGCATCTGCTAAGAGAAATTCTTGAGTAGCAACATATAACAGGCCGAGCTCATGAACAAAACACATCCAGAGCAAGAAGGTGCCTCTTCGCACATCTCGCCATTCAAACAAATGAAAAGCTTCCATAATAGATTCCCTCCCTTGCAGTGGCAGACACATCGTTATTGTGTGAAGAGGAAAAAGTTGCAACATTGTCTCTCTTTGAATAACAAAATGGAAAGAGATAGCACGAATACAAACACCAAACCAGAAGCCATTGTCTTTAGGCTTTCCCCACTAATTAGTTCACAATACCCAATTACTGCACTGCATAACACTCGATGTTTTGTTTATATTACCTATACCTTCAGTTCCAAATGTGAGCGAAAGAGAAACTTCGAAGCAACATTTAAGAGTTCTGCTGCAAGGATTACCCAATGAAGCCCTAGTTCTTTCAAGAACTAATTTACTTAGAACACAACAAACCATTTCTTACTCTCTCTTGTGCCAGGAATCGGTATCCAGAAGTACCGGATAGAGATCATTACCAGATGCAGACAAAGCGGTTCCAGTCCATGGCCCTTCAATAGACATACTCTTGCTGATATTCTCACCAACTGCCTGATGTTCGTCACCTCTAAAATGCTTCCTCATGGCCTCAATTCTCTCCTGAGTCATTATAGTGCCCGCAGAGTCCAGCACTGGAACAGCAACCTTGCCTTCAAGCATGCTAACCACAGATGACATTGGCGGCCTGAGTGCTGGAGTCACATTAGTACACACCAAAGCTACCTTTATCAATGCCAGCGCCTCCTCTTTGTTAAAGTGAGAACCAAGCCTCGGATCAACTAGTTCTATCAAATTCTCTCCCTCCTTCAGAAAGCGTGCCTAGATACAGAAATGTAAAGTGAAGGTATTTCCCTTTCAAGCTTTCAGGTATTGATCAGTTGCAAAATACACTCTTAATACTGAAACAGGAAGAAGTATATTATCTCCCTTGATAATTACACGGCAAATGTAGTTGATAAGCACCTGCTAGTTCTAGGGTATAAATGGATAAAAAGAATCGAATGAGTCAATACAGATCCAACATGATTCATTTTACCGATTTTAAATAAAAGATACTAGACTACAACATCTACAACATCACTTACTAATGGTTAACCGGTTGCCAAGAAATCACCTACACTGCTTTAAAATCGCCAGC
Organism: Eucalyptus caleyi; assembly: GCA_014182885.2. Classification (NCBI taxonomy): domain Eukaryota; kingdom Viridiplantae; phylum Streptophyta; class Magnoliopsida; order Myrtales; family Myrtaceae; genus Eucalyptus; species Eucalyptus caleyi. The sequence goes on from CM024476.2 coordinate 23,572,113, forward strand.
TATTGTCGAGTTTTAACACAAATTATTTGTCAGTGTCATTACATGAAACGGTAGACTCATCTTTTAATGTTCTTGATTATGCAACTCAGGCAACAATCAGATTTGACAATGACTAATAATGATTGTTTGCTCTAATGATTGCTCACTCAAAGCAAAACAAAATCTTACTTACAGAGTCAATTATATGACTGTGAAAAAAGTTAGAACTCAATCAAAAGTACATGGATATTCTGGTCAAGACATGGTCTTGAAAACTTTTTAATTTAACAATAATTGCCAAAATTTAATAGTAGTCGAAGGACTTGTTTGTCGCTAATGAAACTACAGGGAGTATGAATATCAAGCATAAAAACATAAAGATTAAAACTGAACTTTCGAGATCCACCCTAAATTATGGAGTCAACTTCCCCAAATTTCAAGGAATAGAATTTTCTTCATTCCAAAAAAAAAAAAAAAAAAAGGATCTACATGAAAATTCAGAGTAGACCAACATGATAAGAAGAATCGGATTAATTTGAAATAACAAATTGCACTTAAAAGCATGACAATTCGTTAAGCAAGTTTCAATAGCTGTTAACTGTGAAACTCCTTTGCAACCATTGAAAGTGCATGTGAGGATTTAAATACAGATATGATCATAATTGAAATGATAGAGTTGATTACCCAATCGAGTAGATTAAAGCATTCCTCAGTTCTTTGGGAGCTAGTGTTGCTCCGGCCATTAACAACTTCTAAGGCAACAACACCAAAACTATAGATGTCGGCTTTGTCAGTGAGGTAACCATGCATTGCGTACTCCGGTGCCATATATCCACTGCACAACAAGAAAAGAGCTTGTGTTTGCAACAAGGTAACTGCCTTAAATAGCACATACTTAATATTCCTAAAATTCAAAAGAAAGAGTCATTCCTAAATGTGATGCTATGGTCTAAAGAGTAGAGGAAAAAAAACAAATGCATCCAAATATATTCTAATATCATTTACCGAGAATATTTCAGGAAAAAAAAAAGATCATTGTTGTTCTTTATAAACTTTTTTTTTGGTTTGAAATATAAGTATCATTTATAAGATGACGTACATGAGCTTAAAGGCATTTCCCAGCATTACAAAGATATCTAAGAATGAGCAAAAATGGAGTGAGGGAATCTCCATATAGTACCCAATATTACATTTATTTGGGAAGGCCTAAAGTTTTTGTAATGTGAAGCTCGCCCTGTAACAAGTTTACGAATTTTAGCCACGATGATGGGGACATCATTTGACTTGTTTTGGAAATGTCTATAGTTACGTTTATAGTTCTTTTCGTTGAATGAACGTTAGAGTTAGTGGAATGGACTTACAATTTTATCTTTTCCCTAATTAATCACATTCCTTTCAAAAACAAGTTGACTTTTCACACGCATTAATGCAAACATCTAAAACATGTGAACATGCTTATCTATGTTTTTCCATGTGCATACAATAGAAACATGGGCGAATTTGCTATAATACTAAGTTATATTCAAATTAACAATTACATAAGTCAATATCAGAGTATCATTACTTAATGGTAGAGTATGACACAATTTACATTTTTTTCCTAATTAATGTAAAGAGTGGTGGGACAATCATAAAGCTTTGTGGTTAAGCCGAATTTGTTGAGCACCATGCTTTGGGATGATGTGAATCCACCACAAAGCTCCATTCAACTCACTTTTCTTAAATCAGAATATATGTTTCTATTCCATGCTTTTATGTTGTCACTGGCTCCTACTTAGGTTAACAGGAACAAAAAGCAAGAAACTTACTAAGTTCCAGCAATCTTGGTGCTAATATGCGTTTTGTCCTCCTCATCAAGCTTTGCTAAACCAAAATCTGATATTTTAGGGTTGAGATCCTCATCCAGTAAAACATTAGTAGCCTTAATGTCTCTATGCACAATCTTCAGCCTTGACTCTTCATGAAGATATGCCAATCCCCTGGCAATACCCACGCATATCTTGTGTCTTGTCCACCAATCCAACTTTAACTGATGCTCTTCAGGACCTTCAATTGTATCAGAAGACATCCAAGCTGCTTTACTGCCATGTCATTAACTGAAGTCAATGAAGCACAATGTGATATCAAATTACCAAATAAAGCACGAGCAAGACTGTTATTTTCCATGTACTCGTAAACCAGCAAAAGTTGATTTCCTTCAATGCAGCATCCATAGAGTTTCACAAGATGTGGATGCTGAAGAGCAGAAATCATCCCAATCTCAGTCAGGAACTCATTATTTCCTTGTTGTGATTTGGATGAAAGCTGCTTCACTGCTATAGTGGTGCCATCTGACAGAAAACCCTGCAATTCAACTTTGGCATCAGATCTATGTTGTGAAAATTGAGTTACATTGAATGCTGCTTTCTACATATCTTCTCTCTTGGGAATTGGGGGAATTTGGTTAGCCAATTTTCCAGCATACCTTGTATACAGAACCAAAACCACCTTCTCCTATCTTATTGGCAGCGTCAAAATTGTTTGTGGCAGCTTTAATCTGTCGCAAGGTAAATAAACCAATTTGCAACGCTAGACCCTTCAAATCTGCAACACGTTTTGGAACTTCTATGAATTTGGAAAAGTCAACAGTTAAAGTATGTAATCCACTATCTAACAAAGAAGTATCAATTCCTTCTCAATATTCCAGAAAACCTTTTTGTGACGTTTTGGTCTGAGCAAGTTCAGTACAGAATAGCTTAGCATCTTGAAAATTATTTTCTAGGAAAGTCTGGCATCAGTTGGCAGTATGTATTTTTGAAAAGTAAAATGAGATTGTCCCCAGGGTATTTAATAGTGAAGGAAAATAAAAATCATACAGAGAACCCCCCTGGAAACGTAGGGTATGGTTTGTATGTTTTAATTTCTCATGCACGTGAAGTTCTGGCAGCTATTTTTGGTGTCTTGAAACGTAGACTTTGTGTATACACACACACATACACACACACACATACACACACACACATCTGAGAAACAATCTACCGTCTCTCCCTATAACTATCTATTCCTTCATTTTTCAGATTTCTAAATAAAAATTTAGTTTGTTAAGCAAACCAAATGGTTCTATGACACTTTAGCAGTATATCGCTTAATACACTTTGGCTTTTTGAGTCGAATCAAATTCCCTATGGAATGCACAAATGTCATGCATCAACAGTTTTATGGGAACTGTAAATCTAGATGGAGCATTAATGATGCATTGTCATTACACTTTCCCCCACCAGGAAAGTAAGAAGAAGAAGAAGAAGAAGTGTCATTTGCCAACAGTTTGACAGGACAACTGTGTGATTTAGCTGAAATATAAATGAAGCAATGTGACTATCCTCCCTCTCCACCAGAATACAGAAGGGGGAAAATGTATTCAGAGTGCATAACATTCTCATATTTCTTGACAAATACACATGGACTAAATAGTGGAGATTCCAGGTAAGCAACTACCTTGTGCCATTTTATCTTTACGTCCAAGGCATCCTCTCCACCAAAGGATAACCAGGATAAGGAAAACTACAAAAACTATAGCAGCCAGAATCCCAGCCACTGTGCCAGCAGATATGCTGGCCCTGCTGGCCAGGGGATCAAAGCCTGCAATGAAGAAAGAACAAACAAATATTTAACCCAAACTGTTCAGTTAATGGGGTAGACGTAAATGCAGAAAAATATGCGTACCTTCTCGTTCAACACAGAAAGAAATTGATGGAGAACACAATAATTGAGAATCAAGAGGACATAAAACCGCCCAGAGTACTCCACAGAAACTATCAGATAAATGAGCACCGGAAGATATCATTTATGGAACATGTAATACAAAATACAAAGGGAAAAAGAAAAAAAAAATCTACACTTCATTCTCAAGGCTGTACTGTATAATACAGGCACAGTGGTCCTAATCCATAGCGGAAAAGTGAACAAGGCTATCATTTCGAGGTCAAATGGAAGGATTAAAGATACATAGAGAAAACATGCTCAGATAGAAAGAACACAAAGCAACCTATAACCAATTTTCGACTCTAAGAGAATAATAATAGACCCTGGTCAGCTATTATGCGTAATTGACTTGATCTATAGTGACATATGCCAATGGCCTGAATCCAACAGTAGGCATTTGTAACCAAGCCAAGTAACTAAATAGCCTATTGATGACTTCTGGTGCAAGAAAAAATATGGGTATTCTTTTCAACATGAATATGAGTAATTTTCTCAACAGAGAAGCAACAAGTGAAACATGGAAGCATCCATCTGCATACCAGGGTAGACGGAGATAGCAGATATAAGAGGACCATAGACTCCTCTGTCAGGTATAGCAGTGGTTCCTTTCCCAGCCCAATAGAAGCGTATCTCCAAAGTGCCCTTGGTCACATTGGCAGTAAAATTTTTCATGACCTCCTTTCCAACTCCACCTGCTTCAATCTCAATGTTGAAATCTTTCCACACCAATTTCCCCTGAAATAATATTTCATCTGATTCAAGTTGAGTGTCTCCACACTGAACAAGGTAAAAATTTTAGTTTCCATAGAATGTACAAATTGTGAAAAAATCATGATTTGCAAGTACGAGATATTTGGATAAACTTCCCAACCATAACATATTGAACGCTTTATGTGCTTTATATATTAGAACCAGCACTCCATAATGCTCCGAGTTTACCTGTATATAAATATTAAAAGCTCTCCTTCCAAGGCTTTTATAACTTTTGTTGCCTGTGAACATTATCTCCGCAAAATGAAGGGTTACATTGTAGGGCCCATCCATCAGACAAAAACCATAATAAGTTAGAGAGATGGCAGAACGTCGTGCTTCCATGTAAAGTTGGGCATTATTCATGGACAGTGTGGATGTGTTTTTAACTTCATAGCTAACTGCAGTGACATTGTAATCGGCGAAGTAACTAGTGCTACTGTAGGCCCAGTAATCACTCCTGAAGAAACTTGAAGGTGTAGCCTCCTGTGAGTCATCTTCGTATGTGGTGCCCCTTACTTCTGCTTTGCTCCCACCGCAATTTATGAAGAGGTTATACCGACCTGGATGGAGCAAAGAAGCAGCCGCACAGAAAATTCAGTTTCTTCTATTTGTTAATATGGAGTGGACTTTCCAGACACACTAAATAAGCTAGCATTCACTCATTGGAAAATTACATAGAAACTCCCAAGTTATGAGCAACCCATTATTTCATGCAGGTAGCTTTTGAAATTATTAGGGTAATTATGCATCAACCATCAAAGATTGACACAATAGCCAAGAGGAGAGTTGACAAGGAGATAAATTTGATGAGAAATTACACAGAGAGTAAGATGCAATATTAGAATCCGATGATAATGATAGGATATGTTAGAATAATTTAAATATAAAATCACGCATTCTTCTAACAATTTAAGCTTTTAAAACAGTTGGTTGTGATCCTATAAAATCTCATATGGTATCAGAGCTGGATTTCATGAGTTCAAATCTTTCGAAGCCTAATTTGCCTCCCTAATTAAATATGTCCATACTTCATCTAATAGCTTAAACTTTTAGAACAATTAGCTGCGGTCCCACAAAATTTCATAGGATATACGGCACGTCAATTTACATTTTATACAACAATGACTCTGCAGCATATTAACTTACTTTTTGCACAACGTTGACTCTGCCAACATGAGACAAGTCCACTTGTGGAAGAATGTGAGGTTCTGAGCAAGTTAGCAAAGATTTTACTGTTATAATCATCATCATTCTTAATGAAGTTCAATGCTAAGTACATAATCAATACAAATGCGGGTCCTTAGAAATCCAATTCTCTCGTTGAAAAGTTAATCGCAAACATACACATTCTCAACCTCGGAGCTCGTGAACAATTTGCTGTAGAGAAAAGACAAAATCAATATTCAGCAGAGAAATGGAAATATTATACACAAACAGGATATAAGTTACTCAATAAGTGCACATCTGGGGGGAGCCCTGGACTGACTGAAGGAAGTAGGACATACACAGATCCTATATAACATTCTGAGCCTCCAGCAGTGAAGTTGTTGTATGATAAATCACTACACAGAGAAACAGTCAACCATTTCCAAAATCTCATCAATTTGAAGAATACACTGAAAGTCATTCCATCAAATGATTTTTATTTTTTTCAATAATTCCATCAAATGATTAGTATGTACAAAAATGCAGACAAGTTGCAAAAAATGGACAGGTAAGGCAAGATGAAAGGCCAAAACATCACAAGATGATGAAATTGATATTTTATTCCTACTGAAAATATCTTATTTTAGAATATGAAAAGGAGAAAGACTAACGGAAGTAAACAGAGACTTTAAAACTATTTATAGTGTATAAAAACATTTTTACTCAGTAACAGTACCACAGTCGTGATGTCTAAGGCAAAGAGGCTTAAGTAGAACTGTGATTCCACCTACTACTACGCCGCGTCCTCTAATAAGAAATTATCCAGACCACATTTATCTGTTTAAACTACCTCACAAGAGCTTCATTCCTACACCCATAAGATAATATCAACTTCTCCAAAGTACACTCAATTTGGTTGTAGAGTTTCTCAAATACACAAACCCATAAAAACATTGTTATCAGCAAGAAATGGCCCAAGCAACTAATCATATACTGCAGGTGATACGTTAGACAAACTTTCAAAGAGGATTAATAGGAGCTAAAAAATTTCCAAACATAATTTTAATCATTCCAATAGGTCTGAATATGATCTACAGCTGGGATGGCTTTTTGTATAGGGGAAAATGGAGCTAACTAGGCACTTCCAAGAAAATCCACTTTATATTCTTTCATGCATATCATACAGTTCAGCCTCTTTTGTTACATACATCCATCCAATTAACAGATCCCAACGAGGAGAAAGGTACTTATGATGTTTCCATTTATCTCCAAAGGCTACTAACCATAAAGATGCAAGATGTGAATGCATAATTGCTTGGTACAGAGCAAGATTAGCCAGATAAAGCTAGAAGCAAATTCATGATGAAACAAGATATTTTCTTCAGGCAGAGAAGCTTACACATTTTTAACTTTCACCCGGATCCAATCAGGGACTGCTCCAATCAACTGGTTTCCAGTTAGATACCTAAACAAGATTATTTGAATGAGTCAGCTCCTCATATACTTTATACACTCTAACTGAAATTATTTAAGACTCATACCTCAAAAATGCATTATTTAGCAGATTATTAGCATTTTTGTTTACTTGTGGTGTAGAAAAAAATCAGTTTAAGTCATGATAACAATATAGAGCTTTCAGCTAGAGATGAAAGATTAAGGAAATCAATGACAGAGGAAAACCCTGATCCCTGCAAAACTTGGAGCGCCTGGAGAAAGATTACCATAACAGTAGTACACAAAGCTGGGCTAGTGAAAGGTACCTCCAAATTAGCTTATCAACTATTTCCTCGTGATGATGTTTTTGTCCTTTCTAAGACATAAAATAAATAATTAAGGAAGACGTGCCATTGTCAAGATTCAATTGTTGGGCAGAAAGATGAAAACCAATGTCAAACAGTCCAAGAAGCTTAGGACTATAGTTTCTCATCATTCTCAAAACTAGGGTTAAGATACCAAGGTCCTCCACAGACCTTCTAAATGGCACTTAAGAGCTGCACTCACCAAACTTCTAGAGCCATTGTTGTGGAAAGAACCAAGTAGAGAGCCTAAGGACTTTTGCTATATTTAATCTCCTATACATCATAAAATAGGCACACAAGACATGCATTGAGTACAGAAACATACAACTGTCAAATGCTAAAGTACCACTGATCCATTTAACTCTTCCAGCGTAAACAAGTAACTTTTTGAAACTTGTGAATCAGGCGAAGAAATGATCAAAAGGGCCGCTCTTTAAGCAACAGAATATCAACAATCTACCCCTGCTCCATGACTAAAGTCCCACCAAAATAATTACTTGACAATAATCATAAATTCTTAACTCAATTCATTACAAAATTTGGATGGTGAAGTAATAAGCATTCACGACCTGAGGACTTTGAGAGTTAAAAAATGAATATGTTATCATGGTCTAAGTTCTATTGATAGCTCAACTACTTTATGGTAAAAGTTGCCTGTAGCTTGACCACTAGAAAACTTGAGACTTTAGATTCTTCTACAAAATACGAAAAGAAGCCTAAGTTCAGCATCGAAGTACTTACATATATTCTACGTTTTCCAGGCTGCTGTAGGATAGAGGGATTTTGCCACTCAGTTTGTTGAAGCTGAGGTCTCTGTAAAGCAAGTTTATGTGAATATATAATGAGAAGATACTTTTAACTGACTCCCTCAGGACACTCTTTGAGCATACTTCAGACGATTGTACAAACACAGACAACATCAATGAACATACAAAGTCCAGTTCAGATGTTTAGACATACAGGTCAACTGTCTAGTGCCTAAGCTTTCTACTAGACATTCATCTCCAGAGGCATTCATTGCCTAAATCCAAGTTTCGAGTTGGTCACATGCTATAAAGTATACAAAACTGCTGTAAATCAAATTTACAAAATGGAAATTTCAATTTATATAACTAGAAAAGCTATTCGGGCACTAAATTGAGCCAAGGAATGCACCATATTATAGTTCAGGACCGAAACTAAAGCTAATCATAATTTGTTGAAAACATCTCCTTCACAATATATTATTTATGAATAAAGGGATGCCGACTCAATACTAGGGTGCTTAGAAAAGGAAATATCAGCTTCAGTGAATAAAAAAATAAAGAATAAAATGAGGATTTCAAAAAACAGGAAAGGGAATAGAGTATGTGATAAGCCGCAGCAGAACCACAGAAATTTGGTCATTCAAGAATGTCAGAAAAACAAAAAATTAAAGCTCCATTTGTTTCATGGAAAATGTAACGTTTTTAGAAAATATTTTCCATGAAGTTATTTTTAGGAAAATGAAAATATTCCGGTGCTTGACTGAAATCCTGAAAATACCCAGAAAATATTTTCCGTTGTTCAGTGAGGAAAATTTAATTTGATTTTCAAGGAAAAAATTGCCAAAAAATTCGAATTTTTTAATTTATTTTTTTAATCCTTTTCTTTTCACTTCTTCCTCGGCTGGATGTCAGCTATGGTGACAGGCCACGGGATAAAAAAATATTTTCATAAGAACAAATATTTCATTAACTAAGGATCCAAACTTGAGCACCAAGGACTTGCACACGGCCTTCGCGGACTCAACCTAAGTGCTGGGGACTAGAGCTTGAGTGTCAAGGACCCAAGCACTGCTTTTATGTACTTGGGGTCAGGTATTAAGGCATTGGGCTTGGGCACCAGGGCTTCGGGCCCAGCCTCAATGGACTAGGCCTGGGCGCTGAAGACCTAGTCCTGAACGCAGTCCTGAACGCTGAGGACCAAGAACCAGGCGTTGGGGTTCCCGTGTCCAAGCAAAGAGTTTCGGGTCCAAGCACCAATACCAACTCATAGTTTGGAAAATGTTTTCCCACTTTTTCAAAAAGGAAATCATTTCCTAAATTTAAACATAGATCTTTCATTGACTCGGAAAACATTTTCCATTAACTCATTTTCCTAAACAAACCAAACGCTGGAAAATCAGGAAAATGTTTTTCGCGAAACAAACAAAGCCATGACAGAATGGCAAAATGTTGCTGTTAAAAGTAGCGTTTATTAAATCTTACAGATATGACCACATGAACAAGAAGAATTGACTTGTATAGAGATGCATTTGAAGCCATGCTCTCGTTTGAACTATGAATGTTATGTCTGACAAGTGTACAACAGTCAAGCATAAAACTCCAGCTAGATATTGTAGGGCTGAGATTTGAGAATGTAAACCACCGGAAGGAAAGTTTCCAGACAATCAACCACTAGAAGCCTCCATTTTGCATTAATGCTCTTAAGAAGTTAAGATAACATATCAAAGCAAAAATAAATTAGACGAAATGGGAAGCCACAACCAAGGTAAGAATTCTTGCTGGAAAAGTGAAAACAAAGAAAGTGTTAGAATATTTAAATAACAAACCACACTTTCATCTAATAGCTTGAGTTTTTAGAACAGTTGACAATAGTTCCACAAATTCTCACAGAGAGAAAAAGTCCATATACTTTTGTGAGAAAGTGTGTATTCTACAGTAGAGGCCACAATCACCAAGAGTTTAAATGCCACATCATTCACAATTCAGCAATATCAATAGAAAATATCAAAACACCATTGAAGTCAGTAAGGGACCTTCAAGCCATCTTAAATGGGTTCATTAACTGCAACCAATAGTCAACCAAAAACTAGTAGAAATTTCACTCCTTAAGGATAAAATTATTTATTCTGTTTGTAATAGCCAAAGGGAAAAGCCGCTTTCTACTCACAATATATTTAGACTTGTCATATATGCTAGATAACCAGGTAGCTCTCCCATGAGATTGCAGCTCCTCAGAATCCTATAAGAAAATAACACCGATATTGCCACATTGCTAAGACGATTTGGCTCTTTTGCATACAGTAAACTATCTATGAAGAAGCATCGATCTCACAGTGTTTGAATATATGTACTGTTAAGTTGTGGAACACGAGACTCGGGTCCATCAAGGTCACTTATTCTCCTGCATATCAAAATCAAATAGGAGCTTTATTTGATTGATAACATCTTAAAGAAAGAGAGATCAGATCGAAATGCCAAAATTCCATACTGACAATTCAGTCAAATGCTCCAAAAGTGCGATCCCAGAGGGAATCGGCCCTTGCAATCCACTTCCTTGAATAACCCTGATGATACAATTCATAGATGGAATTGTCTTGGGGGTATATCTATAGAGATCGACTTAGAAGGGGAAGAAGCATTAAGCCTTACAGTGTTGTGAGATTTGTCAAGTTCTGAATAAAATTGGGTATCTTTCCCGTGAACTGATTATCACCAAGTCGCCTACAGTGCATTAAACAACATGATTCATATGAAGGAGAAAGAATAGAAATGGCTAAATATTAGCTGAGTTTGTGGATACTGGAAACTAACAAGTCACGCAATGCCCTGAAGTTAACAAATGTTTGAGGCAGCTCCCCGGTGAAATTATTTGACGAAAGCCACCTGAAACAAGAAAAACCCATGACAAGACATTGGTTAATAGAACCTGAATGCTGTATCTCTCAACAGATCACTCCAACGGATAAAATTCCCTCGCCAGATACAAAATCATCAAAGAATAAAAACTCGATGCCTAACACAGAAATTTGCATCAAGAGACTCACAAATAATATAACCCGGACAAGTTCCCGAGCTCTGGAGGAAGAGGTCCAGAAAGCCAATTGCTTTCGACGGTTCTGAACGGAATATGAAAGTTAAAATCTTGAAACATCAATCAAATTTAAAACAGCAAAGAGGCCAAAGGCGAGCGTCGGGATGAGTGGTCACTCACAATTGCTGAAGTGAGGATATGTTCCCCAACTCCTTCGGGATTGGACCAGTCAATCGGTTTCCGTGTACATAACTGCACCCACATCATCGCGTTTCCCCCAATCAAACAATAGAACATACACTCGTGAGAGAGAGAGAGAGAGAGAGAGAGAGAGAGAGAGAGAGCATACATGTAGGTCAAGTTCGTAAGGCCCCATTCTTTAGGAATTGTGCTGTTCAGGTAGTTGCGGGAGACATCACTGTTTATAGAGAGAGAGGATGAAGAAGAAGAAGATCGAAAATGGAGAAAGGGGAAATGGAGAAAGAGAGTGCTTACAACATCCGGAGGAAAGGCAATCTGAACAGTCGAGGCGGAAGGGTGCCGGCAAGAGATTGCTCCCGAAGTCGTCTGTTTTCGCAACGACACGAAGGCTTTATTCTAGCTTTACTTGAAAACTAGGCATCAAAATGATGTTACAAAATCTCAATTGATTCTAAATGAAAAAATTCTGAAACTACCCTTACGTTTAAAGTTAGAAGGAATATAACTCTCATCACTTTGATATTTAATCATGATCTTTGAGTTGGACATTCCCATTAATCACTAAAAATATAATTTATATAATTAAATGCTAAGCATATAATATGTGATTGTATTGATTAAACTTATAAAAATTTGTATAATCATACTGTGAACAATTAATATTATGCTCATAATTACTTCATGAGTAATTTTAATATGATAAGTGATTACATATTGTTGCTACATTTCCACCAAAAAAATCGGCTAATGTCTTTTTTTTTAATGGAATACTAATATGGTGGAAAGAGATTCAATTTGGTAACTAGTTGACTCTATAAAGAGAAAAGATTGGTGTGCAATTGCGTGATTAATATTAAAGTCTAGCAAGGAATCTACGATGGTATAATTCATGAAATTGAGGGAGAAAGAGACATGCTGATGACATGGGAAATGGTGTTGTTGTGGGCGTCGGTGGAATTCTCGCAGGTGACGGCGTTGGTAGTTGTATCGATGTTTTTGTTGTCACCCCATCCACCTTCTACACCGCATGGATCTGCGTCAAAATCCCAATCTGATTTCCCTAACATCTTTGCTATTTCTTTCAATGCATCCACTGAAAGAGAAAAGAGCCGATAAGTCAAAAGGAATAGCAATGTATCATGCAAAACAAGCACAAAGAATGTCAGATTCACATGTGCTTGAGGTTGAATATATGTATGAAAAACAAGCACAAAAAAGAAAAAAAAAACTTGGTGTACGTTGGAGCCCAAATGGTAAAGGAACAATACGATGAAAGCAATAAAAGATCGATGGGTTTATTTTTTTTCACCTTCGTCTTGGGGCAGCAGAGTGGTGGCAGCAGCTAAGTTAGTGATGCTAAGAAGGATGAGCATAAAGAAGAGATGTCGAGCCGAGAAGAGAATCGTCATCATTTCAGTCTCGAGCTCGAGAGAGAGAGCGAGAGATCTCCCGTTCTTTAGTCAGAGTCTGTGAAAACAAAACTTGGCTAAGCAAGGGAGTAAGAGAGAGATAATTGTTAAGTGAGCGATCTCACTTCATGCATGTATGTATGAAAAAAGGGAGAGTGGATAAAGACTTTTTCCAGAGAGAGAGAGAGAGAGAGAGAGATCGTTAAGTGAGTGGTCTTCACGAAAAAGAGAGAACGGACAAAGACTCTTTGCTCTTGTATGTCTGGATGTCAAAGTGATGTGTGAGAGTGAGAGAGAGACGACCCCAAGTCTTTCTGGCTTGTAGGGAGAGAGAGAGAGATGATTGAGAGAGATGACCCCAAGTCTTCCTTGATTGTAGGGATAACCATCTAGAATTGAGCTGTCAAGCTTTGTCCATCTATTCTTGCATACTAACCTTTTTCATATTATCAGTTTATCCAATCCCTCTTTTCATATTGTTCTTCCAATGACAATAGTCTTTTTCATTGCTCTAATTTTGGCGGTCGACAAAATTTTGATTGTCAACTTAAAGTTAAGTTATATAAAAAAATTATGGATTAATTTTTAGCCTTTAAATTAAAAAGAAAAAAATTCCATTAAATTACACAATAGAGCATAGGTCAACGCCAGAGCATGGAGGAGGAGAAGGGACCGCTAGGGTAGCCTAAGGACTGGCCAGCGCGCGCGAGAGACTAGAGGGTGAAGGGTCTCCCCTGATTGTGCGTTTTTTATAATCTATTTCCTTAGCTAGTTAAGAATACATTTCTTGGACTAATGAATGTTGCATGAATACTTTATTTGGTGATTGAACAAGAAAAAGTATTGAAAAGACATTAGTTGGTTAATTAGTGTAATTAAGTTTTCAACTTTAGATTATCTGGTTCGAAGTAAGTAATCCTCCTAGTACTTTACTTGGGATCTAATCGATCCACCTTAAATTGATTAATGTCGTAATTTGCATGTTAAAAACTCAAAATATAAATTGCGAATTAGTACGAGCTTGAGAGTGTTCGAGCTAGATTTGAACTTAATAATCCATTAACCAAATTTTTAGTGGTCCACCTGAGGATAGGTCGCAACAATTTTGCTATGACCATATCTCAGATTTAGGTTATTATACAATTTATCGATGGTGGAGTCCAAATTCCATTATTCTTAGAAACTTCATTAGCTCATTCAGGGTTATGGCTGTGGAGACCCAATAATGTGGAGGCCGATGAAATACCCTTCAAGCCTTACAAATTTGTTAAGTTCAAATCTTCGGACCTAGACCCAATATTATTTGCACGCTATTGGTGGTATCATATATGTTAAATATAAATAATGAAAAAAAAAATTGTCCTATTAAAGTGGTTACAAAACAAAAATATCATATATGTTGAGTAGGAATTATATAATTTAGATAAACGGAATAATAATATCTTAGGATTTTTTTAGGACAACAATTGAATTGTACAATCGTGAAAAATAAAATATTTGGCAGCATAGTCTATCCCATTCATTAATAGGTTCTTGTAAATTAGCATATCTAAGTCTCTGTTGATGTTGACAAGTGTTTCACCCGTTCAACATGGAATTATTCGAAATAGATTTGATCGAATTTGGATTCGGAGCGTGAGGGTTTTGTACTTTGACTTGCTTTGCTCTAACATGGCCTCTTTTATCTCCGTTCCATGTTATAAGTCTAGACACCAATTGCAGAAAAATCGCGGCACATAAAACAAAAGTTTAGACTCAAATCAAATACTAATTGTGACGTAGAAATTTGGAAAAAGAAATTATCGGATGAAAAATTGAAAATTGAAAGGAAAAAGAAAAATGATAATAATATTACTATTATTATTATTATTTTTCTTCCCTCTCTCTCCTCTTTGTCCTCTCCTTTACGCTCCCTCCTCCTTCGGCCGAAAGTTTCCTTCCTTCCTTTTCTTTTCTCTTCCTTCTCTCTCTCCCTCACGTTTTCTTTCCCTCACTCTTTCCACGCAATTTCCACCCCCTCACTTACGGTAACTTCTTCCGCTCTCTTTTCTTCTCTCTTTCTTCTTTTTCTCCCTCTCTCTCCCACTTTTCCACCCCCTCACTTACGGTAACTTCTTCCGCTCTCTTTTCTTCTCTCTTTCTTCTTTTTCTCCCTCTCTCTCCCACTTTTCCACCCCCTCACCTACGCTAACTCTGCTGCTGCAATTTCCCTGCAACTTCCCCCTTTTACTTTATTGTTTCTCTCTCCTCTTCCCCCTTTCCTCCCTCTCGACAACCGCCCTCTCCTCTTCCTTTTCTCTTTCTCTCTTGAGTTTCTTTTCTGCTTTTGCTTCCAAAACAGCACCGTGTGCTGCTGTTTTTGCCCCAAGCCAGCCACCATCTTGCACCATGGCCGTGGGCCATCACTGTCCGCAAGCCGCCATCCACCGCCGAAGAGCCACACCACCCATCCACGAGCCGTCGGTCCGCCGTTTTTGCCAAATCAGAAACCACCTCCGCCAAGACCCATTTTTGCTGAGCGCCTCCATGACCTTTTGGATGTAACCGAGCATAGCCCTCGCCACCGCGGTCGCGCTCATGTCGTCGGAATTGTTTTTGGGTGAGTTTAGTTCCTAATCCTTTGATTAGTGCCTAAACTTGCTTAGGAGATTGATTAGGTTTAAGAGACTAGTGATGATATATAATGGTTAGATTAGTATTAGAATGGGTTAATATTAGTCTAATTAGGGAGATTTGCTCCGTTGAGGATGATTTGGGTGAAGACAGAAGCTGTTCATCAGCACTAGTTCTTGGACGTCTGCTGTTTGCAATTTTTGTAGATTGAAATCGGTCACGAATCTGAAGCCGACGTCTTCTAGAGAAATTTTTACACATCCTAAGCTATAACATATATTTTTCTAAGATTTTTAGGGACTCAGAAGCAGGAGATATTAGCTCCGCCATTTTCGAACAGAACTGCAATTTTCGCCGGAACTGGTGACCTTTTAGGATTCTAGGGGTATTTACTGACCCTTACGGTTTGAATTTCCAAATGGTTCCTTCAAAAAAGTTGTTTGTTACATATTTTAGTTTAACATACTCAAATTTCAAATCAAATAGACGTATTTAAGACCTCGAACCAAACTGATTTCGGAAAACTGACTTTTTGAGAACGGACCTAATTTTGGTGCTGGATTGAGGGAATTACTGGGCCGAATCCAGAAGGATCTGGTTCTCAGTGTCTTCATGAAAAATGTTCTTTTACGTGTCCTTTACAACATATTAAAATTTGGGAATTTTCCGAGCTCGATTGGTTAGGTTTCTGAATTTAAATTTGGAGACGCGTTGAAGGCCCGATTTCTGTAAATTAGAATTGATTTTAGTTTGATGATGGTTCTTGATGCTTTGTTTGCTTTAATTAGTGTTTTTAATGACTTGCGGATTTAATTTATTAGTTATGGAATTATGGAATTTCACTGTTCATGATGTCTGTTCACGAGTTACTGTTCACGCGCATTGTTCACCCGAGAATGAAAAGTGGTCTAATTTCATGTGTATTGATTTTATGAAGTGAATAGATGTGTAAAGGCATGGGCATCCGCATGAATTGGGTAATGTTTTGTGCAATTGTGTAGTGATTGGAAACTGTTGGTATTTAATTAGAAAATACCGGATGTCAAGTTTTGGACGCCGAAAGTGTTTTTAAATACTATACCAAACTGTGGAATTTTAAAAGATATGACACAAATTTTCTAGTTCGATCTGACCATGTCCCCACACACGATTATTTTACCATGCATTTCTAATATGAAGAAAATAGGCTGGGATCACTATTTTGATTGAGGTATTTGAGTGAAATGCACGGTGTTCTAGGCTGAAATTGAATGAATGCATGAATGATATGAGATACCGTCACGAGCCTTTGGGGCTGGACGATACTCATTCCGGAATGCCCCACGTCAACGGATGCCGATCGCAGTGGATGCTGGGCCGATGCTCCTTCAGGAATGCCCCACGTCAACGAATATCGGTCACAGGGGAGGCTGGACCGATGCTCCTATATGGAATGTCGTCTAAATGTAGACGTTGCCATGCTTGATGGTGCCCGGCTATGCTGGAAGACTGTTATCTATTGCATTGACTGGGATCCATGTGATTGATCGATGTGTGCTATGTGGTGCACTAATGTGCAAGAATGCATGAGAATCATAGCATCTTTAATTCTAGTCATGCATGAGTTGAGCACACTGTTTATGGCACGCACACATGAATCGATAACGCGTTTCACATATGCTTCCGTTGTGCTGAGAACAAAGCCTTGAGGAGTGGCCCGACTGAGATGGTGGTTCGTCCGCACCAGTGTGGGGCCCAAGGAGGCAATATTGGGCTGGGATGAGGGATGTCAGTATGTCCACGCCTCTACCCCATACAACGCGTTCGTGTGGCAATGGCCAGGTGAGATCACTTGTAACACGATTCGTATGTGATTGATAAGCTGCATCATCTAATGGCCATGTACATTGCGTGTATCGTGCTGAGTTATGATGTGCAGGATATGGCATACCAAGTAAGGTTGCATGCGAATCGACTATTGATTGTTGATTGTTAATCTTTGATTTGTCTGTGGGATGGTTCTAAAGAGATACCCCGAGTTGAGTTGGTGTACTAATCAGGGGACTAGGGGAAGAACTCACTAAGATTTACATTTCACTGATTATTGAATAACCATTTTCAGGTCCCTAGTGTGAAGAACCCGGAGCTTGAAGCGGAAGGGTCAGGAGCATAGGTGGCTCAGTAGTCCTTTATGAGATAGACCTGTATAAGCTTAAGGTGTTTATGAAGGTGTATTTGATTTCAAATTGGTTGTCCTACTTTTCTATCCCATGTTTGTTGTTGTCAGGGAATTAGTTAATTCGCTTCCGCATGTGCAATAGAATGAAACGGGTCGGCGACGAGTCCTGGGAATGTCGCAAAAATTCTATCGACCACCAAAGGATGTGCGCGCACTCAAGGTTCGGGGCGTGACACTAATGGTTCCATGGGTGAGGTTGTGCACAAGACTTAGGCAAAACATCATCTTCTATGCGTGTTTAATCAGGTTAATGTCGAGTCATGGAGGGTTATTTTAATATTGTCAACCAATGCAATAATATTGGACCCGTGAGTTTATGAGAGCTTTGAAAATTTCAAGTTAAATTTAAATGATGAATTCTAAGCATGTAATGTTGTCATTTATTGTCAACCCCCAAACTTCGAGCATGCGAACATCCCACAATGGTCAATTAAAATGCAACTTCTCATGACGTGTCGCTGACTTGCCCATTTAGAAACAGCCTTAGGCTGAAGTTTGAGAGCTGTTCTGGGATATACAGAGGAAGAAAACCCTTCCATTACTCTTCAGCTCATACACCCAATCACACTAACCATCACCATTGTGCCACTGCCAATCGCCCCTTTGCCACCACCCACGATGACTCATATGAGTGTATAGTCAAGATTCATTTTGTTCAATATGGAACTTTCAGAAGTTTGTTTAATGAAACTTGACTGTCCCTTTGAAATTAGTTGGTGAGATTGAATACACAAGAATTCACTGGTTGGGTTTTGTGATGAAGATTGCTGCTCTTCTAGTCCAATCATAGCATGCACGTGTTAAGAGTAATAAATTACACCTTCAACAGTTTAAGTTTTTAAAACAGTTGATAGTGGTTTTACAAATTTTCTCTTTGTATTAGAGCTAGAGGTCCTTAGTTAGAATTTTTCTAGGCCTTGTTTGCTTACCTATTTAAATTTCCATGCTTAGATATTAGGCAAAAAGATCAGACTGACTGTCACCTCAAGACCTTTAGGAAGATGTACAAGAGGAGTTGTGGAACAAAATCGAAAGGTCAAAAAGGACATTAATTGCCCTTAATAAACAAATAACTTCCTAATGGACAAGAGGAGTTGCGGAACAAAATTGAAAGGCGAAAAAGACATTAGTTGTCCTTAATAAACAAATAACTTACTAAAGTACAAGAGGAGTTACGGAACAAAATGGAAAGGTCGAAAAGGAGTTAGTTGTCCTTAATAAAAAAAATAACTTCATGGTCTAATTTGCAATTATAAGAAATGTCATATTATCTAATAGGACTATGCTTAGAGGACGGTACCATCACTTTCCATGAAGTGACGGAGCCCTCCTCACCGCACATCCTAAAGTGTAAGATTTTGGGGATCAGAATATCAAATTGACAAATATGTTGTCAAAAATGTCATTGCTGTAGAATTGCCCTCTTGTAAAATTGACCATACCAATTTTGAGCTTGTGTGATGTCAACTAATATTTTGTGAAATTTTCAATTCTTCGAATTGATGAAATCCCCTTTGACCACTCAATTCCAAACTTGGTATTAAATGATAACAAATTAAAGACAAATGAAAAACAGAGGCAAAGCAGAAGAGAGGAATTGGACATAGATAAATAGTGGTGCTGGCAATGGCAACTGTAGGCGCCGTGCATATTGAGGACAACGAAATGGTGGTGGGGCTGGGTTTAAATGGAGGGAGGGTGAGGCTGTTGGGTGGCGATGGATGTTGTGACGAGGAAGGAGAGGTGACGACAATGGAGACGATCCTACAACCAACTCTCGTTGAAGCCAATGCCTTTGTGTCAGAGTTATCCCTCACCCTTGCTATCAAAGCTTGTAGTCGCTCCCTATCCGTCGTCCAATCTCTTTCTCTGGTACAGACTTCATTCTGGAAATCATTAAGTGCCTTCATTCTCGCTAGGGTTCAGTGGAAGAGAAACTTTTCTTTGATTGGAGCAATAATCTAAGAAAATGTATGGAGGAATACATAGCATGGAGGACACAATAGCATGTGGGATATATGTGGCTTTACAACAAGGCCATTTTTGGCAATTGATTTTGTCAATTTGATATTCCGATTCCCAAAATCTCACGCTTGAAATGTATGGTCAGGAGAGTTCCCTTACTTTGTAGGAATTGACAATACAATTCTCTAAGCATTTCTTTGTCTAAAAATATCTAAGTAGATACGTTTTAGTGTTGATAGGTTCTTGTTGATAATTTTGTCAATCAACTTCTCAAATCTTTTTTTGCTGATAATTTTCAAGTTGTATTGTCAATGACTTCATTGGCAATTTATCGATCCCTTCAAATCGTGGACTGTTTTGTTTTATCAGTGATTTCTATTTTCAACAAACCCCACTCTTATCTATTAGAATAATATAAAAATGATTGTTGAAGATTTGAGTAAATTGGTTATTGACTCTAGATTTGGTGTGAGGAGGAGAAGAAGAAGATTGTGCACGGCTTTCATGTAAGATTGTTAGCCGAATAAGAAAGTGAAAAGAAAAGAGACAACATAAATGAAGAGAGGGAGTAGTCGAAAGAAAAATTGGCCAGTAAAAATTGTGGGCTTCGTTTGTCCTCTTTCATTCATTGCGTGGATCAAATAAAGAGGAAAGAAGGGTTTCTGACCAAAAAAAAAAGAGGAAAGAAGGGTCCATGGAGGCCCATTAATGCATGCGCATGTATGCATGCCATGAAAAATGGAGGGGGCCGTTGCTATTGCAGAGATTTGTCTTGCAGGCACCGTTGCTATTATTTAATGTTTGTGTGTTTTCCTTTTAGCTTTGTTGACTTTTGTAGTTTCACTTTAATGTTAACAGAAGGAGTGTTGAAGATTTCGTGTGCTATGTTTATCTCCATCTCTATTGTAATTTAGTGTTTTGTTATTATGTAAGATGTGTAAGGGGTGTGTTGTAAAAGAGTAGCCACCACAAAGTATTCTAAGAACAACTTCTCCCTTCGGTCTTCATTTGTGCCTTGCTCCGAAATTTTCAAAGTTGCCATTAATTTTTTCTTTTTGACTCCAACATCATTGACTAGTCTTGGTCATCTTTTGGTGTCAACAATAATGAAAATATATGTGTCGATACATCTTAATGGGAACTAAATTAGTAAAAGACAGAAATTATATTATGTTAGTTTGATTTATGTCAATGTCAGTAGGGTAAGTAATCTTTTGCTCTGTTGTGATTATTGAAGAATGGTGACGGAATTTTGTGATCAAATGCGTCTCTATCTGCTCCCACCTCCCCATTTATTATTAGATTAGATAAACACATTTTACTCAACTTTCTTGAGGCAAAAGTGACTGATGCTAAAACATCACGTGGAGAGAGAGAGAGAGAGAGAGAGAGATCCAAGACTAAAAGTCAGCTGCTACAGTGCCCGTAAATAAACATGCAGGGGTTACGAGCAATCGCCATACCCACGTCGGAGACTGCAGAGAACGAAGCCAAGCTGACACAAACCGCTTTCTTTGTTCTTTCTCAGTGAAAAGCCACCAGTGTACGTGTTTGCGTGATCGAGTACCGAGTGTGTGCAGGCAAATGTTCATCAAACCAGCGAAATAAAACAAAATGATCAACAAATCAATCATAATAAAGTAAATATGTGAAAATATGTCTTCTTCTTCTCCTCCTCTTTCTGAAGTATGGCGCCTCAGATGGATTAGGTCTCTCCAGGCATGTGCAGTTGAATTGATCATGTTGGACGAGTCTAAGGAGTAAGTTCTTGCAGCCTCTTGATCGCGCTTGGGTCGCTCCGTGGGCTGAAGGTTAAAAATAGCTAGGTTATCGATGCTTCTTTTTACTTTTCTAATCATTACATCTTCAAATGGAAATCAAACTTGGTATACACAAACAACCCCGTCAAGATCCAAGAGATTCAAATGTACTTATGAAGCCCTCCATCAAAATGACAAAAACCCTTGAAAATGAAAGGCCATGGAGTGGGAGAGAGGGATCAAACCAGCGTTCAATTGAAACACCCAACGGCCAACTCATCTCAATGTGTCACCATCCGGCACCACATAAGCATGTCATATCTCAGCCCCCCTCCCATTCCTATATAATTGGTATCCATCCTCATAGGCCTTTCCCCCTTGCACTACAGATCCATTATAATCCACACTGACCAGCACTCGCAGTTGTACTTGGCTGGGAGCTAGAAAACGAGACCACCGAGAAAGAGAGAGTGAGAGCGAGAGATGAAAATGACGGAGGCGAGTAAGGATGTGATAAATAATGACTTTGCAGAGAAAGAGAGCAACTGCATCAACGGGCAATCGTCCGCGTCCTACCTGGTGTGGAACGACGTGACGGTGTCGGTCCCCGCTGGTTCCAAGAGGAAACTGCTAAACCAGCTCAGCGGGTACGCTCAGATGGGTCGGATCTTGGCCATCATGGGTCCTTCCGGCTCCGGAAAATCCACTTTCCTCGACTCATTGGCCGGTTTCTCCGCTTCTCTCTGCCAACCTCCTCATTTCGGAACATTTTCTGGCAACAATACATATCCATTTACTTGGCCTTGTTGTATTGCATTTTCATTTGAGTTATTAAACAGTCCTCCGCCGGTGAAATCCAAATTCCACCTTCGAAGCTCTACGTACGAAACTCCTAGTGATACCGATAGGGTTACTGAAAGATCAAGACAACAAGCATTGCCCATATATGGAAAATATAGCTACTTAATATGGTCACCAAAATCATTAATAGCATCGAAAAAATTGCAAGAGGCTACGATGATTACCCGTTTCAATAGCCAGATCTAGTAGTGTAGAAACGAAAGTGCAGCAAACTGTTTATTCTCATATGAATTGGGTCTCCCATGTATATTGATGCTATTCTCTTTCGATATCTATTATGTATAGTTAAACTCACTTTATTTAAAGATTAGAAATAGAATTACATAAAAAAAAAAAAAATAAAAGATACGGCTTATAGAAGTAAAATAGTGATGATATAATTATTTTTATAACTAATAAATTCACTTGATATAAATTCTAATAGCATAATAAAATTCTTACAAAAAAAAAAAAAACTGAATAGTATTTTAGGGTGTGTTTGTTTTGTGAAAAACAATTTCCAAGAAAACGTTTTCCTCATTTTCCAACGTTTGGTTCATTTAGGAAAATGAGTCAACGGAAAATGTTTTCCCTCTAAAGCTTAAATTCAGGAAAACAATTTCCCCTTTGAAAGAATCGGAAAACGTTTTCCAAAATGTTTTAAGATCCTTGTTTAATGAAAAATTTATTATCAAAAGAATTTCTAATTAAAAACTTTGAATTTGTTATTATTATATCTTTTCTTTTCTTTCATCTTTTTTTTTTTATTGTTTTATCTTTTCTTTCTTTGCCTGTGAACATAAACCCTAACTCCTCCTCTCCTCTCTCCTTCTCCTTCACTCCCTCCCTTTCGTCACCGCTGCCTCCTCCAACCCTAGCCCCTCCTGCGCTCCTGCTCCCTCCTCTTCCTCTTCATCGACATCTTCTACACCTTCAATCATTTTTCAAATGCAATCCAAATACCAAAAAATATTTTCAATCACGTATCACCAAACAAAAGGAAACTAACCGTTTTCCTGGAAAATGATTTCCCCAAAAACATTTTCCAAAAACATTACGTTTTCCGTGAAACAAACACACCCTAAGTGTAACTCTTCACAGTTATATCATTTCATTTGGCTTGATATCAAAATCCTTTGACATTGAGGCGCAAACATGCTCTACAACGATTTTGTCTCTCATTTATATTGATGTTATTCCTTTTTCTTTCTTGAATTATAATATATAATTGAAATCATGTCATTAGATGAAGAGAATAAAATTAGCTAACGAAAAAATTAAGAAGATACAACTCTTACATTTCCAGTAACTATATCAATATCACTTGGGAGTTTCCATATATGGTGCACTGAAAGTGGGATTCGGATTCCACTGGCGGAGGACCATAGAATAACTCTATCTTGTTCACCATGGTTTTAAAAGAAAAGGGAAACTCTTGATTTGATCAGTGAGACCACATTAATGATATCATGTGATGATAACATAGCGTATTTTTGTTACACCCCTGCAAGCTTGAGGGTTTTGGTGACAAAAAAGGGTTTTTGAGTATTGATTTAATAGTGGTCATAATTTAGGATTTTAATTAGTTGTATGCCCTTTCTAAGGGACATGTTATGTTAATTTGTAAGATGTTGGTGATTTATGTTAATGTTCAAATTATTGAAAAACCTGCAACCAAGTCAAAGACAAATGCAACCACTAACCACTCTTCCCACATGGGAAGGGGGAGGTGGGGGTTCGAATCCCCACCTTTTTAGAAGGGTTGGGGTGAGAATGATTTTCGACTCTCATGCCCTGTAATGATGCAAGGTAAAAGTCTAAAAATGAAAGTTAGAGTAGGAGTAGAGTAATACCAATGAAATAAAATAGAAATCAAAGACAAACGTGGGGCACATGTATGAAGCATTAGCTACTTTATTTACTATTCGAGTTGTATGTTCGTGAAAGGAGTGCCACTTCATCAAATCAAGACATTCTTGGGGGCTGTTTGGTAACCATCTAAATAGTACCCAATTATGATTTTTTGTTCTGGGAGTAGTTTGGAACAAAATTATGTTTGGTAAAATTTTTGTTCCTGGGAACAAATTTCTATCTTTTTGTTCCCGGAAGTAGATTTGGAACAGAATCAAGAATAAAAAAAAAAGTTGATTCTTGTTCCGGGAACAAATCTAAGAATCAAAACCAACTCTTTTTATTCTTCTATTTTCTCTTATTTTATTTTCTTCTTCATCATCCCACTACCACCGTCCACCACCGTCCGCCACCGTATGCCGCCGCCGCTTGTCGCCAGAACCGGTCTAGCGAGCTCGCCGGAGGCTCACCAGGCCAGAGCGAGGTCTGGTGAGCTCGTCGGAGGCAAGTCCAACCATTGGCAAGGCTCGGCCGAGCCAGATCTAGCGAGGCCGAGCCAGATCTAGCGAGGCCGAGCCTCGCCGGTGGCTGGGCGAGGCCCGCCTAGCCCTGACGAGGCTCGCCCAGCCCCGGTTAGACAAGCCTCGCCCAACTGTCAACAAGGCTTGGCCAACGAGGGCCGGCCTCATTGAGGGCTGGCGACCTTCTGGCCCTCGTCTAGCCAGTGGCCGGTCGCCGATCCAGCAACCGGCAAGAAGAATAGGAGAAAAAGGAAAAAAAGAAAAAAAAAACTTATTTAAAAATCAAAAGAAATTGATTTGGAACAGAATCAATTAACACGATACCAAACGTAATTCTATTCTAGATTCAGAAATTTTGGACAGTTATCAAACGACTTAAAATGCTTATAAATTGTTACCGAGAACAGAATAAAAAAGAATCATTTCAGATTAGAATCTGTTCTCGGGAATAGAATCATTACCGAACGTGCCCTTGAAAGCCAAGACAAGCAAGGTGGCTGTAATGATGAATAAGAAGGTTCGGATTTTTTCTTCATGATCTAATCCTCTTAAAAATCATAGCTCCCCTAAAAAATCTCCAACTTTAGATTTACATCCTAATTTTGCCTTGAACTTAAAAAATTTCTAACTTTCACTTTAGTCTCAAATCAGTTTCACATCCCAAAATCGCCACTAGTTTTTTTTTTCTCTATGTCATCAATATGGGGAGGTTCTTGTCATTCCATATGAAGGTGAGGATGTTTAAGAAGATGTGAGTTTTGATTGTAAACCTCTAACTAGCTCTGGTATTAAAAATTTCAAAGAAAATAATTACTTTTTTTTTTTTTTTAACGCGGGGCAAATTTGGAACTATAGTGAAATTTTATGATTTTTTTTTTTCATATAAAAGAAGTTTGGGCCATAATAATTGGGGTTTTCTAGAGAACTAACCTTGATTTTTGTCATGTTCTTATTATGGCCCAAATTTTTTTATTTCATAAAAAAAACCACAAATCAATGTTACGCAAATCCAGTAGTTTTCATCCAATGATGTTGTCCAAGATTCGACCTGCCAATTCATGTGTACTTGGCAAAATCTTAATGAGGGTCAGATGTGGGTGCCAAATGAAATGTATTTTATTATGGGATGGAAAAAATTTGGACTAAAATTAGTGCACAAATTTGAAGTTAATGTCTTTTATGAGATAAAATTTATGGATCAGGGCTTAATCCAAAGCCAACATTTTTTTATGAGAGAAATAATTGAGTCAACATTGAGATTCAAGGTAAAGTTGATGCATTTTGAAAGGAAGCGCGCTTTATGAAAGCACCTTTACGGATTATGGCCCAAAGACTTTCCTTAATTCAAGGTCGACCCATCCACTTCGTCCAAAGGCTTGACAAGACAACTTCAATTTAAAGGGATTATTTGGTTGCTTCTAGTTGATATGGGACAAAAATAGTGTAGGTAGAGAGAGGTAATTATGACTTACGCATTCCATATTTTAGGTGCATAATTACATTTACTACATAAGTACGTATACACCAAGAAATACGTGTTTAAACCACTTAATAGCCACTTCAGTTGACTACTTACTATGTTTTGCTTTTTAGTTGGTCAGATTTCTTTTGACGTTAGAGAAGAGGGAAATATTTCCCTAAGTGGGAGGAAGAAGGGGTTCCTAAACCACAATGATCTCAAGTCCTCAGGCATAAAGTTTGCTTTTGCTATAAATTATTTGTTGGGGCAGATTTAATATAACAAAGTAAAATAGATTATGAGACGAGTATCTTGACTCTTGCAGATGATAATTTTCTTTATTTTCAGGATTACTATCATTAAAAATTTCAAAGTGGTATGCCATGACATATCTATCCCAAAAGAGTTTTTGTTTCCCGCAAAATCCCAACTATTCATTCGATTAACTAAAATAAAACTTTAGTCCAGTAATTCTTAGATCATCATTGGAAAAACAAGATTGCTTCCATCAGCTTAATCCTGGCAATAGTTTTGGTTTGGCATACTGATACTGTGACCAGTGACCTCTAAAATGGCGCATCACTAGGCCACTCTTCTGTCAATTTTGTTTCATGAAGCATTCTTTTAGCCTTCAAAAGATTAAATCATACTTTCAACTTCCTCTAATTCAATCTAGCGGTTTATGTGTATGACTAGATGATATTCTTATAATCAAAATTTGGCCAAAAAAAAAAAGGTCAAAATTTGGCTGGTTTGGCCATATTTCTCCTTTCTGAAATTTGAGCTTGCAAACTGACAAATAAATTTCTATCTAATGATTGATGTTTCAACCGGGGTCCCAGCTTGCATTTAGATGTGAGCATAATTTTAGGATTGAATTGGGACTTAGAGAACTGGACCAATCACCAATTCGGTTCTAGGTTCCAATGCGCCCTGGTTCGGTTCCACTTTTTTAGGAACCAATGGTTCTCGAGGGAACTGGGAACTGAGAATCAAATTGATAACCAGGGGAATCGAGAAAATCCTAAAGAGAGGCCTTTTACTTTTTTCTTGATAAGAACTTAGACGTGCTTATAGAGGGGTTTATACTAATTTTTCTTGCAATCAATAATGATCAATGTGCATGAGGTCGTCGGTAGTTGAAATAAGGGTTACTCCTCGGAAGAGTTATAATTCTCTACTAATAGTCACTTATAAAGTTCTAATAAAGGAATTAGACCGAGACTTAACACAAAAGGTTTTCAGATATTAGCGGCTGGATAAAGCAACAATAATGTCAAATATCACACTAATTTTCCAAGACCATTAGATCTATTCTAGTTTCATTTCCTGAAAACAAACATATAACATTTGTGTCCTGTTGTAATTCATATCATTCTATGTTGTTCATAGACTGAATAAATTACCCTACATAGCATTATCTAGTGGGAATATGCAATGGCAAGTATCACACTGTCACAAAATTTCACATGGCATTCAATATATTCAAGGTACTTTTGTTGTGCCCATTAAAACAAAATTGGAATCCATGGACCTTTTGCTCTATAAGACCGTAAATATGGTGATTAGTTTGGTCATGATATTCACTGGATATTGGCCAAAGCTTATGTTATCACATGTTAACATGTATGTCGATAATCTAGATTTTAATTTCTTGCTTGGTTTAATTATAACACCTTCTACTTATATTCTATTATTGATGTGTCTGTGTAAAATTGACGTATATAACATGTCAATGGAGGTGGAAGAATGAGAGGCAATAACTTTTATTATGTGTGAGTGATGTGGATGATTGATGACTAAAATTCAATAACTTAGGTTTCATGTTAAGTGTTTTGAAATTTTTATTGTTTATTTTATTTAATACGTTCATCTTTTATAGATTGTTTCTATTGACAAATGAAAAACTTTACTTTTGCTTTTGCATTCACTATCATTTTGCTTCACTAAAACTGCCAAAAAAAAAGAAAAAAAAAAACATGTTAGACCATAAAACCGACCTTAGAACCTATGACAAGATAGGTACATGTTCCGGGGTAGACAAGATAAGTTTTATGTTTTGAAAAATGGGGAACCTATTTTAATGGATAGGTTCCAGATTTCAAGTGGAGTCGGGACTGCTCACCCCTACTTAAATCTTCTCATTTTGGGCATTTTCTCAGTCCTATGTGACCCAAGAAAATCTTTTCTTGGGTACTCTCACTGTCAAAGAGACAATAGCCTACGCAGCTCATCTGAGGCTTTCTTCCGAAATGACGAAAGCCAAGATCGACGAGGTGGTAGAAGCAAACATAAAGGAGATGGGACTTGGAGACTGCACAGAGAACAGGATTGGTAACTGGCACTTGAGGGGCATAAGCAGTGGAGAAAAGAAAAGACTCAACATCAGTCTTGAAATGGTGATAGACCCACTGATCTTGCTCCTTGATGAGCCTAGCACAGGCTTAGACAGTGCCTCGGCTTTTTTCATGGCAAGAGCTCTATAGAAATATTGCAGATGAGGAAAGAATAGTTATTTGCTCAATCCACCAGCCCAGCAGTGAAGTTTTCGATCTTTTTTATGATTTACTCCTTTTGTCGAGTGGAGAAACTGTGTTTCTAGGAGAAGCCAAAATGGCCATTGAGGTAATAAAGAGTCAACACTTCATTCTTAATCAGACATTTCGGCTGTGCAGAAGCAAGATAATGTAATTTTAAGTCCTGGTGCAGTTCTTTGCAGATGCTGGATTTGCTTGTCCGAGGAGTAGAAATCCCACTGATCACTTTCTGCGGTGCATTAGCTTGGACTTCGATTCTGTAACTGCTACTATTTCTTTCTCATAGAAACTATGTTGAGTTTTAAATCGAGCACTTCTATACTCTGCATCAGTTCTTGTGATTTGTAAAGTGACTTCTGAATATAATTATCAGGGCTTGCTATTTTATCTTGCAGCAAACTCCAGCATCATCTGGTTTTTCAATGAACATGAAAACAGCAGAGATTAAAGCCACACTCATCCAAAGTTACAAATCCTCAAAGTATTCATGCAAAGTTAGGAAAAAAATGCAAGAAATTGCAGCTACTGTAAGCACTCCAACTCAAAAGAAATAAAAATCAAGATAATGCTTTAGTCATTTTTCTTGTCTTTCCCGCTTACCATAGTTAATGAACAATGTCTCCAACTTTGATTTTTGAAACTAATGGACTTATATCCATATTGAAGTAGCATTTTCCAGAACTGATGTTTTCAAAACTGAATCCCTTCTGTTGAATGCTGAAGGATTATCAGGTTTGCCAGTTGAATAAGAATACTAATTCCAGCAAGTAGAAGCAGCTCAGTGTTTTGACTCATCAGTCCATCAACATGTATAGGGACATTGGATACTCCTGGTTGAGGATCATGCTCTACATTTTATCATCAATAAGTGCTGGAATTCTATATTTTGACATTGGATACGATGATGGGGCAATTATCAACAGAGGAAAGTTTGTTTCATTCCTCTTCGGCCTCATGGTATGTTTGTCTTGTGGTGGTGTCCCTTTCTTCAATGAAGAACTGAAGGTATAGCAAAGCATCGAGGCTGATCGATTTTCATCTATTATATATCAGCAGCATCTTCATACTTGAGGTGATATTAGAATGATTTGTCACTAGGACTAGAATTAAGTTTCCTCTGCAGGACAGACAAGCTCCACCATGATGGGTGTGAAGTTGCATGTTGAAGCCTAAGACACTGTAAAAAACACAAATCTAACTAAAGAACTTTTAGTTGATGGCCTACTCTGACTCATAGTCACAGAGGAATGTGAGTATTGCACAATCAATTGGAGAGATTAAAGCTAAATCAACTAAGTTTTTTCAAGGGATGCTTAAGATTATTCATATGGGATCGATCTCATCATCAAAGCAAGAATATACATTAATTACATAAAAAAGGAGAAATTCCGGTGGCGTATGACATCCTTTTCTTGTCTATCTCAGGTATTTCATGCTAAGAGACTCAATGGGCAATATAGCGAGACCCTGTTTGTGCTTGCAAATTTCCTTTCTTCACTCCCTTTCTCGGTGGCGAATTCTCTGCTTTCAGGAACGACGATATTCTACATGGTGAAGCTTCATCCAGGATTCTCTCACTATGGTTGTTTCTGCATTAACTTCTTCTGCTGCACCACCATTATTGAGAGTTGCATGATGGTTGTGAACTCATTTGTCCCCAACGCCTCGATGGCTGTAGTAACTGGAATTAGTGTCAACGTAAGCAAATTTTCTCTCTTAAACTTCCCTTCTTGTAATCCTTACAAATTATGTTGTTGTTCATAGCTAATTTTTGTGGATTCAGGTTCTAATGATGATGGCATCACAGATCTTTAGACTTCTTGCTGATCTTCCCAAGTTCTTTTGGCGGTACCCCATGTCCTACATCAGTTTTGCCAAGTGGGCAGTTGAGGTAGTTAGTATATAGTGATTAGCTATTTTTCCGAAATCAAGCTTGAAAATTTATCAACATAGTTATGCATAGAGTCATGACATGGAAGACATTTATCTTCAGTTTCAATAATATCGTCTGCCTTGTAAAACAAAACCAGGAGCATGCGCTACTGCTTGCATTGCACATTTAAACTCATTGAAGTTAAAATTCTCATCTTCCGCCTGAGGTACATTTATGAGAAGGAAATCTCAAAACAACAGAAATTAAGTAAGATGCCTTTTATTCTGATGTGAAGAAATGGGTTGAATGGTCAGACAGTTCCGCCACTCCCTTCTTCCTTTTCGGATTGTTGACCCACTCTTCCATATGCTAGAGGTTAGGTTAACCAATGTAATAATGTAATACTATGAAAATTTTTCATAGATTGATCAAAACACCACCAGGCTTCACCACATGTTTCACTCTGTCTTTACTCAAGCTAGAGCTTCAGATAATCAAGGCTTCTCAGAATTAGTTCTGCGACTAGCCATGGTAGTCAACAATACAAGCATATGATTTGGATCAGTGACTTCGAATTCTCCCAAATATCTCATGAATTACAAGTCACTCATACAAATCATTCACATGCCTTGCAGGGTCAATACAAGAATGTCATGACCAGTCTTGAATTTGATTCAGCAGAGCCAGGAGAACCACAACTGAAAGGCGAGATGATCCTCAAAACAACTTTCGGCATATCACTAGATCATTCCTAGCGGTGGGATGTAGCTGTGCTTCTGTTTCAACTGTTTGTTTACAAAGTACTGCTCTTGTTAGTGCTTAGGTACAAGAAGAGAATAGCGCCCCAGTTACGGTTGTCGTCACAAGTGTTACTCAGGGTGTCTTGACAGATGATTTCGGTGCTAAATAGCAGCTAGCATCCCTTATGTTTCCAGAACATACTTTTTCGGCAACTAATGCACCATGGTTATGTAAATGATGCATATGTCTCTAGTTGTCGCAAGTTCTAAATGCAATTCACCTTTTTCACTTCAATGTTATGACTAATTTGATATTGGTATACGTAACGTGACAAAATTTAGACCTAATGCTCGGCCTGAGGTCCACCACTTCCTCTTTGTAATTAATGAAGATTATAAACCTCTTACAAAGCACAAAATTTGGACGTACGGCATTGGACAGACGGCCCGTTCAGTGCCTCTCTCTCTCTCTCTCTCTCTCTCTCTGCTACAAGCTACTGCGAGATTCGATGTAGTGGATAATAAAGTACATTGATTACAAGCAAAACATATGTCACGCAATGAGTTACAACTTATATTGAAAATAAAGATTAAGCAATTCAAGGGTTGTACAAGAGTTAGATATAGCTTGCACTCATTTACAAAAAGATAAAAAAAAAAAAAAAAAAATGGGAGGTAAAGTGTAAACTGTCTTTGAACAGCCTCTCTGTCCCCTTTTGGCGCACCAAACATTTGGACACCGAGCTTATCATACCCATGACCTCCAAATCTAATCCATGGCTGTGAAGCAGACCCAGGTGGAATATTCAGATCTCTCTTTTCCCCAAAAACCGAAAGGGCCAAATATGTAAAAGCCAAGAAAGTGTACTTGTCCTCGAATGCCCAACTTTTGAGGCGCCCAGGATAAACAAAATCATCATAACTTTAAGATGCTTTGCAAGAAAAACCGGTATCCTCATCCTTCTACTTATTTCGTCTGTTTTTTCCGCACAGCATTATTGCCATTGCGTGCTCTCGATGCTTTATGATTTCTCATTGAGGTTTCCATGCTCATGCTACCTTTTAGTTACATCTTTCTCTTTTCCCCGCTTTTAAGTTTGTGAAAGGTCCTCTTCCTTTTCTTTCCAGATTCGTTGGATTGAATCTTAGAAAATTTCCCTGCAGCCAAATCACCATTCTTTTTAGAACCTTCTAATCTGCCATCAGCAGTAAGAGAAGTTTCATATTCTCCTGAGTGGGGGGAGCCATCTTTGTTCTTCAATCTCCTTTTGTATCCTCGTCCCCTGACATCTTTCTGATTTCCGGAAGCTTCCTTGTTCTCTATCCTGCCTTCATTTGAGGTTTTGTTTCGCCGATTCTAAAAGGTCAAACATGCGATCATTTTACAAAACAATATTACGACCTCCAGAAATCATGCACTGCTAAATAATATTTCTGTAGGATACACATCCAAGCGTTGTTGAATTCATTACCTCCATAACTGTCTTAAGAAAACCCTTGTACTTTTCTGGGGTAACAAGCTGAACAGCAGCAAAACCACACTTCCTAGTCATTATCTCAAGAATGACTGTGACCTGCATATACAGTGATAATGGACATTCATTACAAGATAGCAAAAAGAGGCCCTTGGAAGGATGTGTGCATGGAATTATCACAAAAAACTCAGCAAACTCCCAGTAAATTTCACATGCCTTTGATCTGAAGTGATGCCTGGAGACAGATGACCATGAAATAACACCATCAACAATGTCTGAAAGTAAACTCTGAAGGTCTTCATTTCGTAAGCAAGACACTACTACTTTCATGAAACCTAGAACAGCCAGCAAAATGTGTACGAAGTAAATCTCAAGCCATGCCAATTGGGGCAAGAATCTACTTTGGTAATGGTATACTCACTTTTATCACTTCCACCGCTTTGCTTTGTAGCAGAGAAAGAACAGAAGGAATAAGATCAGGAATTGATAGACAGATATCTGTATCCTTGTAAACTAGTACGGACAATGCAGAAACAGCTCCACTTGTAATTTGAGGTGATGAACCAGAAAGATAGCCCACTATCTGAAAGCACGTTATTTAGAATCAAAACACTATAACTTGAATAAAATTACAATCCCGAGAATTGCAATTGTCCAGTAATAAATCACTGTTAAGAACTACAAGCAGAAAGGAAAATTGCAGATTAGGTTAGACAATTTCTACATAAGTATGCTCTCCCGATCACCTGACATAAAGTCCTGTAAGCAAATAAAATTCCCCGATGTTCACAAGACACTTAAAGTGTTCATCTGTGCAATGCATATAAAACTTCTTTGGGCAACCATTTACACGAGGAACCCAAGCTTTAATAATAACACATGAGAAAGGGACTCCACTACCCCTTGATTAACCAATTTGGCTTCTTAAAATTTCTCAATTTTTCATCGGATGAAACAAATGCAAAATTTCGATTGAATAGGCTTAGGGGCCAACAAGGCATCCACAAGATACAGACCACATGATTTTAAATTTTGCCGTTTGTATTTTGGTTCTTTGTTTTTCTACTGGTTAGAGGGCATTAATCATCTTCTCCTCTGGCTGCAACTGCAAAGCCTAATATCTTGGCAGAAGCAGCTAGACATGAATAAATGAAGGAATACTGCAGCCACGAAATTAGTTTTATTCTTTTAGAAGAGAAATATGTTTTAAGGCCTCTGAATCAATTCGTAGCCATACCAGGCTTACAATCTTCAAATACAATGCACATACTTATAAAGATTTTAACCAATACCAGGAAGCAGTATACACAAGACCATGAGGACTTCAGTCCACTGTTTCCCAATTTTGCAGGAACAACAACATGGCCAAAGAAGAGGAATTTAAATAAACTACTTTTCCCCCATCTATGGATGTTACGTGAGGCAGAGCAGAAACCAATTATTTCCAACACGAAAGCCCCTCCAGATGACAACTTACATAGGATCTACCATTGTAAAATACGTACTTCAGACAAGATAGAAGGATCTGCTTCAAACTCTTCCATTGTTGTTACTTTCAACTGCCTATGCCTCATGTACCCATTCTTTTAAAGTTCTATTTTTGTTTTCCTTGCATGTTCCTGATGTTCTAGGATGTATGTAGTTTCAAACATGTCTTAAAATATAAGCAGTAATTTCCACCAAAGCTACACAAATATGTCCCATAATGAGGAATACCATACCATGTTAATCAGTTTCTGACAAGGTGCAACTGAACTAACAGGTGAAATGCTTCTCAAGCTAGAACTTATGTTGATGAGAACATCATAAGCTTCCTTCCTAGATTCCTCCTTAGCCTGCATATTTCATGTCACAACAGTGATTAGTGCTGAAAGTAGATCATCACCCCCACAATGTAAAGGAGGTTCTTACATCCTTTAAGACAAGTATAATCTCATTGAGGATGAAAAAGGCTTTTCAATCTTCTTTCTCCTCCTCCTCCTCCTCCTCCTGCCGCTGCTCCTCCACAGAGTTTATCTGCATGAAGAATCAACTTGACATGTCAAATAGAACAGCATATGACATCAACAATAGAGGTGCTTATATTACTTAATTTTGAGCTACAATTGCAAATACACCATAACCAAAAGCTTAAGAATCCATTCGCAAGAAGTACTTATATGATTCCTTCCATGTTGAGACACGACCCAAAAGAAAAAAGAAGTTTTTGGCCTTAAAAGCGGAAAAGCCATTCATGACATTCAATATTATTTTAACGAATAAAGGGAAGATGGGTGTTTGATGATAGTAGGATCAGGTTATTAGAAATTTAAAAAATTGTGAGATTGGCGAAAACTGATCTGTTAGGTTCTTTAAGCAAAATACCACTTACATAATCAGTTTTAATTTTTTTAATTTCCACAAAGTTCAATAAAAAACAAAAGGGTGATGAAATACTCCATGCTTAGCTCTGTACAAGAAGCTGTTAGCCATCCATACATTTAGGAGTTTGGAAAAGTGAAAAAAGTTCAAGAGTCTTCATATTCACAAATACAGGCACATTATACAGACGTTACACCTGCTGTGAGGGTAAAATTCGAATTTCCTCTAGGAAGGGAAAGGCCTGCTCTTAGATCAAGTCTTAATGTCAAATTTCCAAAGGCAAACTTCAACTGAAGGAGATCCATTAAACATTTTAAGAAATTCCTTCGAGATGGAGGGAATTGCCCAAGTAGGAGGCCATGCGAATATATTGTGGGGCCAGAACAAAAAATGGAATAGTATTTAATTTAAGGATTGTGATATAGCTGCTCACCTGCAGCATACAATCTAGGCAACAGAAATAGAACAAAAGCCAAACTCAAAGAACTGCTAAGATAACTGTTCTAGCACATCAAGAATATAAAACAATGAAACACGAGGAGAAATTTATAAATGCAATTTCTTCTTGAATAAATGTTGTAAATGCAATTTCTTCTTGAATGAATGTTGTATACTTTGCTTTTCAGTGGGACTAATCTTGAGCTGTTTTCACAACACAGGATTAAGACATTTCTTAAAGGCTCATTGCACTCTCATTCCAAGACAACCAGCCCAGGACATAGCTCATATTTAGTTTACGAAAAGAACAAGAAATGGCTTCTATTTACGTCAAAACGTGATATATACACTAAAAATGAAGGACATAAAATCCTGCACTTTTTTCACAAGAATAGTAGACACCAGACAGACAAAAGAAAACAAGTACTGCATTGCCACAATAAACATTCTGACCTTTAATGCATGAACTATCAGAACATGGAAACAGGCAAAGCGGCTTCTCAGAGTTGCAATATCGGATGGAGTCCTTAGGCCAATTAGTAAATCAATCAACTGTGAATATTGAGATGAACAAAACCAGGGATGCACCTGCATAATAGAAATGACAGAAAAACAATCACTTCCAGTAAGAATATATCTTGAATGGAGATACCACACAAACATACCTCCAGAATTTTGCTCAAAGCATTATAGGCTTCAGCATGGCCATGGTCATTGCTTTCCTTGTGGAAGAAAATTCATGAATGATTTAGGCTATAGAAATCACTAAACTCATCCATTAAATCAAGAAAACAAAGCTACTATTCTTAAAGTCAATGCACAC
Organism: Eucalyptus caleyi; assembly: GCA_014182885.2. Lineage (NCBI taxonomy): Eukaryota > Viridiplantae > Streptophyta > Magnoliopsida > Myrtales > Myrtaceae > Eucalyptus > Eucalyptus caleyi. Next base: position 23,608,392 of record CM024476.2, read on the forward strand.
CTGAAAAGTGTCTTTAACAAAGCTAAACACCAAATCAATGAGATCCTTCTGTGCTCCTTCAATAAGAAACGAGGATATCTCCAGTAACAAGCACCTGGGTGAAACTGCATTCTCTTAGTACTATAACAGGAGTGGATTCATCACTCTGTATGAAGGGGTGTGAGGGTGAGGGTGCTCTCTTTCTTTTCTTCATACTTTTCTTTTTTGGTTTTTTTTCTTTTTCTTTTTCGCGGGGGGGACCTTGCATAGAACATGACAGGAGTGGATTTATTATTGGATGCATCCTCATGATGTTACTGTACTTGCATAGAGCATGACAGACGACAAATGTCATCAAGAAGAGGAAACAGCAGTGCCCAATTTCCATAACATGGTAGCTCAAAATTCTGCTAGCAGAATATAGAATCTATGCATACGGACGCAACCTAGTAATCTCTGCAATTGCTAACAGTAGAAAAAAGTTCTGGATGCTCACAAATAGAGTTGGTCTGTCGATAATCAGACATCTGTTCCAATGAATTGTCAAATGTGACCTAAAGGACTCCCCCTTTATCAAGTGTATCATCAGCAGTCAAGTGTATATGCGTATGTGAACATATATGAATCTTTCATTTTAATCATTAGTATAGCTTGCTAACAATTCTATTCACAAGCATTCTCTCTCCATTACCTTTTAGCATTTACATCAATGGCATGCTCATTTCCTGGTTCTTTGTCCGTTGATGCATCCATTTCATTTCTTCCCCTCTCGAACTCATCTCTCTTATTTAGAATGCCAAATCTTTTGAGAAATGACACAAAAATTTCTCTGGTTGCAGAAGATTCTGTGATAGAAGCTAAGCAACCAATAGGATCCTGGGAAATCAAAACTGAGCATGATAATCTAACTCATATTATGTATGTCAATTACTAAGCAATGGGAAAAGTAAAAGGTAATCCGTGAACATTGACTGAATATATATCTCAGAGTTAAAGTTCTTTAAGATGGCTACTCAATACAGCTTCCTTTTGCTAATTCAATGCAATCCACAGGACTCAATCCTCTCTTTCAAAAAATTCATCAAAATTTTTTTTTTTTTGGCCTCGAACATTGCAAAATTATTGAACGCTTTATAGCGCCCAGAAGTTTGATCCAATTAACAAAGCATCCACAAAGTTCTATAACTCACATGCATGACGATCCCTTCCACAATGACCAACCTAATCTATCTGACCGAATCTAGTACTTCAAAGTATTTTGGTGTTCCATGGTGAGTTCAGGGAGGGTAGACACTTGGTACACAACATTGATGCCACTTCACTTCTCATAGCTTTAATTCTTTTTAACTTTTCCTTTGAGGTTTTCTAATAACAAGTACGTGATCCATTGTTTCAATGCCAACCCAACCTCAACATAAGACTTTTTTTTTTTTTTTTTTTTTTTTTTTTGGTCCATTTCTAAAGAATAATTTGTTGTCAATAAGAATATAATAAAAAACCATAAAAATTCTAGCTTATGCATGGCTATCATGCTTCTAACATATGTTTCTACCACACAAAAGCAATACCATTATTTTCCTTCACCATTTTACATTAAAATATAAAATTACAACCAACAAATATAGAAAAATAACTAATCAAGTAAAACTATATTATCTAATCCAAATTTTAATGATATGAACTTGTTTTTGTGCATGTTAACACAAATTTCAACTTGCTTATAATATTTTACAAATTTAAAAGAAAAGGACATGAAAAAGTTCAAGTTGAATCTTAAATTGATAGTCAAAATTATATTTTCTCAAATCAGTTCAACTATAGCTTCCTGAAGTGACAGGACCACATGTCCTATAGAATCACCCTAATTTATCATGCCAAAAAAAGTTGCATTAACCTCTTTATACCAACCAAACTTACTTTCAACAGTCATGGAATGTTGCATTATTTCAAACCTACTCAGCCAATTCTCCACCTAATGCTTTTCTCCATATACATAATTTTTCATCTGAAGATTCGATATTGTCAATGGCATGAGAAAAGGAAAGACAATCATGCCAACTAGAGGATTCCAAGTAAGTTGTATAATTTTAGGATCACTGCATCTTGAATTCACACTTCATTCTAGGGAGTCAAAAGTATATAACTATTCCGACAGTGAAGGTTTTTCTCTTAATTTTCTGATTTTTGAAAAGCTGCTGTTGTCTGGTGGGGCACACTTGGGAACTATTCTCTCATGCAAAGCAGGGATGGAACAATATTTTTCCCATAGGGTTCCTGGCCTGCTCCTCCCAATGGCAACCACTAGTGTGTGCAATTCAAAAAGTGCTTTGAATGATGCAATCGGAAGTATTAATTGTACTTAAGGAAAATTTACAAGTCAAAAGGGCTGGAGGGAGGTCTAAAAACACGACAGAAACTTCTAGCTAGAATCCCAAAATGTTTAAAGCTTCCTCAGGATATCAAATAGCACATAATGACCTAATATATGTCCATGTAGCCAACCCCATCTACGTGAACTGTCTCCACAATACTTTCTACAGCACTTATAAGAATGATGCGGCCTCACTAGGAAGGAGATTAGGCAGGTCTGACCAACCCAACAATCAAATTTAGAATGTCAACTGCCTCATACTAAACAGAAACCTTCGAATTCCTCTCAACTTCTTCCAGCAATTAACATTGACAGAAAGAGCTCCTACTAGTTATACTATTTTCAATCTGGACAGGACCGAGGAGGGAGATGGAGCTTGGATTATCATAGAGTATTAGTATCCTATTATTATCCTATAGTGCACATGAGTCCTATTAGCATCTTTGAGATGAGGCATATGCCTAAAAAATTGGGGAAAAAGTTCAGACAACCAACATAAGTGGAAAATTATGAATATGAAAGGGGAGAGGAGAAAAAAATTGTGCAATAACTAGTAGAACTTTAGTATAGAGCCAAAAAAGACTTTAGTGATTGAGGGAGAACCTTCAAGTATGACCTTGTCACAGGAATGGAATCGACAAATAAGTCCAATAAAACTTGAAGCAACTCAGTAGAGCATGAACTTAAAGCCTTGCAATTTCTGCTTGCAGTTTTCTTCGAGTAAATCGGTAGAGTTTGCAATTCTAATCCGGATGCTTGCACATTGTAGGTGTCTAAATCTTTGACTACTCTAGAGCTGAGTACACTTGTATTCTGATTCACAAGGATCTGCAGAATTAGAACAGTACTATCAGGAGATATGAAAATGGTATAACAACCTCTTCCCAGCTAAAGAACAAGTGTGAGCCAAATGTCACCAATGTGGCAAGAAGATCACCTTTAAAGCAAGAGCCACACTTTCATGCATAAAAGAATATTTTTTAAGAAAATCAGTCAATAATACTGCCAAATGTCTAAACTGTTTGTCTGTATCACTTGAACCCCGACAAAAGGCTGGTAACAGTTTCCAAAGGTCATGAGCATGACCCAGCAGCTCCTTACCAAGTACTGATTTCTTAACTGGAGAAAAGATAAACAGAAGCACAATCAAATCCCCGATGTCACTAAAATGTTAATGATGAACTGAACAAAACTCAAATCAAGTAATGCTGATTAAGGACTCCACTACATACATGAACAATCGGCATTCAACCAAAGCTCACACTAAAAAATATGCATCAAGGAAGGAAAAGTTAATGTCACAGAGGCAGATGAAGAATAAAATTGCATAAACAACAATATTTTGCTCCCCAGACCTGTCCCTCCTATCAAATATCTACAGAATGCAAAAAAACATACCTTGAGATGAACAATTGCGATAAGAAAATATTTATATGCATAATTCAATGGGTATCATAAGCCAAGTAAGGAGAGGTCAACGCTTTGGGATGGTACCTATCAAATGGGATCAACATATATACTAATAAAAAAAAAAAAATCAAGAAGTTGACAGTTCTGTTATAATGTTTCAGACAAGCTTTCAGCACAGCTTACAAGCAGGTTGAATTACCCAGCTTGATAAGTCTATGGAGACTCTTATTGAAGACTAAAGCTCCTTCTAGCATAGCTTGCGAACATGCAAAAATGATCTCACGTGATGATGATCTATTGCAAGGAGTTTATGATGGACAAAAAGTTTTTGTATTGAGTTTTGGTTAAACGCACGGAACTTTGTGCACTTATTCCTTATAAAATGTGTCCCTGTCAAAGAACATTTAGTGGTGCCTTTGCAAAAAGCAGGACTTTTACCCTGCTTAAACTGATTTGAATCTGAATACGGATTTAAAGATGGAGATTCTAGGTTGCTTTTAATTGATAACTCATAAGTTATGCACAACCAATGGTGAATCTGTGCCAAACAGCCAAGGATCTCCACACTTATTATGACGTCAAATATGATATCTGAAAAATGAAAATCACGGAAACAAAAGTCATGTAGAATGATGACATACCTCCAGAACTAGCACGCTTGAAAGATTTTGCGAGGGGCACAATATAATCCATGTAATACTCAAGTGATGAACCAACCACATAATCTCTTAGAATGGGCACCAACCAAACATTACTAGAACTAAAATTGTCAGGATGCAGTGAAATAGGCACAATAGAAAGCATCTTTTCTGGGCCCATAGCAATTACAGCAGAACCAATACATCTCTGAAGCTGTGAATCACAGTAAATTAAACATTGATGAGTTACCATTCAAACAATCTTCAAACTACACAAGTAATTGTTTTATAAAGCTAGACAGTCAATTATTTGTTTCATCAGATAATGGCAAAGTACTATGCTCAAAGCTCTGTTAACTTGTCATCTACCCAATTTAGTAAAAGAAGCTTTTGTTAATCCTTATATGTAAGTAAAAAAATAACCTGCTGTTAATGCTCCAATCAACAATTCAATCTAACTCTAACAAAATTCATGACGACAAGCCGATTTGGAGTTTGCTATGAACCCCATCTTCTTCTTTGCACACTTCAACAGGATAAACATATGAAGCAAAGATGACTTGAAAAATCAAATTTTGGAGAGCAAGATCAAGTAATAGCCTTTACATCATTCTCTTGAAAATCAATTTCGAGATCAAGACAAATCAATTCCCTTTACATCATTCTCTTTTTCCTTTATACATGAAATTTAATCAATAACAAGGCAGCAAGGAGGTGCAAACCCAAGTACCAAAAGATATCAAGAACCAAAAAAAAACTCAATTCATCGATAATGACAATAAATGCATCTACATCAACGATTCAACATGCATGTTTTCAAGTTGCATTTCCACTTCCATAAGAACATTGACAAAAAACAAGGACAAAACATATTGCCTTCTTCCATGAGTAACCAGCGTCACTATGAATGAAAACGACATCACATAATTAAGTACTTTTGTTGCTTCAAAGAGCAATACAGTGACTTTATTCAAGAACCTTATCCATTCATAACATACTCATAATTTCAGCAGCAATTTTAATGACAGAAGGAACACCACTGCACTGACATGCCATGTAGAGAGCTGAACCAGAGGCAAATTGGGCCATCACACTCTTAACTACAGATGATAATGGACATTTTCAGATGCTCTTTACCAGAATATGACAAGAATACTGTAACGCAAACTTTCACACTGCACGAACTTAAAAAGAAGCTAAAGATGATCCTACAGAAATAACAGCTTTCACACCAATGACATTTCTCATGCCAATAAATTTCTGAAGCATACAAATACGTACATGGCCTGTGACAGATGGACCCCTTTCAGCTGAGGTCATTAAGTGAACAAGTTTGAGCAGGATATTCCTCATATAGATGTAAGAAGTTTTTCCTACACAACATTTAGAGATGAGAGGAGAGGACTGTGGAAATCAGTTTGTGGTCATATTAACAAAGATAATCAAATGAGAAAAAATAGTCTTTATACACTTTAAGAATAGTGCATGTGAAATAAATCCTGAACAATCTCACACGTCATTCTATACTAACAGAGAAAAACAATGTTACCCACAACCAATGTGGCATTAAAAAAAAAAAATGCCATTCCATAATTCAAATGAACTTCCAAGAGAAAACACTCTTCTTTTTCAAGGAATAGGAAAATGAAGGAGGTATGTACACCTAGCTAGTTCAAAAGAACAGACTGATGAAAGAAATGGGCAAAATCCACGGTAAATCCAGTACTCATGATTCAGGACATTCTAAGTCTAAACTTTAAATAATTTGTAACATGTCTGTACAGGAAAACTCTCCAAAAAAAAATTGCAGCTTAATCACTAAAGTCAAGTTCAAACTGACACCTTATGAAGATCAAATAGCAACACCCAGGACTTTAGAACTTTTACAGTGAAAAATCACTAAAATTGCTGATCATATCCTGTTTGACTTCCAACATGCAAGACAAAGTACTTTTGAGAAGTAGAAACTGCAAACCTCATGCAAAGGTCAAAACTCAATTCAAGTAGAAGTCCAGTTCTGCGTAATTTATAGCAAGGTATGGCACTAATATATATTTCTTTGCTAAAGTTTGACATTTCTTTTCTGTTAATGCGAAATAAATATGAAGTCCTAATGAAAGAGGAAGAATGCCTTCCAGCTTATTTAGTCGTTGAAAAACAAACCAAAAATACAGCCACAGCAGAGCTCGTAAGCCTCTACAATGTTGAACATTATCAGCAAGCCCACAACAAATAAAATTGAAAGTAAGAACTGCAGAAAGTAGTTGCCAAGAAGTCAAGATGGAGAAACATAGAGAATTAATATGGGTTCAGACGCAAGTATAAGCCATTTCTTTCATAATCGAATTCAGAAATGGACATATAGTAGTCCTTGATCAATGTCTGGTAGAACTTAATCATGCCAATCATACAAATCACAAGAAACAAAGAACATTAAATATATTGAGCTTGAGTTATTTCATGACAAAGCAAAGGGTTAATACATGTATTTGCAATTGACCAATGGCAAGAAATGAAGATCTTCTATAGCATACAAGAAATCAAGATGTATGCATACCAAGTTTGAGGTACAAAAGAGAGATTACGGAAAGTGCATGCTGATTTGGAGTTTCGCCATGGGCACTGAGGGCACTTTCCAAAGCAATACATATTCTCCTTATTGCAATTGTTCCCAGACTCTCCTCACTTATGTCATCACTTGGTTGGCTCTCCATATGGAAAGTCTCTTCATTTACTTGTTCATTAATCAAGTCCTTCAAAATACTCGAGGCCTGCAATGCAGCATCAGCCTCACCAACAAGAAGTCCTAAATTAGTATAACCAAGTGCATCAGAAAGCAAACACCGGGATTAACAATATCAAAAGATCAAGTGAACCATCCACAATCTCATTTCCAGTAACTAAAATTAACAAAGATAAAAGTAGAGTCCTTGAAGTAAGCTTACAAGTACATCGACCTAGGCTCCCGAGTGGTAGAGGTTCATTTGTTTATCAGTCAAGGGATAATTCCATACTTCCACTATCTCAAAAATGATGTCTTAGACTCGTTGATGTACTGCAGTTGCATGAAATTTCTTGTAAGAGGGATGATACCCATTTGAGCCACTATTTTTCTATCATAACTCCTTCGTAACACCATACATAAGATTTTGTTTCTATCATAACTCCTCCATTCCACCAAGACATAAAAGATTGCAGTAATGATTTAAAAAATAACAAGAGCAAAATTATGAAAAATGTTGACAGCAGAGAAAACAAAAAGTAAAAATATATATATATATGCGATTTAGGTTTGACTATATTTAGGAAAGTTAATCAATGAACAAGGTGCCATAGATTAAACTAAAGGGAGAACATCTTTTGATTAACATACAGATGGTTTGACTTTGCTGCATTGTCTGTTCAACCATCGAACTTCAATTTGCATCATGGCCATTAACTACTGCCCTTTACAATTCTTCCAAGTGTGGTGTCATAATTCCAAAACATCAATGACATTTGAATAACTTTGTAGAGTATAGTGACAAGCAAGATACACAATTTAAAAATGATGCACCTCCTTCCACGCACCACTTTACAACACAAAAGGTAAAGCTGCAATCGACAAAGTCAATCAATGATAAAGATTGATACTGCCAACATTGGAAATTTAGGGCCTGTTTTATTTTTATTTTTATTTTTTGACCAAGTAGGGCCTGTTTAATTACCATCCTATTTTTATATTTTTCTATTCTTTTGCTCCCTGGAGCAGAAACAGGATAGAAATCCATTTGATAATGTCAATTAATTTTTCTATTAGGAATAGAAAAGTGGCAGGGAATAGATTTGGAACAGAATCAAAAAGTAAAAGAAATCTATTTCTTTGTTCTCGGGAATAGAAATGGAAAAAACTATTTCTAAACATAAATTGGTCCTAGGAATTGAAAAGTTACTAAAGGCACCCGTTGAAGTTAACACAAAATGTGACAAGGAAATTCTCACCAACAAAGGAATCCACCATAGGATACAGGACAGTAATTTTCATGAAAAAAAGTCTTTTAATTGAGAAATCTGCTCAAAATAATGACAGGAATAGTAATCCAAGAAATGATTAGAGCATGAACCCTACTTATTAAAATCAGAAAAAACAGAATAAAGAGAAGATTAAGATATTTGAATTGTCCCTTATTCCATTCTTTTCCAAACTCACCATGTAAGGCAAAGAGTAGGAGCATTTTGGGCTGATTTGAAATGTAGAGAAGTATGGGAAAACATGACATGATTGTAGAACCAAGATCGCAAAATTAGCTAAGAAACTACCAAAACGAAGCAGTCGAAGCACCTCCTGCCCCAAGAAAGGTAAGAAGCGTACCTGCTAGAGACTCCCAAGCTACAGGAAGGTTCTTAATCCACAAGCTTGATCCTCCAGTGTGGAATTGATTCAGAGCAACTCTTAACAAGTTTGCAGCAGTCATAACAGTGTCCACCAAGTTCTCTTTTGAAGAAACATAAGAAGCAAGAGAAGTGATGACATTTTCTATCTCTTGAACAGTATCTCCCACTGCTAGAGTTTCCAATAATGCCTCGATGATTTTAAGAATCAGTGTTGTAAGTGCTGAGAACCCGAGACTCATAAGCTTGTCTAATTCTGAAAGAATCTGAATGCTTACTTTGGCAGACAGATACAGACAAACAGATACCAGCACATTAAGCATATGTAAGAATCCTATATTCTCGGATTTCAACAGTTTATCATCTGTAGATCCATCCTCAGGACTCATAGTCCTTGACCAATCTGCTGAAGAAATGCAACTTTCAAAAGAAGACAGTACCAGCTTGCTTGCTTTCCTAACAACACTAGAGGACTTAAAGCATTTAAAAACCTTTTCAAGACATTCTTGTGCACATCGCCAAACCTGAGAAAACAACAAAACATATCTTCGATTGCTACTCATTTCTTACGATATGCAAAAGAATAGGAACACATTTCCACCTTTCAAAGCCCAATTACGATCAACAAGGCCATGAGGGGAAGAATACTGACCTAAAAAAAGGTGACAATTACACGTTGCAAAGTCTAACAAATAAAATAAAAAATCCCAAAAAGCTTAAAAGAGCAGGACTGGATACAGCAATGCACGATTTGCGACAATATACCTTAGGACGCTTGGCCAGGGAGAACTTCAAAGGCGTCTTCAACCCGAATTTCACCGAATTCCAATCCTCCAAGTCGCAAAAGCCAAAGCAAAACCCCCAAACACTTCACCGCGGACCTCACGCTGGACACGGCCAGCTTCTCCTCCTCCCTCGCCAACACCTCCGCCAACACCTCCGCCGCCTCCCTCGCCCTCGCAGGCGCGATCCCCTGCGGCGGCAACCGCGGGCAGGACGATCACGAGGAACGACATGAGCGCCGCGACCTCCGTGGAGTCGAGGGCCTGCAACGAGGACGTGGTCTCGACGGCGGACATGGCGGCGCCGAAGTAAGAGGCGGGCGTGAGGGGGAGGGACTCGGCGTCGAGGATGGCGCGCATGGCGGCGGCGGTGGCGAGGAGGTGGCGGTGCTGAGGGGCGGAGGATTTGGCGTAGCGGTCCATGAGCTGTTGGCAGACGTCGGCGCCGTCTCGCAGCGGTTCGTCGGCGTGGTCGTGCTCCATCTGTTGATCCTGTTGAAGCAACGAGGGTCGCTCTTCCTGTTTCCGTTGTCTATGCTTCTGTGGCTTCATGGCGGCGGCGGCGGCGGCGGATGCTTCGATCGCCGCCGCCGCCGCCGTGCGGTGGCTTCTCCCGGCTGTGGAATGTTTCGGGGTAAGAAATTCGCCTTTGATGCTTAATGCATGTTTTTTCATATTTTTACGATAACTAAAACTCAGGGGTCGTTATTTTCTTCGCATTTTTTATCTATATTGCTTCGTAAAGAACATTTTTTGATTACATTGATTAGGTTTGCCTTGTCCCTGGTTCATATCATGTAATTCAACTTTCAAGAAAATAGAAAGGTTAGTCTCACAAAAAATCTCAAATTATGCACATTATAATCTAAATATTCCGAATCTCTTTTGTATCAAGAAAAATCTTAAATTCATTTTTTATGACATATATTCTAGCTTTTTTCTTATGTCATAAAAACCTCGAAATTATATTAATGTAATAAATATATAATAGATGGAACTAAAAATAAAAAACATATTTATACATGTTACATGTAAAAATTTGGATTTTTGTGATACAAATAAAAATTGAGGTATTCATGTTGCTATAGACAAATTTAGGGTTTTTGGTGACTGAAAAAAAGTTAAAAATATTTATATCACAATAAACGTAATTTGAGGGCAAATCAAATTTATGGAGCAAAAGTGGTACTTTTGATCTTTTCCTTTCAATCATTATTATTTTCTTGTTTTATAATTAAAAGGTGTTAAGATTTCAACGGGAAGTTTTCCGTTTTCAATTTCATCTTAGGTATGCTAAAGTATTCTCAAAGGAATCTAGTGATATGAAAAACAAACTAGTAAAATGAACATACAAAGAAGGGTTATATTGAGATAAGAAATGACATCACAATATTCTTTTTGGAGGAAACAAAACATAGCTTTTTAATAGGAGTATACACGAACCGCAATGAATCGGTTAGTTTTGGTTATTCTCAATTCCAAATTTTTGGACTAGGAATAATCAGACTAATTCCTAATTCCATATGGGAATCAAACTGCTCGGATGATATGTATTATTATTTTTTTTTTAACTACCCTCTTCTTTTAAAGAGTAAAGGGAAGGAAATTGCTAAAATCCTAAACCGAACCGGTCTAACCTAGGAATTAATCTAGTTTCCAGTTCTAAAGTGAAATCGGCCCAACTCGGGAATCAATCACCTTTCCTTTTTAATGATATGTAAGAAAGGATAGAAAAGGATAGGAAACTTTATATTCTATCGCAAAGTTGATTAGAGAACCTACAATAAGTAGCCAAGAGAGAGGAAGAAAGGGAGGAAAAATAGAGAGGAGGTGAGGAAGAAACGAATCCTAAAAGCCAACAAGGGGTGCTTCATTTTTGTGTTAACGAAACCGTATACCTATTGCAATATATTTACATTGAATATAAATTATACATTACCATGATGCCCTTATGTATGTGAAAAGTAATAAAAACCTAGAAAATAAAACCAACACCACTCAAGTAATATAACACTCCCCTTAAACTAGAGCATATAGGCTCCCCTTAAACTAGAGCATATAGGTCACTCATACCCAACTTGGAACAACCAGTAACAAAGACAAGACAAAACAACACTTTAATAAACATATCAACCAATTAATCTCTAGAGGCAATATAAAAAGTAGTAACCAACTTTTGCTTCACAACATCACAAATAAAGTGACGGTCAACTTCTATATACGTAGTTCGCTCATGAAAAACAGGATTCTCAATAATATAAATAGCTATCTAATTATCTCACACCATATCATAAGTTGATTATATAAATAGCTGTCTAATTATCGCACATCATATCATAAGTTGATTAATAGAAGGGATTTCAACCACAACAATTTAGTCACATATAGGCCTCCACACTAGACTTAGAAATAGTTGTCTATTTCTTGCTTCTCCAAATAATTAAATTACCACCAAGAAAAGTGCAATACCTAGTTGTGGACCGGTGATCATATGCTAACCCAGCCCAATCAGCATCAGAATAGCCAACTAGAGTGAAAGAACCATTAGGTTTATAAATCACCCCCTTATTAGGAGAAACTTTAAAGTACTAGAGATGCGATAAACAGTGTCCCACTGAGCCTTCTTTGGTAACTCCTTTAATTGACTCACCACACCAATAACAAAGGAAATATCTAAATCTGTAACAATGAGATAAATTAACTTATTAGCTTGAATATCATGAATATCCTTGATGCTCATCATTAGTATCATCTCCGATATGATTTCTAATTAACACGGAATTACTCATTCTTTTTCAGAATTTTCTCTTATTTAAATGAAGTTTAGTCTGCGTGAAATGCTATGCAATGACACGCCAAAATGCCTAACTAAAATGACATGTAACATGCAACGTATCGTGCAAACTATATGTTACGACATGATCTAATGACAATGTAATTATCCCAATATGTCACGCACTCAAATGATCTAAACATGCAATGACTAGATGACGAAATGACCTAATTCTAAGTTACACACGCATGATATTTTTTATTTCTTCTTTTCCTTTTTTAATAGAATTCGAAATTAAAATTGCCTAATAGTTGAACATGCAATTAATGAAAAGAAAATCTAACATCCTCAATTAATGTTTTTGGTGTTTTTATGTCAAAAATTCGGAATAAATAAAATGCCTAATCTAAATATGCAAATTATCCTAAAACAAGCGATATTCTAACATGAACCTGATCTAACTCAAATATATATATTTTTTGGGTTTTTTTTTTTTATGGAAATAAAATCGATTCAAACAATACGACGGCAAATCAGACAAGATATGATTGATATCTACCAAATAAATTGATGAATCGTATCTTGCGCATGAGATCAGATTGGCCAATTTTAACAAAATCTTGAGCGTGAGATTAGATTGGCAATTTTTTCATGCAATTGCGAGTCATATTTTAGGTGTGAAATCAGACTGATCATTAATCGTATGCATATTGTGAAATTAGAAAGATTTCTCAATTTATAAGGCTACTCGAGATTACGGATATGATAACATATTGGGAATTTCAATTATGTGCATCGATGAATATTTCAAATAAGGAAATGGAATTTTTGGAAATCAAAATAGATAAGATTTTCACCTAATTTGAATATTGGCTTCCAAATTCCGATCTTCAAACGGCTACTCGCGACGCAATGTGGTGGTTCGCTCACAAGATGGCTACTCGCCAGGGGGCTTTGCGTGTGGCTCCTTGATGATTGCTCGATTCAACGATATGCGCGTAAACGTCGAGAAGCAATTTGCAAAACGATAACTTTTGTTGTTGTAGCAATAGCAAGGCTTGCCCGAGAGACCTAGAGAACCACAATGGGGAGATGCTCCAAATTTCAATAAAATAAGAGTGCGAAATCCTCCCTCCTTTCAATGTATACGTCCTCCTTTATTGAAAGAACGTGTGCCCTTCTCTTGCCCAGATTTTAGTGACTCGGATGCTTGCTGAATTTTGACCGAGCTCAATCACCTCGCTGGAATTCGTTGGCAACGCGAGTACTGGTGCAAATCGTCTGGGCGCGACGAACAAACCCGAGGATCAGGCTGATTGGGATGGGTGACGTGAGCAGTGCCTACTGGCGTTGCGGTAGCAACGAGGTCGTGGCCAGGAAACAACCAGCTCGGTTCACGGATGCGGGGCAGCAGCGATGGCGGCGTTCGGGTAATAGTCGGAACAGCAACTACGAGGGGCGGAGTTGCAGTGACGTCATCGATGAAGGGGCTGCGGTGGCGTCGTCACGCGGTCGAGTAATAACTCAACAGGGTGGCAGGGCAGCTCGTTGACAATGTATCGCAGACGATGAAGGCACCGCGGCAGAAGTGTTGGCATGGGTCTTGGCCAAGAAGACTCGCGCTCTTTCCTCTCTCACGTGTCTCTCTCTCTCTCTCGTATCGAGAATGCCCCCTTTTTTATGTCCTGGAACGAGTCCATTTATAGTGAAAGGGTGTAAACCATCGAGGAAACTTTCCTTCTGTGCATGCTTTGAAAAATATTCTATTTCCTTTCCTCTTCCTCATTGACCGAATGCCTTCTTTGCAGGGATATAATTTTTTTGGCAAATCCATGTGCCCGTAGTGTAGAACGTGCCCAACATTTCCTTCTCATGCTGATCTTCCGAATTTCCATATGCTCGTATCTTTCCACATAGGGCCACGCATGATGAATATTCTCCGCAGATTTTATTTCTTTAACCCAAATACTAGCCCACAAATTGATCGAGTATTGCCAAAAATTCAAGATTGTAATAGACTTTTCCTAACTTCCGAACCTTGCAAAGATGAACTTGCAATATCTCCTTCCTATGCTTGTCCTCACCGAATATACAAAAGATTCACCGAATATTGGAAGAATAATATAAATCTTTTCCAAAATATATCAAATTGCCAATTTGTACAATTGGAGCTCATCCGCCGCCGATCAAATGCAAAAGTGATAAACAAATAGATAAATGCAACAAAAATTATATGCTATGCAATTTTAATTCTATTTTTTAGAGGTTAAAAATTAATCCCTAATTTTCTATGCAATAAATGGATGACTGGGTCGCCAAAATTTAGGTGTCTATAGTAGATTACGCCATGACGTTGCTTCCTTAAAGATGACCTTTTAATTAATGTTTTTTTGGTCGAAAACCTTTTAATTGCGCCTTTTTTATTACTGTTGGCACGGTAATTTTGGAACTCAACAATGACTGCCCAATCAACCATGTAATGAGGGGACAATTTCTACAACGAGAAATGCGCATGCATGCAGTGACTATGGGAGTCTCCTAAGACAATTATACGTTCCTACCGACCCTGAGAATCTGATCTCCATGATTAGCAATTTGCTTTTGCATGGGAAAATTGTCCAAGAAATTCTAAATTTATTACACTTCTACCAATTTAGTCCTAGATCTTTTAAGTTGTAAATTGAGTTCTAAACATTTTTACTTCTTACCAATTCAACTGTAAACATTTTCACTTTTTGCCAATTAAACAATCTAGACAATTTTGACCAGAAATTACTAACATGAATAGCCGATGCTGATATGGTACTTTTTTAATAATATTTTGAATATTTTACGTTTTTTTTTTTTTGCGATCTCACCCATGGCTAGCAAGAGTTGGCCGGCAACTCTTGTCTGCCCTGGATCCAAAAACCCAAAAATAAAGCAAAAAAGTTATAAAAAAAAAAAAAAAAAAAGAGAAAAAAATCATCTAGAATGGAGTAGTAAAGCTTTTGTCCAACTCTTCATGGAAAGCAAGAGTGAGAGCAAGTCAGAGACAGAGATTGATGCCTGAAAGTGAGAGATAGAGAGAGAGAGACAACCTCATGTCTTCCTCCAATGTAGGGATATTCCATTTAGAATGAAGTAGTAAAGCTTTTGTCCAACTCTTCTTACCTAATTTTTTTCTTCTAGGGACAATAGTCTTTTTTGTTGCTCTAAGTTTGCTATGACCATGTCTCAGATTTAGATTATTATACAATTTATTGAAGGCGAAGTCCATATTCCACGATTCTTAGAAACTTCAGCAGCTCATGAAGTTGTCCACAAAATAACTAGATTCGCTTTTTTGGGACAAATATTTTTTCCCCTCTTTCTTTTGACTTCAATTGTAACAAATTACTATTCTTTTAGAAATTAGTCAAGGGCTACGGCCACCAAGACCCGGTTATGTGGAGGCCAATGAAATACCTTGCAAGTCCTACAAATTGGTTAAGTCCAATCCTCCGCCCCTTGACTTGATATAGTTTGCGCGCCATTGGTGGTATCATATATGTTGACATAAATAATGGAAAAAGTTATCCTATTAAAGTTGTTAAAAATATATATATACATATCATATATGTCGAGTTTGGGATTTAATGTCAATGGACAAAATAATAATATCTTAAGACTTTTCAAGACAATAATTGAATTGTACAACTGTGGAAACTGAAATATTTGGCACCATGGTCTATCCCGTTCATTGATGGGTGCTTGTACATTAGCATATATAAGTCTCTATCGATGTTGACGAATGTTTCACCAAGTCAACTATACAACGCTCTTTTTAAGATAAAATTACCAAAGTAAGTTCTAAATCGATTGTATTTGTATCAATTAAGTTGTAAATTTTCAATTATACCAATTCAATCCTAAAAAAATGAGGATTTTTATAAATTTCAGAAATTATCTACGTGAGCACCAACTGTGCCACGTAGGATGGCTAGTGGGCACAAGCGATATTCACATCAACAATTTCCTATCAAAATTAGCCAGTGAATTTAATTGGCAAAATTTGAAAATATTTAGGACTCAATTGATATAGTTGAAAAGTTTATGATTAAATTGACACCGGTACTATATATATAGACACGCGCACAATTGTCTTTGTTTTTGGCTTCTAGAGAAGTCCAATAATTTTTAAACTCAAATATTTAAAAAAATTATAAAAAGATTATATGAGAACTATTGTGGAAAATGAAAGGTTTCAAGTGCTTGTAATTTTTTTTTGAAAGTCCAATTATGTGCGTAAATATTGAAAGAAACTTTTAACTGTTTAAATAGTCATCATTGAAAGAGGCTGAAATTTTCCAATTACAGGACGAGTCATGGAATCCTAGCGAGGAGGGATTTTGTACTTTGACTTTGCTTTGGCCTAACATGGCCTCTTTTATCTCTGTTCCATGTTATAAATGTGGACGCCAACCGCAGAAAAATCAAGGCACGCAAAACAAATGTTGACTTGGACCAAACAATAATGGTTCCACGGACCACGTCATGCACAAGACCTAAGCAAAACATAATCTTCTATGCATGTCTAATCAGATTAATGTCAAGTTGTTGAGGATTGTTTTAATACCGTCAATCAACGCAGTTATATTCAACACGCAAGTTTCAGAGCTCTGAAAATTCTAGGTTAACTTTAAGTAATGGATTCTAAGCATGGAATCTCATCACTTACCTTGAAATCTTCCTTGACTACAAGAAATCATGTAGATTGGAACAATTTTCCATTGTATGTTTCACTACTCTTGAAATTTTGAAAGCTATTATTTTTTTAACGATTTTCGACCGTCATCAATGTGTAACCATTTTTATCTGCCATTACTTTATTACAATTTTATACTTCTAATGGGGTTGGAGTAAATCTCTTAATTAGACAAATAAGAAAATAGTCAAATCTCAATCACCTCTCCTTTCGAGCTTCTAATTAAAGATAAGAGATTTCTCAAGCCCTAATTAGTCAACTGGACTATTAGAGATATATTTAAAATATTCTATGATTCTACATATTATTATATGGTTATGTATATTTCCTTTAATTGGTCTTGATTTGTTACTTTAGATAGTTATTATATAAAGCCTATAAATAAGCTCGTGTATTCTTTATTTGATGTTCTACAAAAATTTACATATTTCCGTCATTATGATTCTCGACTTGGATGAAAAAAAATCAACTCGTCAAAAGTAGAACCTCATCAGTTTACTTGCCTAGCCGCCTGAAACGTTATTAGTAGACTACACTATGACGTCGCTTCACTAAAGGTGATTCGATTTTTGATCTTTTAATTACTATTTTTTTCAGTCAAAAACCTTTTAATTGCACCTTTTATTACTGTTGACACGGTGATTTTTGAACTCAACAAGGACTGCCTAGTCAACCATGCAACGAGGGGACAATTTCTACGATGAGAAACATGCACGCATGCATTGACTATGGGAGTCTCCAAAGACAATTATTCGTTCCTGCCGACACTAAGGACCCGACCTCCATGATTTGGCAATTTGCTTTTGCGTTCATAATCTAGAACACGGAATTTATGCTAAAGAGCTTCTTTGAATTTTTGATATCCCTCTTTTCTTTTTGTGATATAAAACTTTCCACGCGGATGTTTTATCATGTTCAAAAGAAATGTCAATCTTTCAAATCTACATCATGTTTCCATGAAAGTCTTTACACATTGCACTACGAACGTATTAGTACATGCGTTAATGCAGCTAAGAGTCGATTCGGACACCAATGAGAGTAAGTACGGGCTGGGTTGAAGATCTCCATTCAACTGGCGAAGGTGTCAAATGCGGGAAAATTATCATATTAGGTAGATAGAATATGATTTTCGGCATATAAATAATATGAGTCGAAATGTATACTATGACCCCTCTTAAATTTTGAGACCCATGTTCTCCCTTAAGTCTAATCATGGAAACCCATGACCCACATGTATTTAAATTCTCTATTCCTTTGTTTTCCAATTCGATTTACATGTTTCTGATCTTGATATTTTCTAACTTCATTTTGATCTTAAATGCACATGCCATCACCTAATGAGAGGAGCACGGATTAAAAGACAATGTGAATGGATGAGATCCGCCGCTTATTTTGAAAAAAATCATTTTTATGCTTTGTCCATTTCTTGACATTAACTCCTTTCCAATCTCTAAACCTTCCAATGTCCTATTAAAAAGTCTTGCGATCGTTAGTATTCATTTGAAAGCCTACCCCTTTCTTGAGTCATGGAAAAATTACCTCTATAGCTTGCCACCTATTTTATCTTAAATTAAAATTTAAGTCCATTTTTTTCGTAGTGACACGCAATTATTAAACTGATGATAGTTATAAAATTGACAATAAAAATCTTTCCAAATATCACTATTTAAATAAATTTTCACTAACAATTACATCTATAGTCATAAATCAAACCTAAACCTAAGTGATTTAAGAAATATAGCAAGATGGAAAAATAAATCATCTTACCTTATAGTGATGGCCCTCTCATTGAACGTGGTCCGATTTGCATTCTCTGACCCAACCAAGTTACAAAAGCTAACCAACAGTCAATGTCAACTCGGTATTGACTTCACTTAGTTCCCAAAATTCAGTCCCTCGCATTGCATAAAACGAACCATTTTTACTAAACTTTTATTGCAAAGTTGAGAGAGAGAGAGAGAGAGAGAGAGAGAGAGAGAGATAAGGAATGGCATGACATTGAACTGTCGATTCTATTTATTGATTCAATAATAAAGTAAAAAACGTAACTACTAGAAGTAATGGTCCACCGAGATATAGGTACTTGTCGGATTCCACTTAAAGCACCCCTTCTTTTTTGTTCTTTTTCGGTTAGTTAGTTAAGGCGCATTTGGTAACACTTATGTTCCAGGGAATAATTTCTGAATATAAGAACACACTTAATAACTGTACAAAATTTATATTCTGGGAAAGAAATGCGTTTGGTAAAATTATATAAATTTGTTGTTTCTTTTAATTTTTAAAATTTTTATTATATTTTCCCGTTTTTCTTCTTTCTTTTTCTTTTTTTTTCTTCTCTCTCCTTCTTCCTCTTTTATGGCCGGTCGCCGGCAACTAGCTGGGCGAGGTTCGGTGAGCTCGCCAAAGCCTCATCCGACCAAGGTGAGGGCTGGCGAGCTCGCCGAAGGCTCACCTAGCCCTCGCGAGGCTTAGCCTCGCCAAATCTAGGCGAGGTCGAGCCTCGTCGGTGGCCTTGCAAGCATCACGAGGCTCGACCTCGCCTAGGCAGCGCGAGGCTGAGCCTCGACGTGCCTTGCCCAGCCATGGCAAGGCTCGGGTCAACGAGTTTTGCCATGGCTCGACGTCTCCAGGGGCTATCAACACTTCAGCAAAGTCACCGACCCTCATCTGATCAGTCGCCGATGCCAGCCACGGCCAAAAGGAAGAAGAAGAAGAAAAAAAAAAAAAGAGAGAGAAAAATATATTTTAGAAATTGTTTCGACAATAAGAAGTTATTTTTTTCTTCTTGTTCTTGTTCCAAATTTATTCTCAGGAACAAATTTCCTTTTCATTCCTATGAATAAAAATTTTACCAAACAAAAATAGTTATTCCGAGGAACAGAAACAGATTTTAACAAACAGGCCCTTATGATACAAGATTTGGTTTCCAATTTTAGTGGGAGTCTGCCAATTTAGAAATCAGGATTTACGAAGTTGCAACAGATCTACTGGTTTGCTTTGCTAGGTTGTAATTGTAATAGCGGCAACGAATCACCCACCTTTGAAGTGGACACTTCAATTTTCGTTGTGGGATGTTAAGTGTCAACTTCATCAACATTCACTCGGCCCCCACCTCTCAAATCTCAGGCGGAGCAGACAAACCCATTCAGTTTCGGTTTCAACTTGTTTGATTCTTTTGACATTAACCTAAGGTCGTTTTGGGCATTGACCATTGATGGAATGTAAGTAGTCCGCTGATGAGGTATGATGAGGTAGTAATCCAACATTTGCAAGAAACAGTGACTAGACATGCAAGTTTCTCCAGAGAAATTTTGCGGGTAGACATACAAGTTTCTCTTTCATCATTTCTCAAAGATGGGAAAGATGAAATTGGCCGACCATCATCCACACTAAAGACAAAAAATTGGCATCTGCTAAGAGAAATTCTTGAGTAGCAACATATAACAGGCCGAGCTCATGAACAAAACACATCCAGAGCAAGAAGGTGCCACTTCGCACATCTCGCTATTCAAACAAATGAAAAGCTTCCATAATAGATTCCCTCCCTTGCAGTGGCCAACACATCATTATTGTGTGAAGAGGAAAAAGTTGCAACATTGTCTCTCTTTGAATAACAAAATGAAAAGAGATAGCACGAATACAAACACCAAACCACAAGCCATTGTCTTTAGGCTTTCCCCCACTAATTAGTTCACAATACCCAATTACTGCACTGCATAACACTCGTTGTTTTGTTTATATTACCTATACCTTCAGTTCCAAATGCGAGGGAAAGAGAAACTTCGAAGCAACATTTAAGAGTTCCGCCGCAAGGATTACCCAATGAAGCCCTACTTCTTTCAAGAACTAATTTAATTAGAACACAACAAACCATTTCTTACTCTCTCTTGTGCCAGTAATCAGTATCCAGAAGTACCGGATAGAGATCATTACCAGATGCAGACAAAGCGGTTCCAGTCCGTGGCCCTTCAATAGACATACTCTTGCTGATATTCTCACCAACTGCCTGAAGTTCGTCACCTCTAAAATGCTTCCTCATGGCCTCAATTTTCTCCTGAGTCATGATAGTGCCCGCAGAGTCCAGCACTGGAGCAGCAACCTTGCCTTCAAGCATGCTAACCACAGATGACATTGGCGGCCTGAGTGCTGGAGTCACATTAGTACACATCAAAGCTACCTTTATCAATGCCAGCACCTCCTCTTTGTTAAAGTGAGAACCAAGCCTCAGATCAACTAGTTCTATCAAATTCTCTCCCTCCTTCAGAAAGTGTGCCTAGATACAGAAATGTAAAGTGAAGGTATTTCCCTTTCAAGCTTCAGGTATTGATCAGTTGCAAAATATGCTCTAAATACTGAAACAGGAAGAAGTATATTATCTCCCTTGATAATTACGAGGCAAATGCAGTTGATAAGCACCTGCTAGTTCGAGGGTATAAATGGATAAAAAGAATCGAATGAGTCAATACAAATCCAACATGATTTTTTTTACCGATTTTAAATAAAAGATACTAGACTACAACATCACTTACTAATGGTTAACCGGTTGCCAAGAAATCACCTACACCGCTTTAAAAATCGCCAGCTATTGTCGAGTTTTATCAGCACAAATTATTTGTCAGTGTCATTACATGAAACGGCAGACTCGTCTTTCAATGTTCTTGATTATGCAACTCAGGCGACAATCAGATTTAACAAGGACTAATAATGATTGTTTGCTCTAATGATTGCTCACTCAAAGCAAAACAAAATCTAACTTAAGGAGTCAATTATATGAATGTGAAAAAAGTTATACCTCAATCGAAAGTATATGGATATTCTGGTCAAGACATGGTCTTGAAAACTTTTTAATTTAACAGTAATTGCCAAAATTCAATAGTAGTCGAAGACTTGTTTGGCGCTAATGAAACTACAGAGAGTATGAATCTCAAGCATAAAAACATAAAGACTAAAACTAAACTTTCGAGATCCACCCTAAATTATGGGGTCAACTTTCCCAAATTTCAAGGAATAGAACTTTCTTCATTCCAAAAAAAAAAAAAAAAAAAAAAGAATCTACATGAAAATTCAGAGTAGACCAACATGATAAGAAGAATCGGATTAATTTGAAAAAACAAATTGCACTTAACAGCATGACAATTCGTTAAGCAAGTTTCAATAGCTGTTAACTGTGAAACTCCTTTGCAACCATTGAAAGTGCATGTGAGGATTTAAATACGGATATGATCATAATTGAAATGATAGAGTTGATTACCCAATCGAGTAGATTAAAGCATTCCTCAGTTCTTTGGGAGCTACTGTTGCTCCGGCCATTAACAACTTCTAAGGCAACAACGCCAAAACTAAAGATGTCGGCTTTGTCAGTGAGGTAACCATGCATTGCGTACTCCGGTGCCATATATCCACTGCACAACAAGAAAAGAGCTTGTGTTTGCAACAAGGTAACTGCCTTAAATAGCACATGCTTAATATTCCTAAAATTCAAAAGAAAGAGTTATTCCTAAATGTGACACTATGGTCTAAAGAGTACAGGAAAAAACAAATGCATCCTAATATATTCTAATATCATTTACCGAGAATATTTCAGAAAAAAAAGATCATTGTTGTTCTTTATAAACTTTTTTTTTTTTTGGTTTGAAATATAAGTATCATTTATAAGATGACGTACATGAGCTTAAGGGCATTTCCCAGCATTACAAAGATATCTAAGAACATGCAAAAATGGAGTGAGGGAATCTCCATATAGTGCCCAATATTAGATTTATTTTGGAAGGCCTAAAGTTTTTGTAATGTGAAGCTCACCCTGTAACAAGTTTACAAATTTTAGCCACGATGATGGGTACATCATTTGACTTGTTTTGGAAATGTCTATAGTTACGTTTATAGTTCTTTTCTTGAATGAACGTTAGAGTTAGTAGAATGAACTTACAATTTTATCTTTTCCCTAATTAATCACATTCCTTTCAAAAACAAGTTGACTTTTCACATGCATTAATGCATATATCTAAAACATGTGAACATGCTTATCTATGTTTTTCCATGTGCATACAATAGAAACATGGGCGAATTTGCTATAATACTAAGTTATATTCAAATTAACAATTACATAAGTCAATATCAGAGTATCATTACTTAATGGTAGAGTATGACACAATTTACATTTTTTTTCCTAATTAATGTAAAGATTGGTGGACAGTCATAAAGCTTTGTGGTTAAGCCGAATTTGTTGAGCACCATGCTTTGGGATGATGTGAATCCACCACGAAGCTCCATTAAACTCACTTTTCTTAAATCAGAATATATGTTTCTATTCCATGCTTTTATGTTGTCACAGGCTCCTACTTAGGTTAACAGGAACAAAAAGCAAGAAACTTACTAAGTTCCAGCAATCTTGGTGCTAATATGTGTTTTGTCCTCCTCATCAAGCTTTGCTAAACCAAAATCTGATATTTTAGGGTTGAGATCCTTATCCAGTAAAACATTAGTAGCCTTAATGTCTATGCACAATCTTCAGCCTTGACTCTTCATGAAGTTATGCCAATCCCTTGGCAATACCCACGCATACCTTGTGTCTTGTCCACCAATCCAACTCTAACTGAAATTCTTCAGGACCTTCAATTGTATCAGAAGACATCAAAGCTGCTTTACTGCCATGTCATCAACAGAAGTCAATGAAGCACAATGTGATATGAAATTACCAAATAAAGCACGAGCAAGACTGTTATTTTCCATGCATTCGTAAACCAGCAAAAGTTGATTTCCTTCAATGCAGCATCCATAGAGTTTCACAAGATGTGGATGCTGAAGAGCAGAAATTGTCCCAATCTCAGTCAGGAACTCATTATTTCCTTGTTGTGATTTGGATGAAAGCTGCTTCACTGCTATAGTGGTGCCATCTGACAGAAAACCCTGCAATTCAACTTTGGCATCAGATCTATCTTGTGAAAATTGAGTTACATTGAATGCTGCTTTCTACATATCTTCTCTCTTGGGAATTGAGGGAATTTGGTTAGCCAATTTTCCAGCATACCTTGTATACAGAACCAAAACCACCTTCTCCTATCTTATTGGCAGCATCAAAATTGTTTGTGGCAGCTTTAATCTGTCGCAAGGTAAATAAACGAATTTGCAACGCTAGACCCTTCAAATCTGCAACACGTTTTGGAACTTTTATGAATTTGGAAAAGTCAACAGTTAAAGTATGTAATCCACTATCTAACCTATCAATTCCTTCTCAATATTCCAGAAAACCTTTTTGTGACGTTTTGGTCTGAGCAAGTTCAGTAAAGAATAGCTTAGCATCTTGAAAATTATTTTCTAGGGAAGTCTGGCATCAGTTGGCAGTATGTATTTTTGAAAAGTAAAATGAGATTGTCCCTAGGGTATTTAATAGTTAAGGAAAATAAAAATCATACAGAGAACCCCCTTGGAAACGTAGGGTATGGTTTGTATGTTTTAATTTCTCATGCACGTGAAGTTCTGGCAGCTATTTTTGGTGTCTTGAAACGTAGACTTTGTGTATACACACACACACACACATCTGAGAAACAATCTACCGTCTCTCCCTATAACTGTCTATTCCTTCATTTTTTGGATTTCTAAATAAAAATTTAGTTCATTAAGCAAACCAAATGATTCTATGACACTTTAGCTGTATATCGCCTAATAATAATCTTTGGCTTTTTGCGTCGAATCAAATTCCCTATGGAATGCACAAATGTCATGCATCAACAGTTTTATGGAACTGTAAATCTAGATGGAAAGGAAGAAGAAGAAGGGGAAAAAATGTGCGATTTAGCTGAAATAAAAATGAAGCAGCAATGTGACTATCCTCCCTCTCCACCAGAATACAGAAGGGGGAAAAATGTATTCAGAGTGCATAACATTCTCATATTTCTTGACAAATACACATGGACTAAATAGCGGAGATTCCAGGTAAGCAACTACCTTGTGCCATTTTATCTTTACATCCAAGGCATCCTCTCCACCAAAGGATAACGAGGATAAGGAAAACTACAAAAACTATAGCAGCCAGAATCCCAGCCACTGTGCCAGCAGATATGCTGGCCGGCAGATCAAAGCCTGCAATGAAGAAAGAACAAACAAATATTTAACCAAAACTGTTCAGTTAAATGGGGTAGACGTAAATGCAGAAAAATATCTGTACCTTCTCGTTGAACACAAAGAAATTGATGGAGAACACAATAATTGAGAATTAAGAGGACATAAAACTGCCCAGAGTACTCCACAGAAACTATCAGATAATTGAGCACGGGAAGTTATCATCTATGGAACATGTAATACAAAATACAAAGGGAAAAACAAAAACAAAAACAAAAAAGAAAACAAAAAAATTATACTCTTCATTCTCAAGGCTGTACTGTATTATACAGGCACAGTGGTCGTAATCCATAGCAGAAAAGTGAACAAGGCTATCAATTCGTAGTCAAATGGAAGGATTAAAGATACATAGAGAAAACACGCTCAGATAGAAAGAACCCAAAGCAACCTATAACCAATTTTCCACTCTAAGAGAATAATAATAGACCCTGGTCAGCTATTGTGCATAATTGACTTGATCTATAGTGACATATGCCAATGGCCTGAATCCAACAGTAGGCATTTGCAACCAAACCAAGTAACTGAATAGCCTATTGATGACTTCTGGTGCAAGAAAAAATATAGGTATTCTTTTCACCATGAATAAGAGTAACTTTCTCAACAGAGAAGCACCAAGTGAAACATGGAAGCATCCATCTGTGTACCAGGGTAGACGGAGATAGCAGATATAAGAGGACCATAGACTCCTCTGTCAGGTATAGCAGTGGTTCCTTTCCCAGCCCAATAGAAGCGTATCTCCAGAGTGCCCTTGGTCACGATGGCAGCAAAATTTCTCATGACCTCCTTTCCAACTCCACCCGCTTCAATCTCAATGTTGAAATCTTTCCACACCAATTTCCCCTGAAATAATATTTCATCTGATTCAAGTTGAGTTTCTCCACACTGAACAAGGTAAAACTTTTAGTCTCCATAGAATGTACAAATTGTGAAAAAATCATGATTTGCAAGTACGAGATATTTGGATAAACTTCCCAACCATAACATATCGAACGCTTTATGTGCTTTATATATTAGAACCAGCACTCCATAATGCTCCGAGTTTACCTGTATATAAATATTAAAAGCTCTCCTTCCGAGGCTTTTATAACTTTTGTTGCCTGTGAACATTATCTCCGCAAAATGAAGGGTTACATTGTAGGGCCCATCCATCAGACAAAAACAATAATAAGTTAGAGAGATGGCAGAACGTCATGCTTCCATGTAAAGTTGGGCATTATTCATGGACAGTGTGGATGTGTTTTTAACTTCATAGCTAACTGCAGCGACATTGTAATCGGCAAAGTAACTAGTGCTACTGTAGGCCCAGTAATCACTCTTGAAGAAACTTGAAGGTGTAGCCTCCTGTGAGTCATCTTCGTATGTGGTGCCCCTTACTTCTGCTTTGCTCCCACCGCAATTTATGAAGAGGTTATACCGACCTGGATGGAGCAAAGAAGCAGCAGCACAGAAAATTCAGTTTCTTCTATTTGTTAATATGGAGTGGACTTTCCAGACACACTAAATAAGCTAGCATTCACTCATTGGAAAATTACATAGAAACTCCCAAGTTATGAGCAACCCATTATTTCATGCAGGTAGCTTTTGAAATTATTAGGGTAATTATGCATCAACCATCAAAGATTGACGCAATAGCCAAGAGGAGAGTTGACAAGGAGATAAATTTGATGAGAAATTTCATAGAGAGTAAGTTGCAATATTAGAATCTGATGATAATGATAGGATATGTTAGAATAATTTAAATATAAAATCATGCATTCTTCTAACAATTTAAGCTTTTAAAACAGTTGGATGTGATCCTATAAAATCTCATATGGTATCAGAGCTGGATTTCATGAGTTCAAATCTTTCGAAGCCTAATTTGCCTCCCTAATTAAATATGTCCACACTATCTAATATCTTAAACTTTTAGAACAATTAGCTGCGGTCCCACAAAATTTCATAGGATATACAGCACGTCAATTTACATTTTATACAACAATGACTCTGCAGCATATTAACTTACTTTTTGCACAACGTTGACTCTGCAAACATGAGACAAGTCCACTTGTGGCAGAATATGAGGTTCTGAGCAAGTCAGCAAAGATTTTACTGTTATAATCATCATCATTCTTAATGAAGTTTAATGCTAAGTACATAATCAATAAAAATGTGGGTCCTTAGAAATCCAACTCTCTCGTTGAAAAGTTAATCGCAAACATACGCATTCTCAACCTCGGAGCTTGCAAACAAGTTGCTGTAGAGAAAAGACAAAATCAACATTCAGCAGAGAAATGGAAATATTATACACAAACAGGATATAAGTTACTCAATAAGTGCACATTTGGGGGGAGCCCTGGACTGACTGAAGGAAGTAGGACATACACAGATCCTTCATGACATTCTGAGCCTCCAGCAGTGAATTTGTTGTATGATAAATCACTACACAGAGAAACAGTCAACCATTTCCAAAATCTCATCAATTTGAAGAATAAACTGATAGTCATTCCATCAAATGAATTTTTTTTTTTCAATAATTCCATCAAATGATTAGTATGTACAAAAATGCAGACAAGCTGCAAAAAATGGACAGGTAAGGCAAGATGAAAGGTGAAAACATCACAAAATGATGAAATTGATATTTTATTCCTACTGAAAATATCTCATCTTAGAATATGAAAAGGAGAAAAACTAATTGAAGTAAACGGAGACTTTAAAACTATTTATAGCGTATAAAAACATTTTTACTCAGTAACAGTACCACAGTCATGATGTCTAAGGCAAAAAGGCTTAAATAGAACTGCGATTCCACCTACTACTACGTCGCATCTTCTAATAAGAAATTATCCAGACCACATTTATCTGTTTAAACTACCTCACAAGAGCTTCATTCCTACACCCATAAGATAATATCAACTTCTCCTAAGTACACTCATTTTGGTTGTAGAGTTTCTCAAATACACAAATCCATAAAAGCATTGTTATCAGCAAGAAATGGCCCAAGCAACTAATCATATACTGCAGGTGATACGTTAGACAAACTTTCAAAGAGGATTAATAGGAGCTAAAAATTTTCCAAACATAATTTTAATCATTCCAATAGGTCTAAAAATGATCAACAGCTGGGAATGGCTTTTTGTATAGGGGAAAATGGAGCTAACTAGGCACTTCCAAGAAAATCCACTTTATATTCTTTCATGCATATCATACAGTTCAGCCTCTTTTGTTACATACATCCATCCAATTAACAGATCCCAACGAGGAGAAAAGTACTTGTGATGTTTCCATTTATCTCCAAAGGCTACTAACCATAAAGATGCAAGATGTGAATGCATAATTGCTTGGTACACAGCAAGATTAGCCAGATAAAGCTAGAAGCAAATTCATGACTAAACAAGATATTTTCTTCAGGCAGCGAAGCTTACACATTTTTTCCTTTCACCAGGATCCAAATAGGGACTGCTCCAGTCAACTGGTTTCCAGTTAGATACCTAAACAAGATTATTTGAATGAGTCAGCTCCTCATGTACTTTATACACTCTAACTGAAATTATTTAAGACTTATACCTCAAAAACGCATTATTTAGCAGATTATTAGCATTTCTGTTTACTTGTGGTGTAGAAAAAAATCAGTTTAAGTCATGATAACTATATAGAGCTTTCAGCTAGAGATGAAAGATTTAAGGAAATCAATGACAGAGGAAAACCCTGATCCCTGCGAAACTTGGAGTGCCTGGAGAAAGATTACCATAACAGTAGTACACAAAGCTGGACTAGTGAAGGGTACCTCCAAATTAGCTTATCAACTATTTCCTCATGATGATGTTATTGTCCTTCTAAGACATAAAATAAATAATTAAGGAAGACGTGCCATTGTCAAGCTTCAATCGTTGGGCAGAAAGATGAAAACCAATGTTAAACAGTCCAAGAAGCTTAGGACTTTAGTTTCTCATCATTCTCAAAACTAGGGTTAAGAGACCAAGGTCCTCCACAGACCTTCTAAATAGCACTTGAGAGCTGCACTCACCAAACTTCTAGAGCCATTGTTGTGGAAAGAACCAAGTAGAGAGCCTAAGGACTTTTGCTATATTTAATCTCCTATACATCATAAAATAGGCACACAAGACATGCATTGAGTACAGAAACATACAACTGTCAAATGCAAAAGTATCACTGATCCATTTAACTCTTCCAGCGTAAACAAGTAACTTTTTGAAACTTGTGAACCAGGCGAAGAAATTATCAAAAGGGCTGCTCTTTAAGCAACATAATATCAATGATCTATGCCTGCTCCATGACTAAAGTCCCACCAAAATAATTACTTGACAATAATCATAAATTCCTAACTCAATTCATTACAAAATTTGGATGGTGAAGTAATAAGCATTCACGACCTGAGGACTTTGAGAGTTAAAAAATGAATATGTTATCATGGTCTAAGTTCTATTGATAGCTCAACTGCTTTATGGTAAAAGTTGCCTGTAGCTTGACCACTAGAAAACTTGAGACTTTAGATTCTTCTACAAAATACGGAAAGAAGCCTAAGTTCAGCATCGAAGTACTTACATATATTCTACATTTTCCAGGCTGTTGTAGGATCTAGGGATTTTGCCACTCAGTTTGTTGAAGCTGAGGTCTCTGCAAAGCAAGTTTATGTGAATATATAATGAGAAGATACTTTTAACTGACTCCCTCAGGACGCTCTTTGAGCATACTTCAGACAATTGTACAAACACAGACAACATCAATGAACATACAAAGTCCAGTTCAGATGTTTAGGAAAATGAAAATATTCCGGTGCTTGACTGAAATCCTGAAAATACCCGGAAAATATTTTCCGCTGTTTAGTATTGAAAATTAAATTTGATTTTCTAGGAAAAAATTGCCAAAAAATTCGAATTTTTTAATTTATTTTTTAATCCTTTTCTTTTAACTTCTTCCTCGGCCGGTTGTCGGCTATGGCGACGGGCCATGGGATAAAAAAATATTTTTATAAGAACAAACATTTCAATAACTAAGGATCCAAACTTGAGCACCAAGGACCTGCACACGGCCTTCGCGGACTCAACCTAAGTGCTGGGGACTAGAGCTTGAGTGTGAAGGACCCAAGCACTGCTTTTATGTACTTGGGGTCAGGTATTAGGGCATTGGGTTGGGCACCAAGGCTTCGGGCCCAGCCTCGATGGACTAGGCCCAGGCGCTGAAGACCTAGTCCTGAACGCTGAGGACCAAGAACCACGCATTGGGGTTCCCATGTCCAAGCAAAGAGTTGCAGGTCCAAGCACCAATACCAACTCATAGTTTGGAAAATGTTTTCCCACTTTTTCAAAAGAGGAAATCATTTCCTAAATTTAAACATAGATCTTTCATTACTCGGAAAACATTTTCCATTAACTCATTTTCATAAATAAACCAAACGCTGAAAAATCAGGAAAATGTTTTTCGAGAAACAAACAAAGCTATGACAGAATGGCAAAATGTTGCTGTTAAAAGTAGCGTTTATTAAATCTTACAGAGATGACGACATGAACAAGAAGAATTGACTTGTATAGGGATGCATTTGAAGCCATGCTCTCGTTTGAACTATGAATGTTATGTCTGACAAGTGTACAACAGTCAAGCATAAAACTCCAGCTAGATATTGTAGGGCTGAGATTCGAGAATGTAAACCACCGGAAGGAAAGTTTCCAGACAATCAACCACTAGAAGCCTCCATTTTGCATTAATGCTCTTAAGAAGTTAAGATAACATATCAAAGCAAAAGTAAATTAGACGAAATGGGAAACCACAACCAAGGTAAGAATTCTTGCTGGAAAAGTGAAAACAAAGAGAGTGTTAGAATATTTAAATAACAAACCACGCTTTCATCTAATAGCTTGAGTTTTTAGAACAGTTGACAATAGTTCCACAAATTCTCACAGAGAAAAGGTCCATATACTTTTGTGCGAAACTGTATATTCTACAGCAGAGGCCACAATCACCAAGAGTTTAAATGCCACATCATTCACAATTCAGCAATATCAATAGAAAATATCAAAACACCATTGAAGTCAGTAAGGGACCTTCAAGCCATCTTAAATGGGTTCTTTAACTGCAACCAATAATCAACCAAAAACTAGTAGAAATTTCACTCCTTAAGGGTAAAATTATTTATTCTGCTTGGAATAGCCAAAGGGAAAAGCCGCTTTCTACTCACAATATATATAGATTTGTCATATTTGCTAGATAACCAGGTAGCTCTCCCATGAGATTGCAGCTCCTCAGAATCCTATAAGAAAATAACACCGATATTGTCACATTGCTAAGACGATTTGGCTCTTTTGCATAAAGTAACCTATCTGTGAAGGAGCATCAATCTCATAGTGTTTGAATACCCATACTGTTAAGTTGTGGAACACAAGACTTGGGTCCATCGAGGTCACTTATTATCCTGCATATCAAAATCAAATACGAGCTTTATTTGATTGATAACATCTTAAAGAAAGAGAGATCAGATCGAAATGCCAAAATTCCATACTGACAAGTCATTCAAATGCTCCAAAAGTGCGATCCCAGAGGGAATCGGGCCTTGCAATCCACTTCCTTGAATAATCCTGATGATACAATTCATAGTTGGAATTGTCTTGGGGGTACATCTATAGAGACCGACTTAAAAGGGGAAGAAGCATTAAGCCTTACAGTGTTCTGAGATTTGTCAAGTTCTGAATAAAATCGGGTATCTTTCCTGTGAACTGATTATCACCAAGTCGCCTACAGTGCATTAAACAACATGATTCATATGAAGGAGAAAGAATAGAAATGCCTAAATATTAGCTGAGTTTGTGGATACTGGAAACTAACAGGTAACCCAATCCCGTTAAGTTAACAAATGTTTGAGGCAGCTCCCCCGTGAAATTATTTGACGTAAGCCACCTGAAACAAGAAAAACCCATGACAACACATTGGTTAATAGAACCTGAATGCTGTATCTCTCAACAGATCACTCCAATGGATAAAATACCCTCGCCAGATACAAAATCATCAGCGAATAAAAACTCGATGCCTAACACAGAAATTTGCTTCAAGAGACTCACAATAGGGATAACCCGGACAAGTTCCCGAGCTCTGGAGGAAGAGGTCCAGAAAGCCAATTGCTTGCGACGTCTCTGACCGGAATATGAAAGTTAAAATCTTGAAACATCAATCAAATTTAAAACAGCGAAGAGGCCAAAGGCGAGCGTCGGGATGAGTGGTCACTCACAAATGATGGAGTGTGGATATGTTCCCCAACTCCTTCGGGATTGGACCAGTCAATCGGTTCCCGCGTACAGAACTGCACCCACATCATCGCGTTTCCGCCAATCAAACAATAGAACATACACTCGTGAGACACAGAGAGAGAGAGAGAGAGAGCATACATGTAGAACAACTTCGTAGAGGAGCCCCATTCTTTAGGAATTGTGCCGTTCAGGTAGTTGCTGGAGACAATACTGTTTATAGAGAGAGAGGATGAAGAAGAAGAAGATCGAAAATGGGGGAAAGGGGAAATGGAGAAAGAGAGTGCTTACAAGGTCTTGAGGAAAGGCAATCTGAACAATCGAGGCGGAAGGGCGCCGGCAAGAGATTGCTTCCGAAGAACTCTGTTTTCGCAACGACACGAAGGCTTTTACTTGAAAACTAGGCATCAAAATGATGTTACAAAATGGCTTTATTACATCTATTGATATGTATACATAAATCTCAATTGATTCTAAATGAACAAATTCTTCAAAAATTGCCTAATAAAAAAGAAGGTTTTGTTTAAAGCAAATGAATATATAACTAACGTGAAAAGCATGCATCACTCAAAGTATAGCTCTACCATGCATTGGTATGAATAACATATGTAATAAGGAGAGAATAGCATTAAAATTCTGAAACTACCCTTACGATTAAAGTTAGAGGGAATGTAACTCTCATCACTTTGATATTTAATCATGATCTTTGAGTTTGACATTCCCATTAATCACTAAAAATATAATTTATATAATTAAATGCTAAGCATATAATATGCGATTGTATTGATTAAACTTATAAAAATTTGTATAATCATACCGTGAACAATTAATATTATGCTCATAATTACTTCATGAGTAATTTTACTATGATAAGTGATTATGTATTGTTGCTACATTTTGACCAAAAAATCGGTTAATGTTTCTTTTTTTATGAAATACTAATATGGTGCAAAGAGATTCAGTTAAGAGCAGGTCAACTTTATAAAGAGAAAATATTGGTGTGCAATTGCTTGATTAATATTAAAGTCTAGCAAGGAATCCACGATGGTATAATTCATGAAATTGAGGGAGAAAGAGACATGCTGTAGACGTGGGAAATGGTGTTGTCGTGGGCGTCAATGGAATTTTGGCAGGTGACGGCGTTGGTAGTTGTATTAGGGTCTTTGTCGTCACCCCATCCACCCTCTACACCACATGGATCTGCGTCGAAATCCCAATCCGATTTCCCTAACATCTTTGCTATTTCTTTCAACGCATCCACTGAAAGAGAAAAGAGCCAATAAGTCAAAAGGAACAACAAAAGCAATGTATCATGCAAAACAAGCACAAAGAATGTCAGATTCATGTGTGCTTGAGGTTGAATATACGTATGAAAAACAAGCACAAAAAAAAAAAACAACAAAACAAAAGAAAAAAAACTTGGTGTATGTTGGAGCCCAAAAGTTAAAGGAGCAATACAATGAAAGCAATAAATGATCAATGGGTTTATTTTTTTTCACCTTCGTCTTGGGGTAAAAGAGTGGCGGCGGCAACTAAGGTGGTGATGCTGAGATGAGCATAGAGAAGAGATATCGAGCCGAGAAGAGAATCATCATCATTTCAGTCTCGAGCTCGACACACACACACATAGAGAGAGAGAGAGAGAGAGAGAGAGAGAGAGAGAGATCTCCGTTCTTTAATCAAAGTCTGTGAAAACAAAACTTGGCTAAGCAAGGGAGCAAGAGAGAGATAATTGTTAAGTGAGCAATCTAACTTCATGTAGTTATCTACGAAAAAAGGGAGAGTTGATAAAGACTTTTTGCTTTTGTATATTTGATGACCTCAAGTCTTCCTCGAACATATGAATATTTATCCATAATTGAGTGAGTTTTGGTTCAACCTTTCTTGCATAATAACTTACTTTTTGCTTTTGTATATTTGATGACCTCAAGTCTTCCTCGAACATATGAATATTTATCCAAAATTGAGTGAGTTTTGGTTCAACTTTTCTTGCATAATAACTTTCTTGGACCACAGATTTACCTTTAATCCAGAGAGAGAGAGAGAGAGAGAGAGAGAGAGAGAAATGTGATTGTTAGAGTGGTCTGCACGAAAAAGAGAATGGATAAAGACTCTTTGCATGTGTGAAAGTGAGAAGAGACGACTCCAAGTCTTCCTTGATTGTAGGGATATCCATCTAGAATTGAGTCATTAAGCTTTTGTCCATCTTTTCTTGCGTAATAACCTTTTTCATATCGTTGGTTTATCCAATCCCTCTTTTCATATTGTTCTTCCAATGACAATAGTCTTTTTCATTGCTCTAATTTTGGCGGTCGACACTAAAATTTTGGTTGTCGACTTAAAGTTAAGTTATATTGAAAATTGTGGATTAATTTTTAGCCTCTAAAAAAAAATCCATTAAATTACAAAGCAGAGCACAAGTCAATGCCAGAGCACGGAGGAGGAGAAGGGACTGCTGGGGTAGACTAAGGACTGGCCAGTGCACGAGAGACTAGAGAGTGAAGGATCTGCACGATTGGACTCTTTAGCAGGTCGAGAGCCTATAAAAGGAGGCCTTTGGATGCTGACCGGGGAGTTCAGAGAGGTTCAGGACCGAAGGGAAAAAAAAAAAGAGAGAGAGAGAGAGAGAGAGAGAGAGAGAGAGAGAAAAGAGAGGAAAAAAGGTTCGTGGTGAGAAATCGAGCAAGTGTCCTCCGGCGACAGACACACTCGAAACCCGGCTGATAACCTACTGACGTCAGCCTTCTTCTTGAGCTGAAGCCACAGTAGGTCTTGGTTCGAATCTTGTTTGTTCTTCTTTCGAGTGCGTTGCGTCAAGTTCCCAAGGATTCTAGCTCAGGGGTGTGCAAGGCGACCGGACATTGTCCAATCTATTGAGCTCACCCTCATTTGCCGCCCTTGAGCCGATTAGGGAGCACCATCGACGGCCCTTTTTTTTCCCTCGTCGTTCTAATTTTGTGGCCTGATTCAGGCTCGCTGGACCGGGCTACCATTGTTAGTAAGTCCATGAGTGTTCCCTGGTCGCTTTAGGTTTGAGGAAACTGGGCTTGTTTTAATGTGGAGAGTTTGAGTGTGATTTGGCATTGATAATGGTGGGCTTAGTTTGGCTTGCTGAGTTTGAGTTTAATTTGGTTGAGTGAGCTTGGAATTTGTCCTAGTTGTGGCCAAATTGCGCTTCAATTGTTGGGCCCATCCCTTTCTTTAGGCTTTTATTCAGAGCCTGACCCAAAGGCCCACGGTAGTCCACATCCTAACCTGGGCTCTAAGGCCCTACCCGAATACGCATCTTTGGAATAAAAATTTATTATTATTTAAAATATTTTTAAAATTAAAAAACTAAAAAATTTCTGATTTTTTTATATATATTTTAAGTTAGGATAAAGCTTAATAATTAGTTTTTGAGTAGTTGTCTCTTAAAATATGTGAAAATCCTTGATAAATAGATTATGCTTTATCATATATATATATATATATATATTTTGGGTAAGAATTGTGCTTTATCATATTGTTATTTGCATATTTTCCATTATTTCGATTGTGCGCTTTTCATAATCTATTTCCTTAGCATAGTTAAGAATACATTTCTTGGACTCATGAATGCTACATGAATACTTTATTTGGTGATTGAACAAGAATAAGTACCAAAAGGGCATTAGTTAACTAATTAGTGTAATTAAGTTTCCGACTTTAGATTATTTGGTTCAAAGTAAGTAATCCTCCCAAGATTTTTTTACTCGGGATCTAATCGATCCACCTTAAATTGATTAATGTCGTGATTTGTATGTTAAAAACTCAAAACATAAGTTGCAAATTAGTATAAGTTTGAGAGAGTTCGAGCTAGATTTGAACTTAACAATCCATTAGCCAAATTCTTAGCGGTCCATTCAAGGATAGGTCACAACAATTTTTCTATGACCATATCTCAGATTTAGGTTATTATACAATTTATCGATGGTAGAGTCCAAATTCCATTATTCTTAGAAACTTCCTTAGCTCATTCAGGGTTATGGCTGTGGAGACCCAATAATGTGGAGGCCAATGAAATACCCTTCAAGCCCTACAAATCAATTAAGTTCAAATCTTCGGACCTAGACCCAATATTATTTGCATGCTGTTGGTGGTATCATATATGTTAAATATAAATAATGGAAAAAAATTGTCCTATTAAAGTGGTTACAAAACAAAAATATCATACATGTCAAGTTGGAATTCTAATTTAGATAAACGGACTAATAATATCTTAGGATTTTTTAGGACAACAATTGAATTGTACAATCGTGAAAATAAAATATTTAGCAACATAGTCTATCCTATTCATTAATAGGTGCTTGTAAATTAGCATATCTAAGTCTCTGTTGATGTTGACCTAGTGTTTCACCCATTCAACATGGAATTATTTAAAATAGATTTGATCGAATTTGGATTGAGCATGAGGGTTTTGTACTTTGACTTGCTTTGGCCTAACATGGCCTCTTTTATCTCCGCTCCATGTTATAAATCTTGACACCAATTGCTGAAAAATCGTGGCACACAAAACAAAAGTTTAGACTCAGACCAAATACTAATGGTTCCATGGGTGAGATCGTGCACGAGGCTTAGGCAAAACGTCATCTTCTATGCATGTTTAATTAGGTTAATGTCGAGTCATGGAGGGTTATTTTAATATTGTCAAACAACGCAATAATATTGGACCCGCAAGTTTAGGAGAGCTTTGAAAATTCCAAGTTAATTTAAATGATGAATTCTAAGCATATAATTTTGTCATTTACTGTCAACCCCCAAACTTCGAACGTGCGAAACAATGGTCTATTAAAATGCAACTTCTCAGAACGTGGTGCCGACTTGCCCATCCGTGAAACAGCCTTAGGCTGAAGTTTGAGAGCTGTGCTGGGATATACAGAGGAAGAAAACCCTTTCGTTACTCTTCAGCTCATACACCCAATCACGCTAACCATCACCACCGTGCCTCCGCCAATCGCCCCTTTGCTAGCACCCACGAAGACTCATATGAGTGAATAGTCGAGATTCTTTGTGTTCAATATGGAACTTTCAGAAGTTTGTTTAATGAAACTTGACTGTTCCTTTGAAATTAGTTGGTGAGATTGAATACACGAGAATTCGCTGGTTGGGTTTTGCGATGATGATTGCTGCTCTTCTAGTCCAATCATAGCACGCACGTGTTAAGAGTAATAAATTACACCTTCAACAGTTTAAACTTTTAAAACAGTTGATAGTGGTTTTACAAATTTTCTCGTTGTATTAGAGCTAGAGGTCTTCAGTTCGAATTTTTCTAGGCCTTGTTTGCTTACCTAATTAAATTTCCATGCTTAGATATTAGGCAAAAAGATCAGACTAAGACTAAGTGTCACCTCAAGACCTTTAGGAAGATGTACAAGAGGAGTTGCAGAACAAAATCAAAAGGTCAAAAAGGACATTAATTGTCCTTAATAAACAAATAACTTCCTAATGTGCAAGAGAAGGTGCAGAACAAAATTGAAAGGGCGAAAAGGACATTAGTTGTCCTTAATAAACAAATTACTTCCTGATACGTTAGTTATCCTTAATAAACAAATAACTTCCTAAAGTACAAAAGGAGTTACGGAACAAAATGGAAAGGTCGAAAAGGAGTTAGTTGTCCTTAATAAACAAATAACTTCATGGTCTAATCTGCAGTTATAAGAAATTTCATATTAGCTAATAGGACTATGCTTAGAGGACGGTACCATCACTTTCCATGAAGTGACAGAGCCCTCCTCACCACACATCCAAAAGTGTAAGATTTTGGGGATCGGAATATCAAATTGACAAATATATTGTCAAAAATGTCATTGCTGTAGAATTGCCCTACCGTACATACAAATTTTGAGCTTGTATGATGTCAACTAATATTTTGTGAAATTTTCAATTCATCGAATTGATGAAATCCCCTTTGATCACTCAATTCCAAACTTAGTATTAAATGATAACAAATTAAAGACAAATGAAAAACAGAGGCGAAGCATAAGAGAGGAACTAGACATACATAAATAGTGGTGCTGGCAATGGCAACTGTAGGCACCGTGCATATGGAGGATGGCGAAATGGTGGTGGGGCTGGGTTCAAATGGAGGGAGGGCGAGGCTGTTGGGTGGCGATGGATGTTGCGATGAGGAAGGAGAGGTGGCGACAACGAAGACGATCCTACAACCGACTCTCGCCGAAGCCAACACCTTTGTGTCAGAGTTATCCCTCACCCTCGCTATCGAAGCTTTCGGTCGCTCCCTATCCGTCATCCAATCTCCTTCTTTGGTACAGATTGCATTCTGGAAATTCATTAAGTGCCTTCATTCTAGCTAGAGTTTAGTGGAAGAGAAACTTTTCTTTGATCGGAGCAATAATCTGAGAAAATGTATGGAGGAATACATAGCATGGAGGAGACAATAGCATGTGGGATATATGTGGCTTTACAACAAAGCCATTTTTGGCAATTGATTTTGTCAATTTGATATTCCAATTCCCAAAATCTCATGCTTGAAATGTATGGTCAGGAGAGCTCCGTTACTTTGTAGGAACTGACAATACCATTCTCTAAGCATTTCTTTGTCTAAAAATATCTCAGTAGATACGTTTTAGTGTTGATCGCTTCTAGTTGATAATTTTGTCAATCAACTTCTCAAATCTTCTTTTGCTCATAATTTTCAAGTTGTGTTGTTAATAACTTCATTGGCAATTTATCGATCCTTTCAAATCGTAAACTGTTTTGTTCTATCAATGATTTCTATTTTCAACAAACCCCACTCTTATCTGTTAGAATAATATAAAAATGATCGTTGAAGATTTGAGTAAGTCAGTTATTGAACTCTAGACTTGGTGTGAGAAGAAGAAGAAGAAGAAGATTGCGCATGGCTTTCATGTAAGAAAGTCAAAAGAAAAGGGACAACATAAATGAAGAGAAGGAGGAGTCGCAAGAAAAATTGGCCAGTAAAAATTGTGGGCTTCGTTTGTCCTCTTTCATTCATTGCATGGATCAAATAAAGAGGAAAGAATGGTCCATGAAGGCCCATTAATGCATGCACATGTATGCGTGCCATGAAAAATGGAGTGGGCCGTTGCTATTGCAGAGATTTGTCTTGCAGGCACCGTTGCTATTATTTAATGTTTCTGTGTTTTCCTTTTAGCTTTGTTGACTCTTGTAGTTTCACTTTAATGTTAACAGAAGGAGTGTTGAAGATCTCGTGTGCCATGTTTATCTTCATCTCTATTGTAATTCAGTGTTCTGCTATTATGTAAGACATGTAAGGGGTGTGTTGTAAAAGAGTAGCCACCACAAAGCATTCTAAGAATAACTTCTCCCTTCGGTCTTCACTCGTGCCTTGTTCTGAAATTTTCAAAGTTGCCATTAATTTTTTTCCTTTTTCATTCCAACGTCATTGACTAGTCTATCTTGTCGATAATAATAAAAATTCGGTCATCTTTTGGTGTCAACAATAATAAAAATATGTGTCAATACATCTAAATGGGAACTTAATTAATAAAACACATAAATTATTATATTAGTTTAATTTATGTCAATGTCAATAGGGTAAGTAATCTTTTGCTCTGTTGTGATTAATGAAAAACAGTGATGGAATTTTGTGATCAAATGCGTCGGTATCTGCCCCCACCTCCCCATTTATTATTAGATTAGATACACACATTTTACTCAACTTTCTTGAGATGAAAGAGACGGATGCTAAAACATCACGTGAAGAGAGAGAGAGAGAGAAAGAGAGAGAGAGAGAGGATACAGAGATCCAAGACTAAAAGTCAGCTGCCACAGTGCCCGTAAATAAACATGCAGGGATTACGAGCAATCGCCATACCCAC
Organism: Eucalyptus caleyi; assembly: GCA_014182885.2. Taxonomy (NCBI): domain Eukaryota; kingdom Viridiplantae; phylum Streptophyta; class Magnoliopsida; order Myrtales; family Myrtaceae; genus Eucalyptus; species Eucalyptus caleyi. The sequence continues at coordinate 23,648,636 of CM024476.2, forward strand.
GTCGGAGACTGCAGAAAACGAAGCCAAGCTGACAAACCGTTTTCTTTGTTCTTTCTCAGTGAAAAGCCACCAGTGTACGTGTTTGCATGATCGAGTACCGAGTGTGTGCAGGCAAATGTTCGTCAAACCAGCGAAATAAAACAAAATGATCAACAAATCGATCATAATAAAGTAAATATGTGAAAATATGTCTTCTTCTCCTCCTCCTCTTTCTGAAGTATGGCGCCTCAGATGGATAAGGTCTCTCCAGGCATGTGCAGTTAAATTGATCATGTTGGACGAGTCTAAGGAGTAAGTTCTTGCAGCCTCTTGATCGCGCTTGGGTCGCTCCGTGGGCTGAAGGTTAAAAATAGCTAGGTTATCGATGCTTCTTTTACTTTTCTTATCATTACATCTTCAAATGGAAATCAAACTTGGTATACGCAAACAACCCTGTCAAGATCCAAGAGATTCAAATGTACTTACGAAGCCCTGCATCAAAATGGCAAAAACCCTTGAAAAGGAAAGGCCATGGAGTGGAAGAGAGGGATCAAACCAGCGTTCAATTGAAACACCCAACGGCCAACTCATCTCAATGTGTCACCATCCGGCACCACATAAGCATGTCATATCTCAGGCCCCCTCCCATTCCTATATAATTGGTATCCATCCTCATAGGCCTTTCCCACTTGCACTACAGATCCATTATAATCCACACTGACCAGCACTCGCAGTTGTACTTGGCTGGGAGCTAGAAAACGAGACCACCGAGAGAGAGAGAGAGAGAGCGACAGATGAAAATGATGGAGGCGAGGAAGGATGTGATAAATAATGACTTTGCAGAGAAAGAGAGCAACTGCATCAACGGGCAATCGTCCGCGTCCTCCCTGGTGTGGAACGACTTGACGGTGTCGGTCCCCGCTGGTTCCAAGAGGAAACTGCTAAACCAGCTCAGCGGGTACGCTCAGATGGGTCGGATCTTGGCCGTCATGGGTCCTTCCGGCTCCGGAAAGTCCACTTTCCTCGACTCATTGGCAGGTTTCTCCACTTCTCTCTGCCAACCTCCTCATTTCGGAACATTTTCTGGCAACAATATATCCATTTACTTGGCCTTGTCGTATTGCATTTTTATTTGAGTTATTAAAAAGTCCACCGCCGGTGAAATTCGAATTCCACCTTCGAAGCTCTACGTACGAAACTCCTAGTGATACCGATACTGTTACCGAAAGATCAAGACAACAAGCATTGCCCATATATGGAAAATATAGCAACTTAATATAGTCACCAAAATCATTAATAGCATCGAAATAATTGCAAGAGGCTACGATGATTACCCCTTTCCATAGCCAGATCTAGTAGTGTAGAAACGAAAGTGCAGCAAACTGTTAATTCTCATATGAATTGGGTCTCCCATGTATATTGATGCTATTCTCTATCGATATCTATTATGTATAGTTAAACTCACTTTATTTGATGATTAGAAATAGAATTACATTAAAAAAAGTACGGCTTATAGAAGTAAAATAGTGATGATATAATTATTTTGTAACTAATAAATTCACTTGATATAAATTCTAATAGCATAATAAAATTCTTATAAAAAATTAAAAGATGAATAGTATTTAAGTGTAACTAGTTCATAGTTATATCATTTCATCCGGCTTGATATCAAAATCCTTTGACATTGAGGCACAAACATACTCTACAATGATTTTGTCTCTCATTTATATTGATGTTATTCTTTTTCTTTCTTGAATTATAATATATAATTGAAATCATGTCATTAGAAGAAGAGAATAAAATTAGCTAACGAAAAAAAAAAATTAAGAACATACAACTCTTAAATTTCCGGTAACTAATATCAATATCACTTGGGAGTTTCCATATATGGTGCACTGAAAGTGGGACTCGGATTCCACTAGCAGAGGACATAGAATAACTCTGACTTGTTCACCATGGTTTTAAAAAAGAAAAGAAACTCTTGATTTGATCAGTAAGACCACATTAATGATATCATGCTATGATAACATAGCGTATTTTTGTTACACCCATGTAAGCTTGAGGGTTTTGGTGACAAAAAAAGGTTTTTGAGTATTGATTTAATAGTGGTCATAATTTAATATTTTAATTAGTTGTATGCCCTTTGTAAGGGACATGTTTTGTTAATTTGTAAGATGTTTGTGATTTATGTTAATGTTCAAACTATTGAAAAACCTACAATCAAGTCAAAGACAAACGCAATCATTGGCCACTCTTCCTACATGGGAAGGGGGAGGTGGGGAGTTCGAATCCCCACCTTCTCAGGTGAGTTGAGGTGAGGACAATTTAGCTTTAAGTTTGGGTTTTAACTCTCACGCTCTACAAAGATGCGGGACAAAAGTCTAAGAGTGAGAGTTAGAGTAGAAGTAAAGTAATATAGACAAAAAAAAAAAAAAAAATCAAAGACTAGGCACATGTATGAAGCTTTATTTACTATTTGAGTCGTATGTTCGTGAAAGGAGTGCCAATTCATCAAATTGAGAGATTCTTGAAGGTCAAGACAAGCAAGGTGGCTGTAATGATGAATAAGAAAGTTGGGACTTTTTTTTCATGATCTAATCCTCTTAAAAATCACCACTCCCTAAAAAATCTCCAACTTTAGATTTACATCCTGATTTTGCCTCGAACTTAAAAAATTTATAACTTTCACTTTAGTTTCAAATCAGCTTTACATCCCAAAATTGCCACTAGTTTTTTTCTCATGTCATCAATATTGGAGGTTCTTGTCATTCCGTACGAAAGTGAGGGTGTTTAAGAAGACTTGAGTTCCGATTGTAAACCTCTAACTAGCTTTAGTATTTAAAATTTCAAAGAAAATTGTTACTTTTTTTTTTTTTTTTTTTAACGTGGGGGCAAATTTGGGACTACGGTGAAATTTTTGTGTTTTATATATATAAAAGAAGTTTGGGCCATAATAATTGGGGATTTTCTAGAGAATTAACCTCGTTTTTTTTTGTCATGTTCTTATTATGGCCCAATTTTTTTATTTCATAAGAAAACCACAAATCAATGATACCCCAATCCAGTAGTTTTTATCCAATGACGTTGTCCAAGATTCGATCCACCATTCCATGTGTACTTGGCAGAATCTTAATGAGGGTCAGATGTGGGTGCCAAATGAAATTGGTATTTCATTATGGGACTGAAAAAATTTGGACTAAAATTAAGCCACAATTTGAAGTTAATGTCTTTTTATGAGATAAAATATATGGATCAGGGCTTTGATCCAAAGCCATTATTTCTCAATATTTTTCTTTGAGAGAAGAAATTGAGTCAACATTGAAATTCAAGGTAAAGTTGATGCACTTTAAAAGGAGTCGCGCTTTATGAAAGCGCCTTTACGGATCATGGCCTAGAGACTTTCCTGAATTTGGGGTCGACCCGTCCACTTTATCCCTGGGCTTGACAAGAGAACTTCAATTTAAAGGGATTATTTGGTTGCTTGTAGTTGATATGGGACAAGAATAGTGTAGATAGAGACAATTATGGCTTACGCATTCCATATTTTAGGTGCATAATTACATTTACTACATAAGTACGTATACACCAAGAAATACGTGTTTCAACTAGTTAGTAGCCACTTTAGTTGACTACTTACTATGTTTTGCTTTTTAGCAGGTCGGATTTCTTCTAACGTCAGAAAAGAGGGAAATATTTCCCTAAGTGGGAGGAAGAAGGGGTTCCTAAACCACAATGATGTAGTATGCATATCAAAATCCTTAGGCATAAAGTTAGCTTTTGCTGTAAATTATTTGTTGGGGCAGATTTAATATAACAAAGTAAAATAGATTATGAGACGAGTATCTTGACTCTTGTAGAAGATAATTCTCTTTATTTTCAGGATTACTATCATTAAAAATTTCAAAGTGGTATTCCATGACATATCTATCCCAAAAGAGTTTTTGTTTCCCGCAAAACCCCAACTATTCATTCTGATTAACTAAAAGGAAACTTTAGTCCAATAATTCTTAGATCATCATTGGAAAAAGAAGATTGCTTCCATCAGCTCAATCCTGGCAATAGTTTCGGTTTGGCATACTACTGTGACTAGTGACCTATAAAATGGCGCATCACTAGGCCACTCTTTTGTCAATTTTGTTTCATGAAGCATTCCTTTAGCCTTCAAAAGATTAAATCATATTTTCAACTTCCTCTAGTTCAATCTAGTGGTTTATGTGTATGACTGGACAATATTCTTATAATCAAAATTTGGCAAAAAAAAAAAAAAAAAGAGTAGAAAAATTTGGCTGGTTGGGCCATGTTTCTCCTTTCTGAAATTTGAGCTTGTAAACTGACAAATAAATTTCTATCTAACGATTGATGTTTCAATTGGGGTCCCATGCTTGCATTTAGATGTGAGAATAATTTTAGGATTGAATTGGGAATTAGAGAACTGGACCAATCACTGATTCGGTTCTAGGTTCCAATGCACCCTAGTCCAGTTCCATTTTTTTAGGAACCAATGGTTCCCAAGGGAACTGGGAACTGAGAATCAAATTGATAACTAGGGGAATCGAGAAAACCCTAAAGAGAGGCTTTTACTTTTTGCTGATAAGAACTTAGATGTGCTTATAGCGGGGTTTATACTAATTTTTCTTGCAATCAATAACAATCAATGTGCATGAGGTCATCAGTAGTTGAAATAAGGGTTACTCTTAGGAAGAGTTATACTTATCTACTAATAGTCACTTATAAAGTTCTAATAAAGGAATTAGACCGAGACTTAACATAAAAGGTTTTCAGATATTAGCAGCTGGATAAAGTGGCAATAATGTCTAGTATCGCATTAATTTTCCAATACCATTAGATCTATTCTAGTTTCATTTCCTGAAAACAAACATATAACATTTGTGTCTTGTTGTAATTCATATCATTCTATGTTGTTCATAGACTGAATAAATTACCCTACATAGCATTATCTAGTGGGAATATGCAATGGCGAGTATCATACTATCACAAAATTTCACATGGCATTCAATATATTCAAGGTACTTTTGTTGTGCCCATTATAACAAAATTGGAATCCATGGACCTTTTGCTCTATAAGACCATAAATATGGTGATTAGTTTGGTCATGATCTTCACTGGATATTGGCCAAAGCTTATGTTATCACATGTTAACATGTATGTCGATAATCTAGATTTTAATTTCTCGCTTGGTTTAATTATGACACCTTCTACTTATATTCTATTATTGATGTGTATGTGTAAAATTGACGTATATAACATGTCAATAAAGGTGGAAGGATGTGAGGCAATGACTTTCATTACGTGTGAGGGATGTGGATGATTGATGACTAAAATTCAATAACTTAGATTTCATGTTATGTGTTTTGAACTTTTTATTGTTTATTTTATTTTATACGTTCATCTTCTATAGATTATTTCTATTGACAAATGAAAAACTGCCATTTTTGCTTTTGCATTCACTATCATTTTGCTTCACAAAAACTGCAAAAAAAAAAGAAAAAAAAGAAAAAGAAAAGAAACGAAACGAAAAAGAACATGTTAGACCATAAAACCAATTTTAGAACCTATGACAAGACAAGTTACAGGTTCCACGGTATACAAGACGAGTTTCATGTTTAAAAAGATGGGGAACCTATTTTAATGGGCAGGTTCTAGATTTCAAGTGGAATCGGGACTGCTCACCCCTACTTAAATCTTCTCATTTGGGGCATTTTTTCAGTCCTATGTGACCCAAAGAAATCTTTTCTTGGGTACTCTCACTGTCAAAGAGACAATAGCCTACACAGCTCATCTGAGGCTTTCTTCTGAAATGACGAAAGCCGAGATCGACGATGTGGTAGAAGCAAACATAAAGGAGATGGGACTTGGGGACTGCGCAGAGAACAAGATTGGTAACTGGCACTTGAGGGGTATAAGCAGTGAAGAAAAGAAAAGACTCAGCATCAGTCTTGAAATGGTGACAGACCCACTGATCTTGCTCCTTGATGAGCCTACCACAGGCTTAGACAGTGCCTCGGCTTTTTTCGTGGCAAGAGCTCTAAGAAATATTGCAGATGAAGAAAGAATAGTTATTTGCTCAATCCACCAGCCCAACAGTGAAGTTTTCGATCTTTTTGATGATTTACTCCTTCTGTCGAGTGGAGAAACTGTGTTTCTAGGAGAAGCCAAAATGGCCATTGAGGTAATAAAAAGTCAACACGTCATTCTTACTCAGACATTTCGGCTGTGCAGAAGCAAGATAATGTAATTCTAAGTCCTGGTGCAGTTCTTTGCAGATGCTGGATTTGCTTGTCCGAGGAGGAGAAATCCCACTGATCACTTTCTGCAGTGCATTAGCTTGGACTTCAATTCTGTAACTGCTACTATTGCTTTCTCATAGAAATTATGTTGAGTTTTAAATCGAGCACTTCTATACTCTGCATCAGTTCTTGTGATATGTAAATTGACTTCCAAATATAATTATCAGGGCTTGCTATTTTATCTTGCAGCAAACTCCAGCGTCATCTGGTTTTCCAGTGAACATGAAAACATCAGAGATTAAAGCCAGACTCATCCAAAGTTACAAATCATCAAAGTATTCATGCAAAGTTAGGAAAAAAATGCAAGAAATTGCAGCTACTGTAAGCACTCCAACTCAGAAGAAATAAAAATCAAGATAATGCTTATGCAGTCATTTTTCCTGTCTTTCCTGCTTACCATAGTTAATGAACAATGTCTCCAACTGTGATTTTTGAAACTAATGGAATTACATCTATATTGAAGTAGCATTGTCCAGAGCTGATGTTTTCAAAACTGAATCTCTTCTGTTGAATGCTGAAGGATTATCAGGTCTGCCAGTTGAATAAGAATACTAATTCCAGCAAGTGGAAGCAGCTCAGGGTTTTGACTCATCGGTCCTTCATCAACATGTATAGGGACATTGGATACTCCTGATTGAGGATCATGCTCTACATACTATCATCAATAAGTGCTGGAACTCTATATTTTGACATCAGACACGACAATGGGGCAATTATCAACAGAGGAAAGTTTGTTTCATTCCTCTTCGGCCTCATGGTATGTTTGTCTTGTGGTGGTGTCCCTTTCTTCAATGAAGAACTGAAGGTATAGAAAAGCATCAAGGCTGATCGATTTTCAGCTATTATATATCAGCAGTATCTTCATACTTGAGGTGATATTAGAATGATTTGTCGCTAGGACTAGAACTAAGTTTCCTCTGCAGGACAGACAACCTCCACCATGATAGGTGTGAAGTTGCATGTTGAAGCCTACGACGCTGTAAATACCACAAATCTAACTAAAGAACTTTTAGTTGATGGTCTACTCCAACTCATAGTCACAGAGGAATGTGAGTATTGCACAATCAATTGGAGAGATTAAAGCTAAATAAACTAAGTTTTTTCGAGGGATGCTTAAGATTATTCATATGGGATCGATCTCATCATCAAAGCAAGAATATACATTAATTAGATAAAAAAGGAGAAATCTCGGCAGTGTATGACATCCTTTTCTTGTCTATCTCAGGTATTTTATGCCGAGAGACTCAATGGGCATTATGGCGAGACCCTGTTTGTGCTTGCGAAGTTCCTTTCTTCGCTCCCTTTCTCGGTGGCGAATTCTCTGCTTTCAGGAACAACGATATTCTACATGGTGAAGCTTCATCCAGGATTCTCTCACTATGGTTTTTTTGCATTAACTTCTTATGCTGCACCACCATTATTGAGAGTTGCATGATGGTTGTGAACTCATTTGTCCCCAACGCCTCGATGGCTGTAGTAATTGGAATTAGCATCAATGTAAGCAAATTTTCTCTCTTAAACTTCCCTTCCTGTAATCCTTATAAATTACGTTGTCGTTCATAGCTAATTTTTGTGGATTCAGGTTCTAATGATGATGGCATCACAGATCTTTAGACTTCTTGCTGATCTTCCCAAGTTCTTTTGGCGGTACCCCATGTCCTACATCAGTTTTGCCAAGTGGGCAGTTGAGGTAGTTAGCATCCAGTGATTCGCTATTTTTCCGAAATCAAGCTTGAAAATTTATCAGCATATTTATGCATAGAGTCATGACATGGAAGATATTTATCTTCAGTTTCAATAATATCGTCTGACTAGGAAAACTCCACCAGGAGCATGCGCTACTGCTTGCATTGCATATTTAAACTCATTGAAGTAAAAATTCTTATCTTCCGCCTGAGGTACATTTATGAGAAGGAAATCTCAAAACAACAGAAATTAAGTAAGATGCCTTCTATTTTGATGTGAAGAAATGGATTGAATGGTCGATAGTTCCGCCACTCCCTTCTTCCTTTTCGGATTGTTGACCCGCTCTTCCATATGCTAGAGGTTATGTTAACCAATGTAATAATGTAATACTATGAAGATTCTGTTATCAGTCTCTTTCATAGATTGATCAGAACACCACAAGGCTTCACCACATGTTTCACTCCGTCTCTTTACTTAAACTAGCGCTTCAGATAAACAGGGCTTCTCAGGAACAGTTCTGCGACTAGCCATGGCAATCAACAATACAAGCATATGATTTGGATAAGTGACTTTGAGTTCTCCCAAATATCTCATGAATTACAAGTCACTCATACAAATCAGTCACACGCCTTGCAGGGTCAATACAAGAATGTCATGACCGGTCTTGAGTTTGATTCAGTAGAGCCAGGAGAACCAAAACTGAAAGGCGAGATGATCCTCAAAACAACTTTCGGCATATCACTGGATCATTCCAAGTGGTGGGATGTAGCTGTGCTTCTATTTCAACTGTTTGTTTACAAAGTACTACTCTTGTTAGTGCTTAGGTACAAGAAGAGAATAGCGCCCCAATTACGGTTGTTGTCACAAGTGTTACGCAAGAAGGTGTCTTGACAGATGATTTCGGTGCCAAATAGCAGCTAGCATCCATTATGTTTCCAGAACATACTTACTTAATCGGCAACTAATGCACCATGGTTGGGTAAATGATGCATATGTCTCTAGTTGTCGCAAGTTCTGAATGCTATTCACCTTTTTACTTCAATGTTATGACTAATTTGATATTGGTATATATAACGTGACAAAATTTCGACCTAATTCTTGGCCTGAGGTCCACCCGTTCCTCTTTGTAATTAATGCAGATTATAAACCTCTTACAAAGCACAAAATATGGACATACGGCATTGGACAGACGGCCCATTCAGTGCCCCTCTCTCCCTCTCTCTCTCTCTGTGCAACTACAAGCTACTGCAAGATTCGATGTAGTGGATAATAAAGTACATTGATTACAAGCAAAACATATGTCACGCAATGAGTTACAACTTATATTGAAAATAAAGGTTAAGCAATTCAAGGGCTGTACAAGAGTCAGATATAGCTTGCACTCATTTACAAAAAGATAAAATAAAATAAAATAAAATAAAAAAGAGGGAGGTAAAGTGTACACTGTCTTTGAACAGCCTCTCTCTGTCCCCTTATGGCGCACCAAACATTTGGACACCGAGCTTATCATACCCATGACCTCCAAATCTAATCCTTGGCTGTGAAGCAGACCCAGGTGGAATATTCAGATCTCTCTTTTCCCCCAAAACCGAAAGGGCCAAATATGTAAAAGCCAAGAAAGTGTACTTGTCCTCGAATGCCCAACTTTTGAGGCGCCCAGGATAAACAAAATCATCATAACTTTAAGATGCTTTGCAAGAAAAACCGGTATCCTCATCCTTCCTACTTATTTCTTCTGTTTTTTTCCGCACAGCATTATTGCCATTGCGTGCTCTGGATGCTTTATGATTTCTCATTGAGGTTTCCATGCTCATGCTACCTTTTAGTTCCATCTTTCTCTTTTCCCTGCTTTTTAAGTTTGTGAAAGGTCCTCTTCCTTTTCTTTCCAGATTCGTTGGATTGAATCTTAGAAAACTTCCCTGCAGCCAAATCACCATTCTTTTTAGAACCTTCTAATCTGCCATCAGCAGTAAGAGAAGTTTCATATTCTCCTGAGTGGGGGAGCCATCTTTGTTCTTCAATCTCCTTTTGTATCCTCGTCCCCTGACATCTTTCTGATTTGCGGAAGCTTCCTTGTTCTCTATCCCGCCTTCATTTGAGGTTTTGTTTCACCGATTCTAAAAGGTCAAACATGCGATCATTTTACAAAACAATATTACGACCTCCAGAAATCATGCACTGCTAAATAATATTTCTGTAGGATACACATCCAAGCGTTGTTGAATTCATTACCTCCATAACTGTCTTAAGAAAACCCTTGTACTTTTCTGGGGTAACAAGCTGAACAGCAGCAAAACCACACTTCCTAGTCATTATCTCAAGAATGACTGTGACCTGCATATACAGTGATAATGGACATTCATTACAAGATAGCAAAAAAGAGGCCCTTGGAAGGATGTGTGCATGGAATTATCACAAAAAAACTCAGCAAACTCCCAGTAAATTTCACATGCCTTTGATCTGAAGTGATGCCTGGAGACAGATGACCATGAAATAACACCATCAACAATGTCTGAAAGTAAACTCTGAAGGTCTTCATTTCGTAAGCAAGACACTACTACTTTCACAAAACCTAAAACAGCCTGCAAAATGTGCACGAAGTAACTCTCAAGCCATGCCAATTGGGGCAAGAATCTACTGTGGTAATGGTACTCACTTTTATCACTTCCACTGCTTTGCTTTGTAGCAGAGAAAGAACAGAAGGAATAAGATCAGGAATTGATAGACAGATATCTGTATCCCTGTAAACTAGTACAGACAATGCAGAAACAGCTCCACTTGTAATTTGAGGTGATGAACCAGAAAGATAGCCCATTATCTGAAAGCACGTTATTTAGAATCAAAACACTATTACTTGAATAAAATTACAATCCCAAGAATTGCAATTGTCCAGTAATAAATCACTGTTAAGAACTAAAAGCAGAAAGGAAAATTGCAGGTTAGGTTAGACAATTTCTACATAAGTATGCTCTCCCAATCATCTGACAGAAAGTCCTGTAAGCAAATAAAATTCCCTGATGTTCACAAGACACTTAAAGTGTTCATCTGTGCAGTGCATATCAAACTTATTTGGGCAACCATTTACACGAGGAACCCAAGCTTTAATAATAACACATGAGAAAGGGACTCCACTACCCCTTGATTAACCAATTTGGCTTCTTAAAATTTCTCAATTTTTCATCGGATGAAACAGATGCAAAATTTCGATTGAATAGGCTTAGGGGCCAACAAGGCATCCACAAGATACAGACCACATGATTTCAAATTTTGCCACTTGTATTTCGGTTCTTCGTTTTTCTACTAGTTAGAGGGCATTAATCATCTTCTGCTCTGGCTGCAACTGCAAAGCCTAATCCCTTGGCAGAAGCAGCTAGACATGAATAAATGAAGGAATATCCCGTGACTCAACCATACTGCAGCCACGAAATTAGCTTTATTCCTTTAGAAGAGAAATATGTTTTAAGGCCTCTGAATCAATTCGTAGCCATACCAGGCTTATAATCTTCAAATACAATGCACATACTTATAAAGATTTTAACCAATACCAGGAAGCAGTATACACAAGACCATGAGGACTTCAGTCCACTGTTTCCCAATTTTGCAGGAACAACAACATTGCCAAAGAAGAGGAATTTAAATAAACTACATTCTCCTTCAACTTTTCCCCCATCTATGGATGTTACGTGAGGCAGAGAAGAAAACAATTATTTACAACACGAAATCCCCTCCAGATGACAACTTACATAGGATCTACCATTGTAAAATACGTACATCAGACAAGATAGAAGGATCTGCTTCAACCTCTTCCATTGTTGTTACTTTCGACTGCCTAAGCCTCATGTACCCATTCTTTTAAAGTTCTATTTTTGTTTTCCTTGCATGTTCTTGATGTTCTAGAATGTATGTAGTATCAAACATGTCTTAAAATATAAGCAGTAATTTCCACCAAAGCTACACAAATATGTCCCATAATGAGGAATACCGTACCATGTTAATCAGTTTCTGACAAGGTGCAACTGAACTAACAGGCGAAATGCTTCTCAAGCTGGAACTTATGTTGATGAGAACATCATAAGCTTCCTTCCTAGAGTCCTCCTTAGCCTGCAAATTTCATGTCACAACAGTGATTAGTGCTGAAAGTAGATCATCACCCCAACACTGTAAAGGAGCTTCTTACATCCTTTAAGACAAGTATAATCTCATTGAGGATGAAAAGAGCTTTTGAATCTTCTTTCTCCTCCTCCTCCTCCTCCTCCTGCTGCTGCTCCTCCACAGAGTTTATCTGCATGAAGAATCAACTTGACATGTCAAATAGAACAGCATATGACATCAACAATAGAGGTGCTTATATTACTTAATTTTGAGCTACAATTGCAAATACACCATAACCAAAAGCTTAAGAATCCGTTTGCAAGAAGTACATATATGATTCCTTCCATGTTGAGACACGACCCAAAGGAAAAAGGAAGTTTCAGCCTTAAAAGCGGAAAAGCCATTCATGATATTCAATATTATTTTAACGAATTAAAGGGAAGATGGGTGAATGATGATAGTAGGATCAGGTTATTAGAAATTTAAAAAATTGTGAGATTGGCGAAAACTGATCTGTTAGGTTCTTTAAGCAAAATACCACTTATATAATCAGTTTTAATTTTTTTAATTTCCACAAAGTTCAATAAAAAACAAAAGGGTGATGAAATACTCCATGCTTAGCTCTGTACAAGAAGCTGTTAGCCATCGATACATTAGGAGTTTGGAAAAGTGAAAAAAGTTTAAGAGTCTTCATATTCACAAATACAGGCACATTATACAGATGTTACACCTGCTGTGAAGGTGAAATTCGAATTTCCTCTAGGAAGGGAAAGGCCTGCTCTTAGATCAAGTCTTAATGTCAAATTTCCAAAGGCAAACTTCAACTGAAGGAGATCCATGAAACATTTTAAGAAATTCCTTCGAGATGGAGGGAATTGCCCAAGTAGGAGGCCATGCGAATATATTGTGGGGCCAGAACAAACAATGGAATAGTATTTAATTTAAGGATTGTGATATAGCTTCTCACCTGCGGCATACAATCTAGGCAACAGAAATAGAACAAAAGCCAAACTCAAATAACTGCTAAAATAACTGTTCTAGCACATCAAGAATATAAAACCATGAAACACGAGGAGAAATTTATTATGAAGAAGAAATGCAATTTCTTCTTGAATAAATGTTGTATACTTTGCTTTTCAGTGGGACTAATCTTGAGCTGTTTTCACAACACAGGATTAAGACATTTCTTAAAGGCTCATTGCACTCTTATTCCAAGACAACCAGCCCAGGACATAGCTCATATTCAGTTTACGAAAAAAACAAGAAATGGCTTCTATTTACGTGAAAACGTGATATATACACTAAAAATGAAGGACATAAAATTCTGCACTTTTTTCACAAGAATAGTAGACACCAAACAGAAAAGCGTATGATACTGTGGATTGGCGGTTTCTTGAGAGTGTACTTCTTGCTTTTCAATTTCCTAATCAATTGGTTCACCTCATCATGACCTGTGTGACGACTCCTCGGTTTTCCACCGCGCTGAATGGGGAGCTACATGGTTTTTTCCCTAGTGGGCGAGGCTTATGTTAGGGAGACCCCATCTCTCCCTACTTATTCACGTTGATTATGGAAGTGCTCTCTGGGATTCTTGGGAGGTGCTCGCTACAGCCGGATTTCAGATTCTACTGGAGATGTAAGTCTACTTGCCTCTCGCACTTGTTTTTCGTAGATGATGTCTTCCTATTTTGCAAGGGCCACCTGCCATCCATGAAGCTTCTCAGGGAGGGACTCCATATGTTTTCTTCTTGGAGCGGACTCTTCCCAAACCCAAGGAAAAGCGAGGTGTTCATCTCAGGAGGCTTGCCGGCCTTAAAAAATCAAATCCTCCTAGAGCTTGGCTTTGTTGAGGGTAACCTTCCAGTGCGTTATCTTGGGGTTCCAATCATCACATCGAGGCCCCGAAAAGGCAAATTGCGTTGAGCTTGTGAGGCGCAGCACCTCTAGGGTGCAGTCCTGGACTCATCGGTTTCTTTCTTTTGCTGGCCGACTTTAGCTGATCACGTCAGTCTACCATGCCATTTAGGCTTTTTGGGCTAATGTCTTTATTCTTCCTATAGCTGTTTTGGACCAGATAGAGCGTATTCTTAGAAAATTCCTTTGGAAGGGACCTGAGTTGGGTAGGGGGGTGCCAAGGTCTCCTAGGAAGAGGTATGCCTTCCTAAAAGGGAGGGAGGTCTTGGCATCCGAAGATTGCGTGAGTGCAATAAGGCGGCCATACTCAAGCATATCTGGAATTTAATTTCAGATAAGGAATCGTTATGGTGTAAGTGGATCCACTCGACCTTCTTAAAAACCAAGAACTTCTGGGTACTTAAAAAGTCAACCAGATGCTCTTGGGCGTGGAAAAAAATATTACAACTCAAGACAAATTGTCGGCTTCACTTCCACTGGAGATTAGGCGATGGCTTATCAGCATCACTCTGGTTCGATAATTGGCATCCCAGGTCCTTTGAATTTATATTTCACGAATCCCCTCATCTATAGCTCCGGTCTCTCTAGGCAGGCTTTGGTTGCCGATCTCTTCTCAGAGGATGGATGAGCTATTAGATCAGAGATTGAGTCTTAGGGTTCGCCGCTTCCTTCCTTGTCTGGAACCCAAGATCGGTTCTATTGGAGGGAGGACTCGACGGGCTTGTTCTCGGTGGCCTCGGCTTGGGAGACCTTAAGGAGGAAGAAGGCTAGAGTCAATTGGCATTATTTCATTTGGAGTAATGCCATCCTGCCTCGCTACCAACTGAACTTGTGGCTCATCACCAAGAGGAGGTTACCTACACAGTCTCTTCTCATGACTTATGGTAGGATTGATGCTGCTTCCTGCCCTTTTTGCAACGAGGTTCCTGATTCAATCAATCATCTCTTTTTTGGTTGTCGCATTACCTCGAGTATTGCCTTTTTCTGGGCTACTAGATGCAATCTCCCCTGGACCAACAAGACTTGGGAGGAGACTCTCAGTTGGGCCATTACCTTGCTCGCCGGCAAGGAGTTTTATAAGTGTGTTGCCCAGTTCTCCTTTGGGGCGCTATGTCACATCATCTGGAGAAACAGGAACAATATTCTTTTCAGGGGGGAGCCATTATCTATTTCGGCTATGAAGAAGCATCTCCTCAAAGTTGTTAAGGATAAGGCCCTTACCTTTAAGAATGCTGAGGACTCTCCCGGGAACAAGCGGATGCAACGCTCGTGGGATGTGGACCCCATCATCTTCGCTTCCTCTGATTGTAGTCTGACGTAGGCTTTTCGGTTGCTGCTTAGGTGGTTTTGCCAGGCTTGTTTGCCGTTGGCTTTTTGTTGGTCGTTTTGTTGCTTGTCCGCGGCTTCCTTTTACTCTTAATGAGCGTGTTCATTTTGAGTGTAAGCTTTTGGAGCCGTGTTGTCTGTACAGTTTGACCCCTTTTAATATATTACTTACTCTTACCAAAAAAAAAAAATAGTAGACACCAAACATACAAAAGAAAACAAGTACTGCATTGCCACAAGAAACATTCTGACCTTTAATGCATGAACTATCAGAACATGGAAACAGGCAAAGCGGCTTCTCAGAGTTGCAATATCAGATGGAGTCCTTAGGCCAATTAGTAAATCAATCAACTGCGAATATTGAGATGAACAAAACCAGGGATGCACCTGCATAATAGAAATGACAGAAAAACAATCACTTCCAGTAAGAATATATCTTGAATGGAGATACCGCACAAACATACCTCCAAAATTTTGCTCAAAGCATTATAGGCTTCAGCATGGCCATGGTCATTGCATTCCTTGTGGAAGAAAATTCACGAATGATTTAGGCTATAGAAATCACTAAACTCATCCATCAAATCAAGAAAACAAAGCTACTATTCTTAAAGTCAATGCACACCTGAAAAGAGCCTTTAACAAAGCTAAACACCTAATCAATGAGATCCTTCTGTGCTCCTTCGATAAGAAACGAGGATATCTCCAGTAACAAGCACCTGGGTGAAACTGCATTCTCTTAGTACTATAACAGGAGTGGATTCATCACTCTGTATGAAGGGGTGTGAGGGTGCTCTTTCTTTTCTTCGTACTTTTATTTTTTTTCCGGGGGGTGGGGGGACCTTGCATAGAACATGACAGGAGTGGATCTATTATTGGATGCATCCTCATGATGTTACTGTACTTGCATAGAACATGACAGATGACAAAATGTCATCAAGAAGAGGAAACAGCAGTGCCCAATTTCCATAACATGGTAGCTCAAAATTCTGCTAGCAGAATATAGAATCTATGCATACTGACGCAACCTAGTAATCTCTGCAATTGCTAACAGTAGAAAAAAGTTCTGGATGCTCACAAATAAAGTTGGTCTGTCGATAATCAGACATCTATTACAATAAATTGTTAAATGTGACCTAAAGGACTCCCCCTTTATCAAGTGTATCATCAGCAGTCAAGTGTATATGCGTATGTGAACATATATGAATCTTTCATTTTAATCATTAATATAGCTTGCTAACAATTCTATCCACAAGCATTCTCTCTCCATTAGCTTTTAGCATTTACATCAATGGCATGCTCATTTCCTGGTTCTTTTTCTTTTATGCATCCATTTCATCTCCTCCCCTCTCGAACTCATCTCTCTTATTTAGAATGCCAAATCTTTTAAGAAATGACACAAAAATTTCTCTGGTTGCAGAAGAATCCGTGATAGAAGCTAAGCAACCAATAGGATCCTGAGAAATCAAAACTGAGCATGATAATCTAACTCATATTATGTATGTCAATTACTAAGCAATGGGAAAAGTAAAAGGTAATCCGTGAGCATTGACTGAATATATATCTCAGAGTTAAAGTTCTTTAAGACGGCTACTCAATACAGCTTCCTTTTGATAATTCAATGCAATCCACAGGACTCAATCCTCTCTTTCAAAAAATTCATTCACAAAATTATTGAACGCTTTATAGCGCCTAGAAGTTTGATCTAATTAACAAAGCATCCACAAAGTTCTATAACTCACTTGCATGACGATCCCTTCCACAATGACCAACCTAATCTATCTGACCGAATCTAGTACTTCAAAGTATTTTGGTGTTCCATGGTGAGTTCAGGGAGGGTAGACACTTGGTACACAACATTGATGCCACTTCACTTCTCATAGCTTTAATTCTTTTTAACTTTTCCATTGAGGTTTTCTAATAACAAGTACGCGATCCATTGTTTCAATGCCAACCCAACCTCAGATAACTTTGACTTTTTTTCCTTTTTTTTTTTGGTCCATTTCTAAAGAATAATTTGTTGTCAGTAAGAATATAATAAAAAACCATAAAAATTATAGCTTATGCATGGTTATCATGCTTCTGACATATGTTTCTACCACACAAAAGCAATACCATTATTTTCCTTCACCATTTTACATTAAAATAAAAAATTGCAAACAACAAATATAGAAAAATAACTAATCAAGTAAAATAATATTATCTAATCCAAATTTTAATGATATGAACTTGTTTTTGTGCATGTTAACACAAATTTCAACTTGCTTATAATATTTTACAAATTTAAAAGAAATGGACATGAAAAAGTTCAAGTTGAATCTTAAATCGATAGTCAAAATTATATATTCTCAAATCAGTTCAACTATAGCTTCCTGAAGTGACAGGAAGTGACAGGACCACATGTCCTATAGAATCACCCTAATTTATCATGCCAAAAGAAGTTGCATTAACCTTTTTATACCAACCAAACTTACTTTCAACAGTCATGGAATGTTGCATTATTTCAAACCTACTCGGCCGATTCTCCACCTAATAATTTTCTTCATATACATAATTTTTCATCTGAAGATTCGATAGTCAATGGCATGAGAAAAGGAAAGACAATCATGCCGAGTAGAGGATTCCAAGTAAGTTGTATAATTTTAGGATCACTGCATCTTGAATTCACACTTCATTCTAGGGAGTCAAAAGTATATAACTATTCCGACAGTGAAGGTTTTTCTCTTAATTTTCTGATTTTTTAAAAGCTGCTGTTGTCTGGTGGGGCACACTTGGGAACTATTCTCTCATGCAAAGCAGGGATGGAACAATATTTTTCTTATAGGGCAGGGAATGGGAACAAGATTCCTGGCCTGCTCCTCCCAATGGCAACCACTAGTGCGTGCAATTCAAAAAGTGCCTTGAATGATGCAATCAGAAGTATTAATTGTACTTAAGGAAAATTTACAAGTCAAAAGGGCTGGAGGGAGGTCTAAAAACACAACAGAAACTTCTAGCTAGAATCTCAAAATGTTTTAAGCTTCCATAGGATATCAAATAGCACATAATGACCTAATATATGTCCATGTAGCCAACCCCATCTACGTGAACTGTCTCCACAATACTTTCTGCAGCACTTATAAGAATGATGTGGCCTCACTAGGAAGGAGATTAGGCAGGTCTGAATCTGACCAACCCAACAATCAAATTTAGCATGTCAACTGCCTCATACTAAACAGAAACCTTCGAATTCCTCTCTACTTCTTCCAGCAATTAACATTGACAGAGAGCTCCTACTAGTTATACTATTTTCAATCTGGACAGGACTGAGGAAGGAGATGGAGCTTGGATTATCATAGAATATTAGTATCCTATTATTATCTTATACTGCACATGAGTCCTATTAGCATCTTTGAGATGAGGCATATGCCTAAAAAATTGGAGAAAAAGTTCAGACAACGAAAGTAAGTGGAAAATTATGAATATGAAAGGGGAGAGGAGAAAACAATTGTGCAATAACTATTAAGAAATTTAGTATAGAGCCAAAAAAGACTTTAGTGATTCAGGGAGAACCTTCAAGTATGACCTTGTCGCAGGAATGGAATCAACAAATCAGTCCAATAAAATTTGAAGCAACTCAGTAGAGCATGAACTTAAAGCCTTGATATTTCTGCTTGCAGTTTTCTTCGAGTAAATCGGTAGAGTTTGCAATTCTAATCCAGATGCTTGCACATTACAGGTGTCTAAATCTTTAACTACTCTAGAGCTGAGTACACTTGTATTCTGATTCACAAGGATCTGCAGAATTAGAACAGTACTATCAGGAGATATGAAAATGGTATAACAACCTCTTCCCAGCTAAAGAACAAGTGTGAGCCAAATGTCACCAATGTGGCAAGAAGATCACCTTTAAAGCAAGAGCCACACTTTCATGCATAAAAGAATATTTTTTAAGAAAATCAGTCAATAATACTGCCAAATGTCTAAACTGTTTGTCTGTATCACTTGAACCCCGGCAAAAGGCTGGTAACAGTTTCCAAAGGTCATGAGCATGACCCAGCAGCTCCTTACCAAGTACTGATTTCTTAACTGGAGAAAAGATAAACAGAAGCACAATCAAATCCCCGATGTCACTAAAATGTTAATGATGAACTGAACAAAACTCAAATCAAGTAATGCTGATTCAGGACTCCACTACATACATGAACAATCAGCATTCAACCAAAGCTCACACTAAAAAATATGTATCAAGGAAGGAAAAGTTAATGTCACAGAGGCAGATGAAGAATAAAATTGCATAAACAACAATATTTTGCTCCCCAGACCTGTCCCTCCTATCAAATATCTACAGAATGCAAAAAAAAAACATACCTTTAGATGAACAATTGCGATAAGAAAATATTTATATGCATAATTCAATGGGTATCATAAGCCAAGTAAGGAGAGGTCAACGTTTTGGGATGGTACCTGTCACAAAGCTGATTAGAGAACTCGCAGCGAATAGTAAGAGAGAAAGAAGAAGAGAGAAGAAATAGAGAAGAAGAGAAGGAGAACGTAAAAGAAAGAAAGGGGCTGTAGAATAGTATGGTGTGCCCTCGAAAAAAGTAACATCAGCACTAACGTATTGAGTATAAGTTGTAGAATCATAACACCGATATCCCTTTTGTGTACGTGAATACCCGAGAAAAATACATTTAGTAGCACGAGGAGATAGTTTATCAGAACCGGAACGTAGCTTATGAACAAAACAGACACACCCAAAGACGCGCGGGGTAAGAGAGAATAACGGCTTGTCAGGAAATACAACACTGATTGGTGACTGATGATTGAGGACGGTGGAAGGCATACGATTTATGAGGTAACATGCGGTAAGGACAGCATCACTCCAAATTGATTTTGGCACATTCATATGAAATAAGAGTGAACGAGCAACTTCTAGAAGGTGACGGTATTTTCTCTCGGCCACACCATTCTACTGAGGGGTATAAGTACAACTTGTTTGATGTATAATGCCAAGATTAGAACAAAACAAAGAAATTGATTTCTGTGTATATTCTAGAGCATTATCTGTTCGCAAAATTTTAAGGGATGTATTAAACTGATTAGTAACCTCACGATGAAATAATTGAAAAACATGTAAAAGTTCAGAGCGGTCATGAAGCATATAGAGCCATGTTAAACGAGAATAATCATCCACAAAAGTAACAAAATACTTAAAACCATTTCAAGTAAAGTAGATGCACGAGAATTATTACGACTAGGAAAGGAACTACGATGATGTTTCCCAAGTTCACAAGCCTCACACTCAAGAGTAGAAATTGATTTACACTCGGGAATTATTTGTTGTAATTTAAATAAAGATAAATGCCCTAAACGAGAATGCCATAATAGGGGGTAATAGAACTAGTAGCTAGACCATTGGCGTCAGCAGTGGAGACACCATTGAGATAGTAGAGTCCATCACATTCATGCCCTCCACCAATCATCTTCTTTGTCTGAAGGTCCTGAAAAACGCAATGAGATGGATAAAATGTAACTGAACAACTAAAAGCTTTAGTTAACTGACTAACAGATAACAAATTTAAAGGAAGTTTGGGAACATGTAAAACAGAGGACAAAGATAAGGAAGATGTAAGTGAAACAGTCCCTGATCCAACCACTTGAGTCGATGAACCATTAGCTAAAATAACTTCGGATGAAGGACTAGAGTTAGTGTGAGAAGAAAATAGGTCTTGCTTACCTGTCATATGACTGGAAGCCCCCGAGTCAATGACCCAAGAGGTGTTAGGAGACAAAGTAGAAAAAGAGGCCATGTTACCTATACGTGCAAGAGTAGCAGTGGATGAGAAATTGGAAGCCTCTAGTTGTTGGACACGTTTGATGAGTTGTGCAACCATATCATCTTGAGCCGTAGACTCAAAAGAACTACCCCCAGGTGGGAGAGATGGGTTCATGTCGCCGTAAGTCACATTTCGAGCACTCCCTTCAGACATAGCAGTATTTGCAGTAACTGATCGTTGAGCCCACTCAGGCTTGCCATGCTTGGCCCAACAAGTGTCAACAATATGACTGAATTTGCCGCAGTGTATACACTGACGGCTATCTGGATCAGAACTTTGTCCACTACGTCCACCACGTCCACCACCACGACTACGACCTCCTCCGAAACCACGACCTCTATTGGAAAATCCACCACGACCAGGACCACCACTACCAGCCACAAATGCTGAATTGTCTTTAGATGAAGTAGAAGACAGAGGAACAATGCGCTGAATTCGACAAAATGCTTCATTCATAGAAGGAACTCTCTCTCCAACAAGAAGCTGACTCTTCACAGGCTGTAAGTTAGCATTCAAGCCAGATAAAAATTTGGCCACTTGAAATTCAGCTCGTTGTGTCTTTGGTCTCTCAAGATCAGTAGTGATGGGCTGATAAAGATTGAGTTCTTCCCACATACCTTTCAAAGCACTATAATATTCTCCAAGAGACTTGTCTCCCTGTTTAAAATTAAAGATCTTCTCATATAGTTCATAAACTCTAGACATATTATTGTCTTGTGAGTAACTCTCCATAAGATCATCCCACACTCCCTTAGCAATTGTGTGGAACATGACATTAGCAGCGATGGATGGTTCCATGCTATTCCATAACCACACCAGAAGTGTATCATTCTCTCTCATCCAACCACTATAGTTTCCAGAATTTTCAGCGGGAGGGTCTGTGGTAAGATAATGAAGTTTCCCTTTGGCATTAATATAGACCTTCACAGCTTGGGCCCATAACAAGTAATTGGAGGATCCATTTAATTTAATAGTGGTAATTTGAACGTTGACACTATCTGCAGGAGCCTTAGCATCACTCATGATGATAATCTCAATATAAGTATATCTACCACTAATCAAGAAGGCTGAAACTTTAGTGCAAGTAACAAAGCAGCAACACTAATGTATAATCACATGTAATTGGCTCCATCACTTAACCAAAGGGATGCTGAAAACTCATAAATAGAGATTGCTGTATAGAAGAAAATATCTGACCAGAAATCTCGATTCAAATAATAATATGTTTGATGGAAAACCAGCAAGACCAGTCAACCATAATCAATAGAATACTCTGATTCTTGAATCCGTTGATCAGCAAGTGTTGTAATCCATGTTCATAAACCGAACCTGATGAATCCAATATCTTCTAATCTCATATGTATTGAGCTTGAAGAGAAAACAGATAAAAATTGCAGCTTTAGGTGGCTACACACCAGAGAAGAAGTAGGGTTACTAGGGGACTCTCAAACCAGCAATATGATTAAGTAATCAGATAGTTAAATCCGCTCTGATACCATGTCACAAAGCTGATTAGAGAACTTGCAGCGAATAGTAAGAGAGAAAGAAGAAGAGAGAAGAAATAGAGAAGAAGAGAAGGAGAACGTAAAAGAAAGAAGGAGGGGCTGTAGATTTCTGTTGTAACAGAAACCTTACACCCATTGTATTTATATTGACTATAAACTGTATATTACAATAATACCCTTATGTAAGTAAAAAGGAAATAAAACTTTGTTAATAAAGGAAACTCAATTAAAGCAACTTAACAGTACCTATCAAATGGGATCAACATATATAATAATAATAATAATAAATAAAAAAAATCAAGAAGTTGACAGTTCTGTTATAATGTTTCAGACAAGCTTTCAGCACAGCTAACAAGCAGGTTGAATTACCCAGCTTGATAAGTCTATGGAGACTCTTATTGAAGACTAAAGCTCCTTCTAGCATAGCTTGTGAACATGCAAAAATGATCTCACGTGATGATGATCTATTGCAAGGAGTTTATGATGGACAAAAAGTTTTTGTATTGAGTTTTGGTTAAATGCACGGAACTTTGTGCACTTATTCCTTATAAAGTGTGTCTCCTGTCAAAGAACATTTAGTGGTGCCTTTGCAAAAAGCAGGACTTTTACCCTGCTTAAACTACTACGGATTTAAAGATGGAGATTCTAGGTTGCTTTTAATTGATAACTCATAAGTTATGCACAACCAGTGGTGAATCTGCCAAACAGCCTAGGATCTCCACACTTATTATGACGTCAAATATGATATCTGAAAAATGAAAATCACGGAAACAAAAGTCATGTAGAATGATGACATACCTCCAGAACTAGCACGCTTGAAACATTTTGCGAGGGGCACAATATAATCCATGTAATACTCAAGTGATGAACCAACCACATAATCTCTTAGAATGGGCACCAACCAAACATTACTAGAACTAAAATTGTCGGGATGCAGTGAAATAGGCACAACAGAAAGCATCTTTTCTGGGCCCATGGCAATTACAGCAGAACCAATACATCTCTGAAGCTGTGAATCACAGTAAATTAAACATTGATGAGTTACCATTCAAACAATCTTCAAACTACACAAGTATTTGTTTTATAAAGCTAGACAGTCAATTATTTGTTTCATCAGATAATAGCAAAGTACTATGCTCAAAGCTCTGTTAACTTGTCATCTACCCAATTTAGTAAAAGAAGCTTTTGTTAATCCTTATATGTAAGTAAAAAAAATAACCTGCTGTTAACGCTCCAATCAACAATTCAATCTAACTCTAACAAAATTCATGACGACAAGCCGATTTGGAGTTTGCTATGAACCCCATCTTCTTCTTTGCACACTTCAACAGGATAAACATATGAAGTAAAGATGACTTGAAAAATCAAATTATGGAGAGCAAGATCAAGTAATAGCCTTTACATCATTCTCTTGAAAATCAATTTCGAGATCAAGAGAAATCAATTCCCTTTACATCATTCTCTTTTTCCTTTATGCATGAAATTAAATCAATAACAAGGCAGTAAGGAGGTGCAAACCCAAGTACCAAAAGATATCAAGAACCAAAAAAAAAGCACATTCATCGATAGTGACAATAAGTGCATCTACATCAACATGCATGTTTTCAAGTCGCATTTCCACCTCCATAAGAACATTGACAAAAAACAAGGACAAAACATATTGCCTTCTTCCATGAGTAACCAGCCTCGCTATGAATGAAAACGTCATCACATAATCAAGTACTTTTGTTGCTTCAAAGAGCAATACAGTGACTTTATTCGAGAACTTTATCCATTCATAACATACTCATAATTTCAGCAGCAATTTAATGACAGAAGGAACACCACTGCACTGACATGCCATGTAGAGAGCTGAACCAGAGGCAAATTGGACCATCACACTCTTAACTACAGATGATAATGGACATTTTCAGATGCTCTTTACCAGAATATGACAAGAATACCGTAACGCAAACTTGCACACTGCACGAACTTAAAAAGAAGCTAAAGATGATCCTACAGAAATAACAGCTTTCACACCAATGACATTTCTCATGCCAATAAATTTCTGAAGCATACAAATACGTACATGGCCTGTAATGGATGGGCCCCTTTCAGCTGAGGTCATTAAGTGAACAAGTTTGAGCAGGATACTCCTCATATAGATGTAAGAAGTTTTTCCTACACAACATTTAGAGATGAGAGGAGAGGACTGTGGAAATCAGTTTGTGGTCATATTAACAAAGATAATCAAATGAGAAAAAATAGTCTTTATACACTTTAAGAATAGTGCATGTGAAATAAATCCTGAACAATCCCACACGTCATTCTATACTAACAGAGAAAAACACTGTCACCCACAACCAATGTGGCATTAAAAAAAAAAACTGCCATTCCGTAATTCGAATGAACTTCCAAGAGAAAACAATCTTCTTTCTCAAGGAATAGGAAAATGAAGGAGGTATGTACACCTAGCTAGTTCAAAAGAACAAATTGATGAAAGAAATGGGCAAAATCCATGGTAAATACAGTGCTCATGATTCAGGACATTCTAAGTCTAAACTTTAAATAATTTGTAACATGTCTGTACAGGAAAACTCTCCAAAAAAAAAAATCACAGCTTAATCACTAAAGTCAAGTTCAAACTGACACCTTATGAAGATCAAATAGCAACACCCAGGACTTTAGAACTTTTACAGTGAAAAATCATCAAAATTGCTGATCATATCCTGTTTGACTTCCAACATGCAAGACAAAGTACTTTTGAGAAGTTGAAACTGTAAACCTCATGCAAAGGTCAAAACTCAATTCAAGTAGAAGTCCAGTTCTGTGTAATTTATAGCAAGGTATAATATATATTTCTTTGCTAAAGGTTTCCATTTCTTTTCTGTTAATGCGAAATAAATATGAAGTCCTAATGAAAGAGGAAGAATGCCTTCCAGCTTATTTAATCGTTGAAAAACAAACCAAAAATACAGCCACAGCAGAGCTCGTAAGCCTCTACAATGTTGAACATTATCAGCAAGCCCACAACAAATAGAATTGAAAGTAAGAACTGCAGAAAGTAGTTGCCAAGAAGTCAAGATGGAGAAACATAGAGAATTAATATAAGTTCAGACGCAAGTATAAGCCATTTCTTTCATAATCGAATTCAGAAATTGACATATAGTAGTCCTTGATCAATGTCTGGTAGAACTTAATCATGCCAATCATACAAATCACAAGAAACAAAGAACATTAAATATATTGAGCTTGAGTTATTTCATGACAAAGCAAAGGGTTAATACATGTATTTGCAATTGACGAATGGCAAGAAATGAAGATCTTCTATAGCATACAAGAAATCAAGATGGATGCATACCAAGTTTGAGGTACAAAAGAGAGATTACGGAAAGTGCATGCTGATTTGGAGTTTCGCCATGGGCACTGAGGGCACTTTCCAAAGCAATACATATTCTCCTTATTGCAATTGTTTCCAGACTCTCCTCACTTACGTCATCACTTGGTTGGCTCTCCATATGGAAAGTCTCTTCATTTACTTGTTCATTAATCAAGTCCTTCAAAATACTCAAGGCCTGCGATACAGCATCAGCCTCACCAACAAGAAGTCCTAAATTAGTATAACCAAGAGCATCAGAAAGCAAACACCGGGATTAACAATATCAAAAGATCAAGTGAACCATCCACAATCTCATTTCCAGTAACTAAAATTAACAAAAGATAAAAGTAGAGTCCTTGAAAGTAAGCTTCCAAGTACATTGACCTAGGCTCCCGAGTGGTAGAGGTTCATTTATTTATCAGTCAAGGGAAAATCCCATACTTCCACTATCTCAAAAATGATGTCTTAGACTCTTTGATGTACTGCAGTTGCATGAAATTTCTTGTAAGAGGGATGATACCCATTTGAGCCACTATTTTTTCTATCATAACTCCTTCGTAACACCATACATAAGATTTAGTTTCTATCATAACTCCTCTGTTCCACCAAGACAGAAAAGATCGCAGTAATGATTTAAAAATAACAAGAGCAAAATTATGAAAAATGTTGACAGTAGAGAAAACAAAAAGTAAAAAAAAAAAAAACCCTTTACCAAAAAAAAAAAGTAAAATATATATATATGCGACTTAGGTTTGACTACATTTAGGAAAGTTAATCAATGAACAAGGTGCCATAGATTAAACTAAAGGGAGAACATCTTTTGATTAACATAAAGATCACATTTTTTTTGGTAATATACAGATGGTTTGACTTTGCTGCATTGTCTGTTCAACCATTGAACTTCAATTTGCGTCATGGCCATTAACTACTGTCCTTTACAATTCTTCCAAGTGTGTGTCATAATTCCAAAACATCAATGACATTTGAATAACTTTGTAGAGTATAGTGACAAGGAAGATACACAATTTAAAAATGATGCACCTCCTTCCATGCACCACTTTACACCACAAAAGGTAAAGCTGCAAATGACAAAGTCAATCAATGATAAAGATTGATACCGCCAATGTTGGAAATTTAGGGCCTGTTTAATTACCATCCTATTTTTATATTTTTCTATTCTTTTGCTCCCTAGAGCAGAAACAAAATAGAAATCCATTTGATAACGTCAGTTAATTTTTCTATTAGGAATAGAAAAGTGGCTAGGGAATAGATTTGAAACAGAATCAATAAGTAAAAGAAATCTATTTCTTTGTTCTCGAGAATAGAAATGGAAAAAACTATTTCTAAACAGAAATTGGTCCCAGGAATCAAAAAGTTACTAAAGGCACTCGTTGAAGTTAACACAAAATGTGACAAGGAAATTCTCACCAACAAAGGAATCCACCGTAGGATAGAGGACAGTAATTTTCACAAAAAAAAAAAAAAAGTCTTTTAATTGAGAAATCTGCTCAAAATAACAACAGGAATAGTAATTCAAGAAATGATTAGAGCATGAACCCTACTTATTAAAATCAGCAAAAACAGAATCAAGAGAAGATTAAGATATTTGAATTGTCCCCTATTCCATTCTTTTCCAAACTCACCATGTAAGGCAAAGAGTAGGAGCATTTTGGGCTGATTTGAAATGTAGAGAAGTATGGGGAAGCATGACATGATTGTAGAACCAAGATCGCAAAATTAGCTAAGAAACTACCAAAACAAAGCAGTCGAAGCACCTCCTGCCCCAAGAAAGTTAAAGAAGCATACCTGCTAGAGACTCCCAAACTATAGGAAGGTTCTTAATCCACAAGCTTGATCCTCCAGTGTGGAATTTATTCAGAGCAACTTTTAACAAGTTTGCAGCAGTCATGACAGTGTCCATCGAGTTCTCTTTCAAAGAAACATAAGAAGCAAGAGAAGTGATGACATTTTCTATCTCTTGAACAGTATCTCCCACTGCTAGAGTTTCCAATAATGCCTCGATGATTTTAAGAATCAGTGTTGTAAGCGCTGAGAACCCGAGACTCATAAGCTTGTCTAATTCTGAAAGAATCTGAATGCTTACTTTGGCAGACAGATATGGACAAACAGATACCAGCACATTAAGCATATGTAAGAATCCTATATTCTCGGATTTCAACAGTTTATCATCTGTAGATCCATCCTCAGGACTTGTAGTCCTTGACCAATCTGCTGAAGTAATGCAACTTTCAAAAGAAGACAGTACCAGCTTGCTTGCTTTCCTAACAACACTAGAGGACTTAAAGCATTTAAAATCCTTTTCAAGACATTCTTGTGCACATTGCCGAACCTAAGAAAACAGCGAAACATATCTTCAATTGCTACTCATTTCTTACGATATGCAAAAGAATAGGAATACATTTCCACCTTTCAAAGCCCAATTACGATCAACAAGGCCATAAGGGGAAGAACACTGACCTAAAAAAGGTGACAATTACATGTTGCAAAGTCTAACAAAAAAAAAAAAAAAATCCCAAAGAGCTTAAAAGAGCAGAACTGGATACAGCAATGCATGATTTGCGACATTATACCTTAGGACGCTTGGCAAGGAGAACTTCAAAAGCGTCTTCAACCCGAATTTCACCGAATCCCAATCCTCCAAGTCGCAAAACCCAAGCAAAACCCCCAAACACTTCACCGCGGACCTCACGCTGGACACGGCCAGCTTCTCCTCCTCCCTCGCCAACACCTCCGCCGCCTCCCTCGCCCTCGCGGGCGCGATCCCCTGCGGCGGCACCGCGGGCAGGACGATCGCGAGGAACGACATGAGCGCCGCGACCTCCGTGGAGTCCAGGGCCTGCAACGAGGACGTGGTCTCGACGGCGGACATGGCGGCGCCGAAGTAAGAGGCGGGCGTGAGGGGAGGGACTCGGCGTCGAGGATGGCGTGCATGGCGGCGGCGGTGGCGAGGAGGTGGCGGTGCTGAGGGGCGGAGGATTTGGCGTAGCGGTCCATGAGCTGTTGGCAGATGTCGGCGCCGTCTCGCAGCGGTTCGTCGGCGTGGTCGTGCTCCATCTGTTGATCCTGTGGAAGCAACGAGGGTCGCTCTTCCTGTTTCCGTTGTCTGTGCTTTCTGTGGCTTCATGGCGGCGGCGGCGGCGGCGGCGGATGCTTCGATCGCCGCCGTGCGGTGGCTTCTCCCGGCTGTGGAATGTTTCGGGGTAAGAAATTCTCCTTTGATGCTTAATCCATGTTATTTCATATCTTTAGGATAACTAAAACTCATGCGGTCGTTATTTTCTTCGCATTTGATCTATATTTGCTCCGCAAAGAACATTTTTTTTATTACATTGATTAGGTTTGCCTTGTTCCTAGTTCCTATCATGTAACTCAACTTTAAAAAAAATAGAAAGGGTTAATCTCACAAAAATCTCAAATTATGAACATTGTAACTCAAATACTCTAACCTT
This sequence comes from Eucalyptus caleyi, assembly GCA_014182885.2. Taxonomy (NCBI): domain Eukaryota; kingdom Viridiplantae; phylum Streptophyta; class Magnoliopsida; order Myrtales; family Myrtaceae; genus Eucalyptus; species Eucalyptus caleyi. The sequence goes on from CM024476.2 coordinate 23,678,090, forward strand.
TTTGTATCACGAAAGATCTTAAATTCATTTTTATGACATATATATCCTAACTTTTTCTTATGTCATAAAAAACTTCGAAATTATATTAATGTAACAAATATATAATAGATGGAACTGAAATAGAAAACATATATATACATGTTACACATGTAAAAATTTGGATTTTTGATACAAAACATTGAGGTATTTGTGTTGTTATAGACAAATTTAGAGTTTTTGGTGGCATAAAAAAAAAGTTAAAGATATTTATATCACAATAAATGTAATTTGGGGGCAAATCAAATTTATGGAGCAAAAGTAGTACTTATGATGTCTCTATGCACAATCTTGTGTCTTGTCCACCAATCCAACTTTAGCTGAAATTGTTCGGGACCTTCAATTGTATCAGAAGACATTAAAGCCACATTAGTCCCATGTCATTAACTAAAGTCAGTGAAGCACGGTGTGATATCAAATTACCAAATAAAGCTCGAGCAAAACTGTTATTTTCCATATGCTCGTAAACCAGCAAAAGTTGATTTCCTTCAATGTAGCATCCATATAGTTTCACAAGATGTGGATGTTGAAGAGCAGAAATGATCCCAAGCTCAGTCACAAACTCACGATTTCCTTGCTTTGATTTTGATGAAAGCTGCTTCACTGCTATAGTGGTGCCATCTAACAGAAGACCCTGCATATGAACTTTCATATCAGATTTATGCTGTGAAGACTCAGTTACATTGAATGCTGCTTTCTACACATCTTTTCTGTTGGGAATTAGGAGATATTGGTTCACCGATTTTCCTATATACCTTGTACACAAAGCCAAAAACCACCTTCTCCAATCTTATTGGCAGCATCAAAATTGTTTGTGGCAGCTTTAATGTGTCACGAGATGAATGAACCAATTTGCAATGCTAGACCCTTCAAATCTGCACCATGGTTTGGAACTTCTCAGAATTTGGAGGAGCCAACAGCTAAAGTATGTAATCTATTATCTAACAAAAATGTAGCATTTCCTTCTCAAAGTACCAGAAAACATTATTATGATAGAATATCTTAGCATCTTTATTTTCTAGGAAACTTTGGCGTTGTTCCAGTATGTACTATTTAAAAAAAAAAATGTTTTCAGGGTACTTGGTAGTGGGGGAAAGAAAAAATCATAGAAAAGCCCACTTTGAAATTATAACACAGGGTTGTATGTTTTGATGTCACGTATATGCGAAGTGGGCATTTATTTTCAATGTCTTGAAACATAGACTCAGTATATATATGATCAATGGTGCCCCCACAAAGACCCAAAACACACGCACACACTAAGAAATCTACCGTCCTCTTCCTATAACTATATATCCCTTCATTTCTCGGAATTCCATATAAAAGTTTAGTGAGCCAAATGGATCTATGACCTTTAGCTGTATCATGGCTTAATAATAACTGATTTTCTTTATGCGTCAAATCAAATTTCCAATGGAATGCACAAATGTCATGCATCAACAGTTTTACAGGGGAATTGTGTAACATAGTTGCGGTATTAATGATGCATTGAGATTACCCCTTCCCACACCAGAAAAGGTAAAAAGAAGAGTCACGCACCAACAGTTTGACAGGACAACCGTGTGATCTAGCTGATATATAAAAAGATGCAATGTGATTACAACACACCTCCCCAACCCCCCCCCCACACACACACACACACACACACACACACACCAGAATAGGGAAGGGGACTATGTATTCAGAGTGCGTAACATTCTCATATTTCTTGATAGATATATGTGAACTAAATAACAGACTCCAGGTAAGCAACTACCTTGTGCCATTTCATCTTCACGTCCAAGACATTCTCTCCACCAAAGGATGCCTAGGATAAGAAAAGCTACAAAAACTATAGCAGCGACAATCCCAACCACTGTACCAGCAGATATTTTGGCCGACTCTCGTGAAATTTCAGTCTGCAGTGAAGAATAACAACATATGTTTACCCAAAACTGTTCAAGTAAACGGGGGGGGGCATATATATATATATGGGTAGCTTCTTGGTGAACACAAAAACCAAAATATAGGACAGCATTAATTGAGAATCAGGAGGACCTGAGAACTGCCAGAACACTCCATGAAAACTATCAGATTAATGTGCACAGGAAGATATCATCTTTGGAACATGTAATACTAAATACAAAGGGAACAAGAAAAAGAAAAAGAAATATATTCTTCATTCTCAAGGCTGTGTACTATATAATACAGGCGCAATGGTTGTTGATCCATAGCAGAAAAGTGAATGAGGCTGTCGTTTCATAGTCTGAATAGAAGAATTAAAGATACACACAGAAACATGCTCTGATAGAAAGAAAAAAAGCAAACCATAGACAATTCTTGCCATTTAAGAGAAGAATAATAAATTATAGCCAGCTACATTGGAAATTTATGTGAACAATTGTAACAGATGGCCTGAATCTAAGAGTGGGCATTTGCAACCAAACCAAGTAACTAAATAGCCTATTGATGACTTCTGGTGCAAGGAAAAATATGGGTATTTTTCCTAATATGAATACAAGTAACTTTCACAATATAGAAGGACCAAGTGAAACATGGAAGTGTCTGTTGGCATACCAGGAAAGGACAGAGATAGCAGATACAAGAGGACCAGATTCCTAGGGCAGGTACAGGATAGGTTCCTTTCCCAGCCCAATAGAAGCGTATCTCTAGAGTGCCCTTGGTCACCATGGCAGTAAAATTTCTTATGACCGCCTTTCCAACTCCACCTGCTTCAATCTCAATATTGAAATCTTCCCGCATCAATTTTCCCTGAAATAATATTTAATCTGATTCACCTTGATTGTCTTCACACTGAACAAGGTGAAACATTCAGCCTCGACTGTTCAAATTGTGAAAAGATCATGACTTGCAAATATGAGATATTTAGATAAAACAACCCAATCATAACATGTTCAACGCTTTATATGCTTGACATCTGAGAACCAGCACTACATGATGTCCAAAATTTACCTGTATATAAATATTTAAAACTCGCCTTCCAAGGCTTGTATAATTTTTGTTGCCCGTGAACATTATCTCCGCAAAATGAAGGCTTACATTGTAGGTCCCATTCATCAGACAAAAACCATAATAAGTTAGATAGGAGAAAACCGTGCATTCATGTAAAGTTGCGCATTATCCACGGATAGTTCAGATTTATTGCTGACTATATATGTATCTGAATCGGTTTCGTCATCAAGGAAGTGGCCAGTGCTACTGTAGGTCCAGTAATGTCCAGTCAGGAAGGATTTTGAAGATGAAGGCGGCTCTTTATCCTTGGTGTATGTGATGTCCCCTACTGTTACTTCACTCCACCGCAATTTATGAAGAGGTTATACCAATCTGGATGGAATAATGAAACAACCACAAACAGAAAATCAAGTCTTCTTTCTGTTTATAGGGAGTAGACTTTCCAGACACACTAAGCCAACTAGCATTCCCTTATTAAAAGATCGCATAGAAACTCCCAAGTTTATGAGCAAGACATTATTTCATGGAGGCGACTATTAAAAGATTTAGAGTAATTATGCATTAATCATCAAATATTGACACAGTAGCCCAGAGGAGAGTTTTGATGACAAAATGCACATAGTATGATGCAATATCAGTATCTGATGATAATGATAGGACGTACAGCAGATCTACTTACTTTCTGGACAATGCTGATTTTTCATACATGAGGCAAGCCCACTTGTGGCAGGATATGAGGTTATGAGCAAGTTAACGAGGATTTTAATGTTACAATCATCATCATTCTGAATGAAGTTCCATGCTACATACATAAACAATTACAATGCAGGTCCTTGGAAATCCAAATCTCTTGGTGAAAAATTTAATCATAAACATACGCATTGTCAACCGCTGAGCTTGCGAACAAGTTTCTGTAGAGAAAAGACAAAATCAACATTCAGTAGATATATAGAGATCTTGTATGCATGCAGGATTATAGGTTAATCTTAACCGCACATTTGAGGGGATCCCTGACTTAGACTAAAGGAAGTAGTACATACATATATCGTACTTGACACTCTGAGCCTCCAACAGTGAAGTTGTTGTATGATAGGTCACTACACAAAGAAACAGTCAAACCGTTTCCAAAATATCATCAATAAGAATACACTGAAAGTCATTCATCAAATGATTATTATGAACAAAAATGCAGACCAGTTGCAAAATATGGAGAGGTAAGGCAAGTTGAAAGGCGAAAACATCACAAGGTGATGAAAGTAATATTTTGTCTTTATTGAAAATATCTTATCTTAACTAATTAAAAGGAGAAAGACTAAGTGGAGTCATTGTAGACTTTAGAACTAGTTGGAGTGCATAAATACATTTTTACCCAGTAACAGTACAACAGACGTGATGTATAAGGCAAAGAGACAAAAATAGAACTGTGATTCCAATGACTACTAAGTCGGATCTTTGTATTAGAAAATATCCAGACCACTATTCAAATGTTTAAACTACCTTATAAGAGCTTCATTCTTTGCTTAAATATGATTTCTAATTAACACGCAATCACTCATTCTTTTTTAGGATTTTCTCTTATTTAAATGAAATTTAGTCTATGTGAAATGCTATGCAATGACACTCCAAAATGCCTAACTAAAATGACATGTAACATGCAACATATCATGCGATCTATATGTCACAACATGATCTAATGACAATGTAATTATCCTAATATGTCACGCACTCAAATGATCCTAAACATGCAATGACTAGATGGTGAAATGACCTAATTCTAAGTTACCCACGCATGCTATTTTTTAATTTTTCTTTTCCTTTTTTTTTTTATAGAATTCGAAATTAAAATTGCCTAATAATTGAACATGCAATTAATGAAAAGAAAATCTAACATCCTCAATTAATGTTTTTGGTGTTTTTATTTCAAAAATTCGGAATAAATAAAATGCCTAGTCTAAATATGCTAATTATCATATTCTAACATGAACCTAATCTAACTCATATATATATATATATATATATAGGGTTTTTCTTTTACGGAAATAAAATCCATTCAAACAATATGACAGCAAATCAAACAAGATATGATTGATATCCACCAAATAAATTGAATCGTATCTCACGCATGAGATCGGATTGGCCAATTCTAACAAAATCTTGACCGTGAGATCGGATTGGCGATTTTTCCGCACGATTGTGAGTCATATTCCGGCATGAAATCGGATTGTCAATCATATGCATGTTGTAAAATTAGAAATATTTCATAATTTATAAGGCTATTCGAGATTACGGATATGATAGCATATTGGAAATTTCAATCACGTGCATAGATGAATATTTGAACCTAATTCGAATATTGGCTTCCGAATTCCGATCCTCAAACGGCTACTTGCCACGTAATGTGGTGGTGCTAAGCGAGGCTCACAGGATGGCTACTTGCCAGGGGGCTTTGCGTGTGGCTCCTTGATGATTGCTCGATTCAATGATATGCGCGTAAACCTCGAGAAGCAATTTGCAAAACGATAACTTTTGTTGTTGTAGCAATAGCAAGGCTTACCCGAGAGACCTAGAGAACCACGATGGGGAGATGCTCCAAATTTCAATAAAATAAGCGTGCGAAATCCTCCCTCCTTTCAATGTATACGTCCTCCTCTATTGAAAGAACGTGTGCCCTTCTCTTGCCCAGATTTTAGTGACTCGGATGCTTGCTGAATTTTGATGGAGCTCAATCACCTCGCTGGAATTTGTTGGCAACGCGAGTATTGGTGCAAATCGTCTGGGCGCGACGAAACAAACCCGAGGATTGGGCTGATTGGGATGGGTGACATGAGCAGTGGCTACTGGCGTTGCGGTAGCAACGAGGTCGTGGCCAGGAAACAACCAGCTCGGTTCACGGATGCAGGGCAGCAGCGATGGCGGCGTTCGGGTAATAGTCGGAACAGCAACTATGAGGGGCAGAGTTGCAGTGACGTCATCGATGAAGGGGCTGCGGTGGCGTCATCAAGCGGTCGAGTAATAACTCAACAGGGTGGCAGCTCGTTGACAATGTATCGCAGACGATAAAAGCACCGCGGCAGAAGTGTTGGCATGGGTCTTGGCCAAGAAGACTCGCACTCTTTCCTCTCTCACGTGTCTCTCTCTCTCGTATCAAGAATACCCCTTTTTTGTCCTGTAACAGAGTCCATTTATAGTGAAAGGGTGTAAACCATCGAGGAAAGAAAGCATATTTTGTTTACTTCTGTGCATGCTTTGAAATATATTCTATTTCATTTCCTCTTCCTCATTGACCGAATGCCTTCTTTGCAAGGATATATCTCTTTCTGCAAATCCATGTTGCCCGTAGTGTAGAACGTGCCCAACATTCTCTTCTCATTCTGATCTTCTGAATTTCCATATGCTGGTATCTTTCCACATAGGGCCATGCATGATAAATATTCTCCACCGATTTTATTTCTTTAACCCAAATATCGGCCCACAAATTGATCGAGTATTGCCAAAAATTCAAGATCCTAATAGACTTTTCCTAGATTCCGAACCTTGCAAAGATGAGCTCACAATATCTCCTTCCTATGCTTGTCCCGACCGAATATACGAAAGATTCACCGAATATTGGAAGAATAATATAAATCTTTTCCAAAATATATCAAATTGCTAACTCGTAAAATTGTAGCTCATCCGCCGCCGATCAAATGCAAAAGTGATAAACAAACAGATAAATGCAACTAAAATGATATGCTATGCAATTTTAATTCTATTTTTTTAGGAGTTAAAAATTAATCCCTAATTTTCTATGCAATAAATGGATGACCGGGTTGCCAAAATTTATGTTTCAACAGCAGACTACGCCATGACGTTGCTTCCTTAAAGATGACCTTTTAATTACTTTTTTTTTGGTCGAAAACCTTTTAATTGCACATTTTTTATTACTGTTGGCATGGTGATTTTTGAACTCGACAAGGACTACCCATTCAACCATACAACGAGGGGACAATTTCTACGACGAGAAACGCGCATGCATGCATTGACTATGGGAGTCTCCAGAGACAATTATACACTCCCGCCGACACCGAGAATCCAATCTCCATGATTGGCAATTTGCTTTTTTATGGGAAAATTGTCCAAAAATTCTAAATTTATTACACTTTTACCGATTTAGTCCTAGATCTTTTAATTTGTAAATTAAGTTCTATAAATTTTTACTTCTTACCAATTTAGCTATAAACATTTTCACTTTTTGCCAATTAAACCATCCGGTCAATTTGACTAGAAATTACTAACATGAATAGCCAATGCTGACATGGTACTTTTTTTAATAATATTTTGAATATATTATGGTTTTATTTTTGGCAACCGTTGTCCGCCCTGGATCCAAAAACCCAAAAATAAAGCAAAAAAGTTATAAAAAGAAAAAACGTGAAAAAATCATTTAGAATGGAGTAGTAAAGCTTTTGTCCAACTCTTCATGTGAGAGCAAGAGTGAGAGCAAGCCAGAGACAGAGTGATGTTTGAAAGTGAGAGATAGAGAGAGAGACAACCTCATGTCTTCCTCCAATGTAGGGATATTCCATTTAGAATGAAGTAGTAAAGCTTTTTTCCAACTCTTCTTACCTAATTTTTTTCTTCTAGTGACAATAGTCTTTTCTATTGCTCTAAGTTTGCTATGACCACGTCTCAGATTTAGATTATTATACATTTTATTGAAGGTGGAGCCCAAATTCCAAGATTCTTAGAAACTTCAGCAGCTCATAAAGTTGTCCAAAAAATAATTAGATTCACTTTTTTTTGGACAAATCTTTTTTCCCCTCTTTCTTTTGACTTCAATTGTAACAAACTACTATTCTTTTAAAAAATAGTCAAGGGCTACGGCCACCAAGACCCGGTTATGTGGAGGCCAATGAAAGACCCCGCAAGTCCTACAAATTGGTTAAGTCGAATTCTCCAACCCCTGACTTGATATAGTTTGCGCACCATTGGTGATATCATATATGTTGAACATAAATAATGGAAAAAGTTATCCTATTAAAGCTGTTAAAAAATATATATACATATCATATATGTCGAGTTTGGGATCTAATGTCAATGGACAGAATAACAATATCTCAAGACTTTTCAGGACAATAATTGAATTGTACAGCTGTGCAAACTGAAATATTTGGCACCATGGTCTATCCCGTTCATTAATGGGTGCTTGTACGTTAGCATATCTAAGTCTCCATCGATGTTGATGGGTGTTTCACCAGGTCAACTATACAATGTTCTTTTTTAGATAAAATTACCAAAGCAAGTTCTAAATCGATTGTATTTGTATCAATTAAGTCGAAATTTTTCAATTATACCAATTCAATCCTAAACTTTTTGACAATTGCTGACATAATCCATCCGGCCCTCACCTCTAGTCGGCCACGATTATTGGCGGAGGAAGAAGGAAAAAGAAAATGAAAGAAAAGAAAATTAAAAATTAAAAATGTGGATTTTTTTAAATTACAAAAATTATTCACGTGAGCGCCTAACCGTGCCACATTGGATGGCCAGTGGGCATGACGATATTCATATCAACAATTTCCTATCAAAATTAGCTAGTGAATTTAATTGGCAAAAGTTGAAATTATTTAGGACTCAATTGATATAGTTGAAAAGTTTATGATTAAATTGACACTAGTGCTATAGATTTATGATTTTTTAAAAAAATAAATTTTCCATCTTTCTTGAGTTGCTCATAGACACACACGACTGTCTTTGTTTTTGGCTTCTAGAGAAGTCCAATAATTTTTAAACTCAAATATTGAAAAAATTATAGAAAGATTATATGAGAACTATTGTGGCAAATGAAAGGTTTCAAGTGCTTGTAATTTTTTTTAAGAGTCCAATTAAGTGCGTAAATATTGAAAGAAACTTTTAACTGTTTAAATAGTCATCGTCGAAAGCAGCTGACATTTTCTAATTACAGGACGAGTCATGGAATCGTAGCGAGGAGGGGTTTTGTACTTTGACTTTGCTTTGGCCTAACATGGCCTCTTTTATCTCTGTTCCATGTTATAAACATTGACACCAACCGCAGAAAAATCAAGGTACGTAAAACAAAAGTTGACTTAGACCAAATAATAATGGTTCCATGGATCACGTCATGCACAAGACCTAAGCAAAACATAATCTTCTATGCATGTCTAATCAGATTAATGTCGAGTCGTTGATGGTCGTTTTAATACCGTCAATCAACGCAGTTATATTCAACACGCAAGTTCCAGAGCTTTGAAAATTCCAGGTTAACTTTAAGTAATGGATTCTAAGCATGGAATCTCATCACTTACCTTAAAATCTTCCTTGACTACAAGAAACCAAGAAGATTGGAACAATTTTCCGTTGTATGTTTCAATAGTCTTGAAATTTCGAAAGCTATTATTTTTTTAACGATTTTCGACCGTCATCAATTTGTAACCATTTTTATCTAACATTACTTTATTACAGTTTTATACTTCTAATGGGGTTGGAGTAAATCTCTTAATTAGACAAATAAGAAAATAGTCAAATCTCAATCACCTCTCCTTTCGAGCTTCTAATTAAACATAAGAGATTTCTCAAGTCCTAATTAGTCAACTAGACTATTAGAGATATATTTAAAATATTCGATGATTCTATATATTATTATATGGTTCTGCATATTTCCTTTGATTGGTCTTGATTTGTCACTTTAGATAGTTATTATATAAAGTCGTATATTCTTTATTTGATGTTCTACATAATATTACATCTTTCAGTCATTTTGATTCTCAACTTGGATGAAAAAAAATCAACTCCTCAAAAGTAGAACCTCGTCAGTTTACTTGCCTAGCCACCTGAAACGTTATTAGTAGACTACACTATGATGTCGCTTCCCTAAAGGTGATTCAATTTTTGACCTTTTAATTAATGTTTTCTCGGTCGAAAACCTTTTGATTGCACCTTTTTATTACTGTTGGCACGGTGATTTTTGAACTCGATAAGGATTGCCTAGTTAACCATGCAACGAGGGGACAATTTCTACGATGAGAAACACGCACGTATGCATTGACTATGGGAGTCTCTGGAGACAATTATTTGTTCCTGTTGACACTAAGGACCTGACCTCCATGATTTGGCAATTTGCTTTTGTGTTCATAATCTAGAACGCGGAATTTATGCTAAAGAGCTTCTTTGAATTTTCGATGTCCCTCTTTTCTTTTTTGTGATAGAAAACTTTCCACGCGGATGTTTTATCGTGTTCAAAAGAAATGTCAATCTTTCAGATCTCATCATGTTTCCATGAAAGTCTTTACACATTGCACTGCAAATGTATTAGTACATGCGTTAATGCAACTGAGAGTCGATTCGGACACCAATGAGAGTAAGTGCGGGCTGGGTTGAAGATCTCCATTCAACCGGCAAATGCGTCAAATGCGGAAAATTATCATATTAGGTAGATAGAATATGATTTTCGGCATATAAATAATATGAGTCGAAACGTATAATATGACCCATCTTAAATTTTGAGATCCATGTTCTCCCTTAAGTCTAATCATGAAAACCCATGACCCACACATATTTAAATTCTCTATTCCTTTGTTTTCCAATTCGATTTACATGTTTATGATCTTGAGATTTTCTAACTTTATTTTGATCTTAAATGCACATGCCATCACCTAATGAGAGGAGCACGGATTAAAACACAATGTGAAGTGATGAGATCCGCCACTTATTTTGGAAAAAAAAAAATCATTTTTATGCTTTGTCAATTTCTTGACATTAACTCCTTTACAATCTCCAAACCTTCCAATGTCTTATTAAAAAGTCTAAACCACTCAATGCTTTTCCATAGCGATATTTGTCGTTAGTATTCATTTGAAAGCCTACCCCTTTCTTGAGTCATGGAAAAATTACCTCTATAGCTTGCCACCTATTTTATTTTAAATTAAAATTTAAGTCCTTTTTTTTTTATAGTGACACGCAATTATTAAACTGATGATAGTTATAAAATTGACAAAAAAAAACCTTTCCAAATATCACTATTTAAGTAATTTTTTACTAACGATTACATCTATAGTCATAAATCAAACCTAAACCTAAGTGATTTAAGAAATATAGCCAGATGAAAAAATAAATCATCTTACCTTATAGTGATGGCCCGCTCATTGAACACGGTCCAATTTGCATTCTCTGACCCAACCAAGTTGCAAAAGCTAACCAACGGTCAATGTCAACTCGGTATCGACTTCACTTAGTTCCCAAAATTCAGTCCCTTGCATTGCATAAAACGAACCATTTTTACTAAATTTTTATTGCAGAGTTGAGAGAGAGAGAGAGAGAGAGAGAGAGAGAGAGAGAGAAGGAATGGCATGACATTGAACTGTCGATTCTATTTATTAATTCAATAATAAAGTGAAAAAAGTAACTACTAGAAGTAATGGTCCACCGAGGTACAGGTACTTGTCGGATTCCACTTAAAGCACCCCTTCCTTTTTGTTTTTTCGGTTAGTTACTTAGGGCGCGTTTGGTAACACTTCTATTCCTAGGAATAATTTTTTTTTATCAAAAATGATTTTTTTTTTCTGTTCTTGAGAACAATTTCTGAATATAAGAACGCGCTTGATAACTGTACAAAATTTATATTCCTGGGAAAAAAATGCGTTTAATAAAATTGTATAATTTTGTTGTTTCTTTTAATTTTTTAAATATTTTTACTATATTTTTCCTTTTTTTCTTCTTTCTTATCTCTCATTCCTCTTTTGTGGCTGGTCGCCGGCGACTAGTTGGGCGAGGTCTAGCGAGCTTGCCGGAGCCTCGTCAGGCCAAGGCGAGGGCTGGCAAGCTCGCCGGAGGCTCGCCTAGCCCCCACGAGGCTCAACCTTGCCAAATCTAGGTGAGGCTGAGCCTCGTCGATGACCTCGCGAGCATCACGAGGCTCTACCTCACCCAAGTAGCGCGAGGTCGGCCTCGCCCAGCCCAAGTGAGGTTGAGCCACACCGTGCCTCGCCCAGCTATGGCGAGGCTGGGGTCGACAAGCCTCATCGTTGCTCGTCTTCTTGGGGGGCCAACAACACTCCGACGAGGTCGCCAACCCTCATCTGATCGGTCGCCAATGCTGGCCATGGCCAAAGCCAGTGACCGGCCAAAAGGAAGAAGAAGAAAAAAAAAGCAAAAAGAAAAATATATTCTAGAAATTATTCCCTGGAATAAGAAGTTACTATTTTTCTACTTCTTGTTTTTGTTCCAAATCTATTCTTGAGAACAAAAATTTTACGAAACAAGTTTCTATTCTTTTTTGTTCCACGAAACAAAAGAACAAAAATAATTGTTCCGGGGAACCAAAACAGATTTTAACAAAGGGGCCCTTAGGATACAAGACTTGGTTTCCAATTTTAGTGGAAGTCTACCGGTTTAGAAATCAGGATTTACGAAGTTACAACAAATCTGTTGTTTTGCTTTGCTGGGTTGTAATTGTAATAGCGACAGTGATTCACCCACCTTTGAAGTGGACACTTCAATTTTCACTGTGGGATGTTAAGTGTCAACTTCATCAGAATTCACTCGGTCTCCACCTCTTAGATCTCGGGAGCAGATTTAACCCATTAAGCTTTCTGTTTCGGTTTCAACTTGTTTGATTCTTTTGACATTAACCTAAGGTCGTTTTGGGCATTGACTCATAATATAGAACCATTGATGGAATGGAAGTAGTCCGCTGATGGGGTATGATGAGGTAGTAATCCAACATTTGCAAGAAACAGTGACTAGACATGCAAGTTTCTCCAGAGAAATTTTGCGGGTAGACATACAAGTTTCTCTTTCATCATTTCTCAAAGATGGGAAAGATGAAATTGGCCGACCATCATCCACACTAAATGTCACGACCCGAACCCCGAGCACATGCACATCCCTCAATGGTCGATTTTAAATTCGCAACATCCCAGGAACTGTTGCCGACCCCCTTATTATTTTGCACATGCGGAAACGTAAAACAATCTCCATACCACAAAACAATAGGATAGAAATGTAGTATATTATTTTTAATATGCCACACCTACAACATCACAATACTTATACATATAAACCAGTTCAACACCCCGAAGTCTGATACAAAAGTGAAGCTATTTGATTTCCTATAACTAAGCTTCTACCTATAAGACTGGGGTTTACTACTACGTGCCGTACTTCTCAATATCTCGGGGTGAGCTGTCACCCTACATCCAGTCTTGACGGAAAACCCATCATCACTTGGAAGGAGATAGTGAAAATCATATTCCTCCTTTACTGCTACCGACTGTACACGATCCGGCCTTCTTCCATTTAGGGACCTGAAAAATGTTAGCCCTCTAAGGGATGAGATCACATCTCATCGAGTAAATCCCCTAAATCCAGAGTAGGAGAAGGGTACATCATACATGCAATTGAAACACAATTCTTACCACTCTTTTAATACCAGCAAGTCCCTGTATATTAGCATCAAATAAAATATTCCTAATAGTATCAAATTCACACATCACAAGAACACTTTAACATGAGCATAAGCAAGAGCGTGAATATCCATGTAAGCATACAGGCCACAATCAATGCAACAGATAACAGTCTTCCGGCAAAACCGGGCATCTCATATGTCACAAATGATGTCAATGCTCAGATAACAGTCTTCCGGCATAACCGGGCATCGCCTCACACCATTGAGCGCGGCAATGTCTACATCTAGACGGCATTCCAATTAAGGAGCATCGGTCCAGCCTCCACTGCGACCGGCATCCGTTGACGTGGGGCATTCCCGAAGGAGCATCGTCCGGCCCCAAAGGCACGTGACGGAATCATGTCGTGAATGCATATGATCGATGTCACATGTCAATAATCAATTATATACAGCATCCACAGCATCAATTGAGCACTTTCATAGCAAAAATTCTTCAAAACAAGCACATACTCTTGTGCATTCAAATTGACAGAGAACTGTCCAATAACGCTCTCCCAACTTCGAAGTCAGAAACTCATCCGTACGATTTCGAAAAATTCTCAAATTCGGACACGTGCTAGAAAACATATAAACAAACATTTTCATGAAGACACCGAGATCCAGATCCCTCTGGATTCGGCCCAGAAATTGTTTCTATCCGGCACTAAAATCGGGTCCAGTTCCAGAGAGCCTAACTTATTGAAATCAGTTCGCTTTTGGATCGAAATCTGGTCCGTTTGACTTGAAATTTAAGTATGTTAGACTAAAAGTTATAACGAACAACTTCCATGAAGGAACCGATTGAAAATTCAACCTCTAAAAGTCATTAATAACCCTCGGAATTATAACAGGTCGCAGGTTATAAAACTGTCCGAATTACTGTTCCGAAGATGGCGTCATTAAAATCGTCATCTTTTTAATTTCTAAAAATTAAGAGAAAAATATATGTTGCTATTTAAGATGTCCAAAACATTTCTTCAGAACAAAATTCCTTTAAAATCGCAACACATAGTTGTCTACAAAATTAGTAAAATACACACGTCCTGGAAACTGTTTCAGAAACCAGCCACTGTTTTAGTCCGAATCTTCCTCCACGACGTTTGTCTCACTCTCTAAACCCTATCTAAGCTTTTCTATGTCTATCCTAACATCCCTAACCAACATCTATCCATATATAACGTCATCTACATATTTTTAACTTGTACGAATCCCTAATAGAGGTACTCAACCCCTAGTCCAGATTTAGAAGACAACTCACCTAATCACCGCTAACGGCGGCTCTCGTTGGTGGTTGGGCAGCACACAGAGAACAGCCTTGGTCCTTTTGGTGATGGTGTTGAGCCGAAACCGCAGAAGAATCTGCTGTGGTGCGAAGGCAACAGCAACACACGAACTTATAAATTTTTCGGTAAAGGAAACTAAATAGGGAGTTTGGTCGTTTGTGCGGTTCTTGTGCGGGTGAGGGGGCTCTTTCCTCATTCCAACTAAACGACTTAAGTACAAAAACCATGGTGGTAGACGGTCGACGTTTATGTGGGTCCAAGAATATTTTTGGTAACGTCACATTCACGCCTTGCTTTGTTTTGTTTCTTAGTCTCCGGTTTGTCGTACAAGAGGAAGCAAAAATGGAAGTAGCACGTTCAAGGGAAAAGAAAACAACGGCTTGTACGTTGAAAAAGACAAGGGAGAAGAATAAACTAAGAGGAAGAAAGGGAAAGATGGAAGTTGTCGTGTAAAATACAGCAGACAAACTTACAGCAGACAGACTTACAGCAGAAAGACTTCTATGCGTGAGAAAAAGGGTGGGGAAAGAGAGTGGAAGTTGCTGGGAAGTTTCATTGAAGTTTCCTTCAACCTTTGGCCTAATTTTCCATGGAAACTTTGGCCACCCATCACCCTCATAGGCCCCACAAAGTTTCCAACCTTGTCTCTTCTAAATGGGATGAAAGAAAAGGTTGAAGTCCATATGCACTGCTGAATCCGAATTTTGGGAGTGGATTCTCGTAACTTTTTCCCATGGATGTTGAGTCATTTCCCTATCAAGTGGTCCCCCTAACTTTTCCAAGTCAATCTCCATTAAATACTAAGGAAATTGAGGTGAAGTTGTAGGAGAGAGGGAGTCCTACGAATTTCCTCTTTTAGGAGACCTCTCTTCTTCCTTTTTTTTTTTTTTTTTAATTACCAATCTAACATTTAATTCAATAGGGTCAAGTCCCTTAGTAACCACTTATAATATCTCTTAAATTGTTTCACATTAAAGGTCTTAAAATCCTACTTAAAATGTGGCAATTCTCTTGCTCTTTTAATTTGCTGATCTTGCACAATTCGTGAACAATTCCCATCATCAATAATTTTTTAGAAGATGTAACAATGTCCTTAGGATGAATTGTGACACGTGACAATTCTTAATTTCTGTAATCGACATCATTTCCTCGGTTAATTTCAGTCAAAATGTGATTTTAGCGCAACTTAAACTATCGGTTAGTTTTCGGGAAATTTTTGGTGCACTGACCCGTGGTCGATTATTCCCGAGCCACAATGTACATCTTCGACGCATTGACCACTCTCGATTGTCGTGAAAAATCTTGAGGTTTCAATTTCAAGCACAGGGTACCAAAACAACAGAAAAATCGGCTTAGTGTCGATCGACGGAAATTCTGTAATTAGATGGAATCACCCAAGCCTAATTTTATCTCTATCGAATCGATCTATTTCCGATTTCTGATAGATTTTCGATTGTGCTGAAATGATCCTTATAGATTAACACGGTCGAGCAGTCGGTTCATGGTCGAATTCTCAAGTCGGTTGCATCAAAATCCTTTAATAACTTTCCCGATTAGTTAAGTTATCTCATGAGTGATCAGCTCAGAGAATAGTGTTATAAACACGTTGACGAAAAGCCCAAATTATTTAATTGAAAACAGAAGCGAAAAATCAGACTGTCACAATTCTTCTCCTCTTATAAAAATTTCGTCCTCGAAATTTAAGTCGTTACATCTTTCAAATCGAAAAGATAAGGGTATTGCTCTTTCATGGCATCTTCTCTTTCCCAGATTGCTCCTTCTGTGCCGTGATGTTGCCAAACCACTTTGACCAACGGAATCGTCTTGGTATGTAGGACCTGCTCTTTTCGATCCACAGTTTGAATTGGTCTCTCCTCGTACGATACCCTTTCATCCACGTCCAATTCTTCAAAATTCAGTACATGGGTTGGGTCAGGTTCATATTTCCTTAACATTGATACGTGAAAGACATTGTGAACTTGAGCAAGTCTTGGTGGCAACGCAAGGCGATATGCCAAAGTCCCTATCCTTTCCAAAATTTCAAAGGGACCTACGTACCTTGGACTTAATTTTCCTTTCTTGCCGAAGCGTGAAGTACCCCTCATTGGCGACACCTTCAAGAAGACATGCTCACCAACTTGGAATTCTATTGGCCTCCGCCGCTTGTCAGCATAGCTTTTCTGACGACTTTGGGCAGTCTTTAATCTGTTTCTGATGGCAGTAACCGCATCTACTGACTGTTGGACTAATTCTGGGCCTGTGATCTTTCGTTCTCCTACTTCATCCTAACACACCGGCGTTCTACATGCCCGGCCATATAACGCTTCAAAAGGAGCCATCTGAATGCTCTGTTGATAACTATTATTGTAGGCGAACTCAACAAGATGAAGTTGTTCTTCCCAACTTCCTTTAAAGTCCAGTACACAAGCTCGTAGCATATCTTCGAGGATTTGAATGGTCCTTTCAGATTGACCATCTGTCTGAGGATGATAAGCTGTACTATATTGCAGCTTCGTCCCTAAAGCGGCCTGTAAACTTTTCCAAAATGCAGCTGTAAATCTCGGGTCTCGATCTGAGGTGATCACACGGTACACCATGTAGGCGAACAATCGACGAACATATAGCTCGCGTGCCGATCTAAATCGAGATCTTTCCGTACTACAATGAAATGAGCCGACTTGGTGGTCAGCCGTCGACTACTATCCAAATGGAATCATTACCTCTCTGACTCCTCGGTAAGCCTGTCACAAAATCCATTGTGATGTGCTCCCATTTCCACTCAGGAATTTCGAGAGGTTGTAAAAGTCCTCCCGGCTTGCGTCTTTGAGCCTTAACTTGCGACACGTCGGACATTTGGCGACATGCTTCGCTATGTCCGTTTTCATACCAGACCACCAATAGTGTTGCCGCAAATTTTGATACATTTTCTGCGCCATGATGTATACCGTAACTACTACGGTGTGCTTCTGACAAGATTTCTTCTTTAAGTTCTGCATCATCGGGTACACACAATCGTCCTCTGAATCTCAACGTTCCGTCTTCTGAAATTTGAAAATCTGGTTTTCTCTTTCCTACCTCCTCCTGTACAATCTTCTGGATTTTTGGGTCGGTCCATTGGAGTGTCTTAATTCTCATTTGAAGTTCCGGTTCAATTTTCAGGGTAGCCATAAGATTTGAAAGGTGGCCTACCTCAAACTTGAAGTCCGAATCTCTAATCTTCTCGATTAAAGCCCACTCCTTGAGCACCATTTGTGCTACTGAAGATTTCCGACTTAGAGCATCTGCGACTTTGTTAGCTTTACCAGGGTGATATAAAATATCACAATCATAATCCTTCAGAAGTTCCATCCAACGACGCTGTCTCATGTTTAGTTCCTTCTGAGAAAATAAATACTTGAGACTTTGATGGTCTGTATAGATCTGGAATCTTTCTCCACACAGATAGTGTCTCCAAATCTTCAAAGCAAAGACGATTGCTGCAAGTTCTAAGTCATGCGTCGGGTAATTCAATTCATGAGGTCTCAACTGACGGGACGCGTATGCAACAACTCTGCCATGTTGCATCAACACACAACCCAATCCCCTAAACGACGCATCACTATAGATCTCGTATCCTCCAGGACCAGAGGGTATGGTCAGCACAGGCGCGGTGGTTAGCTTTTGCTTGAGTTGCTGAAAACTATCTTCGCACTTGTCTGTCCATACGAACTTCTCTTCCTTCTTCAGTAGGCGGGTCAATGGCGAAGCTAATACTGAGAATCCTTCTACAAACCGTCTGTAGTATCCTGCTAACCCCAGAAAACTTCTGACTTCTGTCACTGTAGTCGGTCTTGGCCAATTCATTACTGCTTCTATCTTGCTTGGATCTACAGAGATTCCTTCTTTTGAAATCACGTGTCCAAGAAAAGCAACACAAGTCAACCAGAACTCGCACTTGCTAAACTTAGCATACAACTCGTGAGTTCTTAAAGTTTGGAGCACCGTTCTCAAATGTCTTTCATGCTCCTCTACACTTTTAGAGTACACCAGGATATCGTCGATGAACACTATCACGAACTGATCCAAATATTCCTTGAAAACTCGGTTCATCAAATCCATGAAAGCAGCTGGGGCGTTCGTCAATCCGAACGGCATTACTGTGAATTCATAATGGCCATACCGAGTACGAAATGCTGTCTTAGGGATATCCTCCTTCCTGATCCTTAATTGATGATATCCCGTCCTCAAGTCGATTTTGGAAAATATCGACGCTCCTTGCAACTGGTCAAATAGGTCGTCTATCCTTGGCAACAGATATTTATTCTTAATGGTCACTTGATTGAGTTGTCGGTAGTCGATGCACAGACGTAACGAACCGTCTTTCTTTTTCACAAACAGAACTGGAGCTCCCCAAGGTGATGCACTGGGGCGTATGAATCCCTTATCCAACAATTCTTGCAGTTGCACCTTCAGTTCTTTTAACTCTGATAATGCCATTCGATAAGGAGCTTTAGAGATTGGTTCCGTCGCTGGGGCTAATTCAATCACAAATTCTACCTCCCTTTCTGGCGGTAAACCTAGCAATTCTTTCGGGAACACGTCTGGAAATTCTTGTACTACTGCAATATCTTCAACTTTCAACTCCTCAATTGTCGTGTCGATGACATTTGCTAGATAACTCGGACAACCCTCGTCTAACAATTGGGTTGCCTCGGGTGATGAGATTAGGGCAATCGAAAGTCCTCCCCGACTTCCACTAAACTCGAAACTTTCACTCTCTACTGGATTGAACTGAATCGCTTTACGATAGCAGTCCATCTTGGCTCGTTACTTGGTGAGCCAATCCATACCAATTATTACATCAAAATCATACATGGCTAGAACTATCAGGTCTATTCTCCCCTCTTGCTCACCAATTACCAACTTACAATCTGGACAACCCATCGTAGATAGTATTCTATCTTTTAATGGGGTCGATATACTAATAGCTGATTCCAACAATTTAGGATTTAATCCTATTAACTTAATGAATCGATCAGCTATAAATGAATGAGTTGCACCAGGATCAAATAAAGCGTATCTTTGGATGATCATTCGGGAAACCATACTCGTGATCACGTTCGGTGCATCCTCTGCCTGACCTCTGGTGATGGCATATGTCCTTCCGCGTGCTGGAGGTCTAACTGGTTCACCCTGTTGTGCGTTTGAGGGTACGTATCCCCTATTCTGACCTATCGGCGGTGGAGGCAATAGCTGTTGTCCCATCGATCGTCTGGGACAATCTTTGACCTGGTGGCCTTGTTGGCCACATCCATAACAGGCTCCTGTCCTGGTATGGCATGGTGCAGATCCGTGTTGTTTTCCACA
This sequence comes from Eucalyptus caleyi, assembly GCA_014182885.2. Classification (NCBI taxonomy): domain Eukaryota; kingdom Viridiplantae; phylum Streptophyta; class Magnoliopsida; order Myrtales; family Myrtaceae; genus Eucalyptus; species Eucalyptus caleyi. The sequence goes on from CM024476.2 coordinate 23,698,148, forward strand.
GAAGCGACAGGCTCCATTATTGCTGGGTGTTGTCTTACCCACTCCACCTTTCCTATTTGGTGGAACGGGGTACCTTCTTCCGACCATGGGCTTCTTCCCGAACCTGATACTGTTTCTGTGTGCATTAAACCTTGACCCTGACACAGCAGCTTGTTCATTCAGATCCCTTTCTATCAGTTGCGCTCGTCGATAGATTTCCCGATAGTCATGCAGGTCAAAAGGCACTAGTGGTTGCTTCAATTCCAATCGAAGACCATTTTTAAACCTTCGAGCCTTTTCTTCAGGATCCTCTATAAGCCTTGGAGCATATTGAGAAAGCTCTGCAAATTTGACCTCGTATTGGTCAACGGTCATTGATCCTCGGCGAAGACGTTGGAATTCTTCCATTTTCGCTCTTGGCATTTTTGAGAAATATTTGTTCATTGAATGCCCTAAGAAAGGCATCCCATGTTGGAGCTACTCCTTCTGGAAATATGGTCTCTTGAATAGCTATCCACCAGATACTAGCATTATCCTGTAATTGATAAACTGCCAAGGATACTTTCTCTTCTTCATTGCACCTTAAAAGTGCAAATGTTTTCCCTAAATCCCGAACCCAGCGAGAGGCAGTTTCTGGATCTCCTGTACCCGAGAACTTAGGCGGTTTCAACTTTAAAAACTGTTCTCCCAGTTGGTGTATAGGTCTATCTGCAACTACATTCCCCGGTGGAACCTCAGCGGGTCGAACAACAGGTGGAGCAGCAGGTGTAGCAGCAATAGCAGCATTGGCAGCTGCAGTAGCAGCAGCTATAGCAGCGGCAGTAATGGCAGCTGCTTGATTTTGGGCCTGCTATCCCATCAAATCTCTCATTCCTTCTAGCGCCTGCATGATCCCTATAGTTCCCGGATCACCAGGTGCTACTACCCCAGCACCAACCGGTGGAACCGGTTGCGGTGCTACACCACTAGCACTGGCCTGAGCCGGCGCTTTACCCCTATTACCTCGGGCACCACCTCTAGTTGGCGTCTTAGCCCGAGTAATTAGTCCGATCGCCCTTTTCCTAGGCGTTCTCTGATCTTGCTCACTCATGGTGCAGATTCTTTATAGATACCTGCTTCCAATTCTAACACTCAATTAGAATTTGAGTAAGCTCACAAACAAACTATCAATCAGCTACCACTCACATGCATTAGCATATTAACAGTCTTTCCTACTAACTATCCCATGACTCATCGCACCTTATCACTCCAAACACTAACCTTGCTCTGATACCATTCAAACGGGGATGTCACGACCCGAACCCCGAGCACATGCACATCCCTCAATGGTCGATTTTAAATTCGCAACATCCCAGGAACTGTTGCCGACCCCCTTATTATTTTGCACATGCGGAAACGTAAAACAATCTCTATACCACAAAACAATGGGATAGAAATGTAGTATATTATTTTTAATATGCCACACCTACAACATCACAATACTTATACATATAAACCAGTTCAACATCCCAAAGTCGATACAAAAGTGAAGCTATTTGATTTCCTATAACTAAGCTTCTACCTATAAGACTGGGGTTTACTACTACTGATGACCGTACTTCTCAATATCTCGGGGTGAGCTGTCACCCTACATCCAATCTTGACGGAAAACCCATCATCACTTGGAAGGAGATAGTGAAAATCCTATTCCTCCTTTACTGCTACCGACTGTACACGATCCGGCCTTCTTCCATTTAGGGACCTGAAAAATGTTAGCCCTCTAAGGGATGAGATCACATCTCATCGAGTAAATCCCCTAAATCCAGAGTAGGAGAAGGGTACATCATACATGCAATCTAAACACAATTCTTACCACTCTTTTAATACCAGCAAGTCCCTGTATATTAGCATCAAATAAAATATTCCTAATAGTATCAAATTCACACATCACAAGAACACTTTAACATGAGCATAAGCAAGAGCGTGAATATCCATGTAAGCATACGAGTGCCACGAGTCAATGCAACAGATAATCTTCCGGCAAAACGGGCATCTCATATGTCACAAATGATGTCAATGCTCAGATAACAGTCTTCCGGTATAACCGGGCATCGCCTCACACCATTGAGCGCGGCAACGTCTACATCTAGACGGCATTCCAATTAAGGAGCATCGGTCCAGCCTCCACTGCGACCGGCATCCGTTGACGTGGGGCATTCCGAAGGAGCATCGTCCGGCCCCAAAGGCACGTGACGGAATCATGTCGTGAATGCATATGATCGATGTCACATGTCAATAATCAATTATATACAGCATCCACAGCATCAATTGAGCACTTTCATAGCAAAATTCTTCAAAACAAGCACATACTCTTGTGCATTCAAATTGACAGAGAACTGTCCAATAACGCTCTCCCAACTTCGAAGTCAGAAACTCATCCGTACGATTTCGAAAAATTCTCAAATTCGGATACGTGCTAGAAAACATATAACCAAACATTTTCATGAAGACACCGAGATCCAGATCCCTCTGGATTCGGCCCAGAAATTGTTTCTATCCGGCACTAAAATCGGGTCCAGTTCCAGAGAGCCTAACTTATTGAAATCAGTTCGCTTTTGGATCGAAATCTGGTCCGTTTGACTTGAAATTTAAGTATGTTAGACTAAAAGTTATAACGAACAACTTCCATGAAGGAACCGATTGAAAATTCAACCTCTAAAAGTCATTAATAACCCTCGGAATTATAACAGGTCGCAGGTTATAAAACTGTCCGAATTACTGTTCCGAAGATGACGTCATTAAAATCGTCATCTTTTTAATTTCTAAAAATTAAGAGAAAAATATATGTTGCTATTTAAGATGTCCAAAACATTTCTTCAGAACAAAATTCCTTTAAAATCGCAACACATAGTTGTCTACAAAATTAGTAAAATACACACGTCCTGGAAACTGTTTCAGAAACCAGCTACTGTTCTAGTCCGAATCTTCCTCCACGACTTTTGTTTTGCTCTCTAAATCCTATCTAAGCTTTTCTATGTCTATCCTAACATCCCTAACCAACATCTATCCCTATATAACATCATCTACAAATCTTTAACTTGTACGAATTCCTAATAGAGGTACTCAACCCCTAGTCCAGATTTAGAAGACAACTCACCTAATCACCGCTAACGGCGGCTCTTGTTGGTGGTTGGGCAGCACACAGAGAACAGCCTTGGTCCTTTTGGTGATGGTGTTGAGCCGAGGCCGCAGAAGAATCTGCTGTGGTGCGATGGCAACAACAACACACGAACTTATATATTTTTTCGGTAGAGGAAACTAAAAATGGAGTTTGGTCGGTTGTGCGGTTCTCGTGCGGGTGAGGGGGGTTTTTCCTCACTGAAACTATACGACTTATATTTAAAAACCATGGTGGTAGGTGGTTGACGTTTATGTGGGTCCAAGAATATTTTTGGTAACGTAACGTTCACGTCTTGGTTTGTTTTGTTTCTTAGTCTCTGGTTTGTCGTTCAAGAGGGAGCAAAGATGGAAGTGGCACGTTCAAGGGAAAAGGAAAACAATGGCTTGTACGTTGAAAAAGACAAGAGAGAAGAATAAACTAAGAGGAAGAAAGGGAAAGATGGAAGTTGTCGTGTGAAATACAGCAGACAAACTTACAGCAGACAGACTTACAGCAGAAAGACTTCTATGCGTGAGAAAAAGAGTGGGGAAGGAGAGTGAAAGTTGCTGGGAAGTTTCATTGAAGTTTTCCTTAGTCTTTAGCCTAATTTTCCATGGAAACTTTGGCCACCCATCACCCTTATTGGTCCCACAAAGTTTCCAACCTTGTCTCTTCTAAATAGGATGGAAGAAAAGGTTAAAGTCCATATGCACTGCTGAATCCGAATTTTGGGAGTGGATTCTCGTAACTTTTCCCATGGATGTTGAGTCATTTCCTATCAGTGGTCCCCTAACTTTTCCAAGTCAATCTCCATTAAATACTAAGGAAATTGAGGTGAAGTTGTAGGAGAGAGGAGTCCTACGAATTTCCTCTTAGGAGACCTCTCTTCTTCCTTTTTTTTTTTTTTTTTAATTGCCAATCTAACATTTAATTCAATAGGGTCAAGTCCCTTAGTAACAACTTATAATATCTCTTAAATTGTTTCACATTAAAGGTCTTAAAATCCTACTTAAAATGTGGCAATTCCCTTGCTCTTTTTAATTTGCTAATCTTGCACATTTCATGAACAATTCCCATCATCAATAAATTTTGAGAAGACGTAACAATGTCCTTGGGATGAATTGTGACACGTGACAATTCTTAATTTCTGTAATCGACATCATTTCCTCGGTTAATTTAAGTTAAAATGTGATTTTTAGCGCAACTTAAACTATCGGTTAGTTTTGGGAATTTTTGGTGCACTAACCCATGGTCGATTATTCCCGAGCCACAATGTACATCTTGACGCATTAATGACTCTCGATTGTCGTGAAAAATCTTGAGATTTCAATTCCGAGACAGTACCAAAACAATTTAAAAATCGGTTTAGTATCGATCGACGAGAATTCTGTAATTAGTTGGAATCACCCAAGCCTAATTTTATCTCTATCGAATCGACCTATTTCCGATTTTGATAGATTGCGCGCGCGAAATGATCCTTATAGATTAACACGGTCAAGTAGTCGATTGGTCGAATTCTCAAGTTTGTTGCGCATCAAAATCCTTTAATAACTTTCCCGATTAGTTAAGTTATCTCATGAGGTGATTAGCCTGATTAAGCCGCTATAACCACGTCGACTTAAAAGTTCGAAATTATTTAATTGAAAAATGCGAAAAATCAGACTGTCACACTAAAGACAAAAAATTGGCATCTGCTAAGAGAAATTCTTGAGTAACAACATATAACAGGCCGAGCTCATGAACAAAACACATCCAGAGCAAGAAGGTGCCACTTCGCACATCTGGCCATTCAAACAAATGAAAAGCTTCCCTAATAGATTCCCTCCCTTGCAATGGCCAACACATCATTATTGTGTGAAGAGGAAAAAGTTGGAACATTGTCTCTCTTTGAATAACAAAATGGAAAGAGATAGCACGAATACAAACACCAAACCACAAGCCATTGTCTTTAGGCTTTCCCCACTAATTAGTTCACAATACCCAATTACTGCACTGCATAACACTCGTTGTTTTGTTTATATTACCTATACCTTCAGTTCCAAATGTGAGTGAAAGAGAAACAAGCAAACATTTAAGAGTTCTGCTGCAAGGATTACCTAATGAAGCCCTAGTTCTTTCAAGAACTAATTTACTTAGAACACAACAAACCATTTCTTACTCTCTCTTGTGCCAGTAATCAGTATCCAGAAGTACTGGCAGATGTAGACAAAGCGGTTCCAGTCCATGGCCCTTCAATAGACATACTCTTGCTGATATTCTCACCAACTGCCTGATGTTCGTCACCTCTAAAATGCTTCCTCATGGCCTCAATTTTCTCCTGAGTCATGATAGTGCCCGCAGAGTCCAGCACTGGAACAGCAACCTTGCCTTCAAGCATGCAAACCACAGATGACATTGGCGGCCTGAGTGCTGGAGTCACATTAGTACACATCAAAGCTACCTTTATCAATGCCAACGCCTCCTCTTTGTTAAAGTGAGAACCAAGCCTCGGATCAACTAGTTCTATCAAACTCTCTCCGTCCTTCAGAAAGTGTGCCTAGATACAAAAATGTAAAGTGAAGGTATTTCCCTTTCAAGCTTCAGGTATTGATCAGTTGCAAAATATGCTCTAAATACTGAAACAGGAAGAAGTATATTATCTCCCTTGATAATTACGCGACAAATGCAGTTGATAAGCACCTGTTAGTTCTAGGGTATAAATGGATAAAAAGAATCGAATGAGTCAATACAGATCCAACATGATTTTTTTTACTGATTTTAAATAAAAGATGCTAGACTACAACATCACTTACTAATGGTTAACCGGTTGCCAAGAAATCACCTACACCGCTTTAAAATCGCCAGCTATTGTCGAGTTTTATCAGCATGAATTATTTGTCAGTGTCATTACATGAAACGGCAGACTTGTCTTTCAATGTTCTTGATTATGCAACTCAGGCGACAATCAGATTTAACAAGGGCTAATAATGATTGTTTGCTCTAATGATTGCTCCCTCAAAGCAAAACAAAATCTAACTTAAGGAGTCAATCATATGAATGTGAAAAAAGTTATACCTCAATTGAAAGTATATGGATATTCTGGTCAAGACATGGTCTTGAAAACTTTTTAATTTAACAGTAATTGCCAAAATTCAATAGTAGTCGAAGGACTTGTTTGGCCCTAATGAAACTACAGGGAGTATGAATGTCAAGCATCAAAACATAAAGACTAAAACTGAACTTTCGAGATCCACCCTAAATTATGGGGTCAATTTCCCCAAATTTTAAGGAATAGAATTTTCTTCATTCCAAAAAAAGAAAAAAAGAAAAAAAAGAATCTACATGAAAATTCAGAGTAGACCAACATGATAAGAAGAATCGGATTAATTTGAAATAACAAATTGCACTTAACAGCATGACAATTTGTTAAGCAAGTTTCAATAGCTGTTAACTGTGAAACTCCTTTGCAACCATTGAAAGTGCATGTGAGGATTTAAATACGGATATGATCATAATTGAAATGATAGAGTTGATTACCCAATCGAGTAGATTAAAGCATTCCTCAGCTCTTTGGGAGTTAGTGTTGCTCTGGCCATTAGCAACTTCTAAGGCAACAATGCCAAAACTATAGATGTCGGCTTTGTCAGTGAGGTAACCATGCATTGCATACTCCGGTGCCATATATCCACTGCACAACAAGAAAAGAGCTTGTGTTTGCAACAAGGTAACTGCCTTAAATAGCACATACTTAATATTCCTAAAATTCAAAAGAAAGAGTCATTCCTAAATGTGACGCTATGGTCTAAAGTAGAGGAAATAAACAAATGCATCCTAATATATTCTAATATCATTTATTGAAAATATTTCAGGAAAAAAAAGATCATTGTTGTTCTTTATAAACTTTTTTTTTTTGGTTTGAAATATAAGTATCATTTATAAGATGACGTACATGAGCTTAAGAGCATTTCCCAGCATTACAAAGATATCTAAGAATGTGCAAAAATAGAGTGAGGGAATCTCCATATAGTATCCAATATTACATTTATTTGGGAAGGCCTAAAGTTTTTGTAATTTGAAGCTCGCCCTGTAACAAGTTTACGAATTTTAGCCATGATGATGGGGACATCATTTGACTTGTTTTGGAAATGTCGATAGTTACATTTATAGTTCTTTTTGTTGAATGAATGTTAGAGTTAGTAGAATGAACTTACAATTTTATCTTTTCCCTAATTAATCACATTCCTTTCAAAAACAAGTTGACTTTTCACACGCATTAATGCGAACATCTAAAACATGTGAACATGCTTATCTATGTTTTTCCATGTGCATACAATAGAAACAAGGGCGAATTTGCTATAATACTAAGTTATATTCAAATTAACAATTACATAAGTCAATATCGTAGTATCATTACTTAATGGTAGAGTATGACACAATTTACATTTTTTTCCTAATTAATGTAAAGAGTGGTGGGACAGTCGTAAAGCTTTGTGGTTAAGCCGAATTTGTTGAGCACCATGCTTTGGGATGATGTGAATCCACCACAAAGCTCCATTCAACTCACTTTTCTTAAATCAGAATATATGTTTCTATTCCATGCTTTTATGTTGTCACTGGCTCCTACTTAGGTTAACAGGAACAAAAAGCAAGAAACTTACTAAGTTCCAGCAATCTTGGTGCTAATATGTGTTTTGTCCTCCTCATCAAGCTTTGCTAAACCAAAATCTGATATTTTAGGGTTGAGAACCTTATCCAGTAAAACATTAGTAGCCTTAATGTCTCTATGCACAATCTTCAGCCTTGACTCTTCATGAAGATATGCCAATCCCCTGGCAATACCCACGCATATCTTGTGTCCTGTACACCAATCCAACTTTAACTGAAATTCTTTAGGACCTTCAATTGTATCAGAAGACATCAAAGCTGCTTTACTGCCATGTCATTAACTGAAGTCAATGAAGCACAATGTGATGTCAAATTAACAAATAAAGCGCGAGCAAGACTGTTATTTTCCATGTTCTCGTAAACCAGCAAAAGTTGATTTCCTTCAATGCAGCATCCATAGAGTTTCACAAGATGTGGATGCTGAAGAGCAGAAATCATCCCAATCTCAGTCAGGAACTCATTATTTCCATGTTGTGATTTGGATGAAAGCTGCTTCACTGCTATAGTGGTGCCATCTGACAGAAAACCCTGCAATTCAACTTTGGCATCAGATTTATGTTGTGAAAATTGAGTTACATTGAATGCTGCTTTCTACATATCTTCTCTCTTGGGGATTGGGGGAATTTGGTTAGCCTATTTTCCAGCATACCTTGTATACAGAACCAAAACCACCTTCTCCTATCTTATTGGCAGTGTCAAAATTGTTTGTGGCTGCTTTAATCTGTCGCAAGGTAAATAAACCAATTTGCAGCGCTAGACCCCTCAAATCTGCAACACGTTTTGGAACTTCTATGAATTTGGAAAAGTCAACAGTTAAAGTATGTAATCCACTATCTAACAAAGACATATCAATTCCTTCTCAATATTCCAGAAAATCTTTTTGTGACGTTTTTGGTCTGAGCAAGTTCAGTACAGAATAGCTTAGCATCTTGAAAATTATTTTCTAGGAAAGTCTGGCATCAGTTGGCAGTATGTATTTTTGAAAAGTAAAATGAGATTGTCCCCAGGGTATTTAATAGTGAAGGAAAATAAAAATCATACAGAGAACCCCCTTGGAAACGTAGGGTATGGTTTGTATGTTTTAATTTCTCATGCACGTGAAATTCTGGCAGCTATTTTTGGTGTCTTAAAACATAGACCTTGTGTGTATACACACACACACACACACATCTGAGAAACAATCTACTGTCTCTCCCCATAACTATCTATTCCTTCATTTTTCGGATTTCTAAATAAAAATTTAGTTCGTTAAGCAAACCAAATGGTTCTATGACACTTTAGCTGTATATCGCCTAATAATAATCTTTGGCTTTTTGCGTCGAATCAAATTCCCTGTGGAATGCACAAATGTCATGCATCAACAGTTTCATGGGAACTGTAAATCTAGATGGAGCATTAATGATCCATTGTCATTACACTTTCCCCAACCAGGAAAGTAAGAAGAAGAAGAAGAAGAAGAAGAAGAAGTATCATGTGCCAACAGTTTGACAGGAGAACTGTGTGATTTAGCTGAAATATAAATGAAGCAATGTGACTATCCTCCCTCTCCATCAGCATACGGAAGGGGGAAAATGTATTCAGAGTGCATAACATTCTCATATTTCTTGACAAATACACATGGACTAAATAGCGGAGATTCCAGGTAAGCAACTACCTTGTGCCATTTTATCTTTACATCCAAGGCATCCTCTCCACCAAAGGATAACCAGGATAAGGAAAACTACAAAAACTATAGCAGCCAGAATCCCAGCCACTGTGCCAGCAGATATGCTGGCCCTGCTGGCTGGGGGATCAAAGCCTGCAATGAAGAAAGAACAAACAAATATTTAACCAAAACTGTTCAGTTAATGGGGTAGACGTAAATGCAGAAAAATATCTGTAGCTTCTCGTTGAACACAGAAAGAAATTGATGGAGAACACAATAATTGAGAATCAAGAGTACTCCACAGAAACTATCAGATAAATGAGCACCGGAATATATCATTTATGGAACATGTGATACAAAATACAAAGGGAAAAAGAAACAAAAAAAAAAAAAAAAAAACTACTCTTCATTCTCAAGCCTGTATTGTATGATACAGGCACAGTGGTCGTAATCCATAGCGGAAAAGTGAACAAGGCTATCATTTCATAGTCGAATGGAAGGATTAAAGATACATAGAGAAAACACGCTCAGATAGAAAGAACACAAAGCAACCTATAACCAATTTTCGACTCTAAGAGAATAATAATAGGCCCCGGTCAGCTATAATGCATAATTGACTTGATCTATAGTGACATATGCCAATGGCCTGAATCCAACAGTAGGCATCTGCAACCAAGCCAAGTAACTGAATAGCCTATTGATGACTTCTGGTGCAAGAAAAAATATGGGTATTCTTTTCAACATGAATATGAGTAACTTTCTCAACAGAGAAGCACCAAGTGAAACATGGAAGCATCCATCTGCGTACCAGGGTAGACGGAGATAGCAGATATAAGAGGACCATAGACTCTTCTGTCAAGTATGTCAGTGTTGGTTCCTTTCCCAGCCCAATAGAAGCGTATCTCCAGAGTGCCCTTGGTCACATTGGCAGTAAAATTTCTCATGACCTCCTTTCCAACTCCACCTGCTTCAATCTCAATGTTGAAATCTTTCCACACCAATTTCCCCTGAAATAATATTTCATCTGATTCAAGTTGAGCGTCTCCACACTAAACAAGGTAAAATTTTTAGTCTCCATAGAATGTACAAATTGTGAAAAAATCATGATTTGCAAGTATGAGATATTTGGATAAACTTCCCAACCATAACATATGGAACGCTTTATGTGCTTTATATATTAGAACCAGCACTCCATAATGCTGTGAGTTTACCTGTATATAAATATTAAAAGCTCTCCTTCCAAGGCTTTTATAACTTTTGTCACCTGTGATCATTATCTCCGCAAAATGAAGGATTACATTGTAGGGCCCATCCATCAGACAAAAACCATAATAAGTTAGAGAGATGGCACAACGTCGTGCTTTTATGTAAAGTTGGGCATCATTCATGGACAGTGTGGATCTGTTTTTAACTTCATAGCTATCGTCATCTGTGAAGTAACCAGTGCTGCTGTAGGCCCAGTAATCACTCCTGAAGAAACTTGAAGGTGTAGCCCTCTCTGAGTCATCTTCGTATGTGGTGCCCCTTACTTTTGCTTTGCTCCCACCGCAATTTATGAAGAGGTTATACCGAGCTGGATGGAGTAAAGAAGGAGCCACAGAGAAAATTCAGTTTCTTCTATTTGTTAATATGGAGTGGACTTTCCAGACACACTAAATAAGCTAGCATTCACTCATTGGAAAATTACATAGAAACTCCCAAGTTATGAGCAACCCATTATTTCATGCAGGTAGCTTTTGAAATTATTAGGGTAATTATGCATTAACCATCAAAGATCGACACAATAGCCAAGAGGAGAGTTGACAAGGAGATAAATTTGATGAGAAATTACACAGAGAGTAAGATGCAATATTAGAATCTGATTATAATGATAGGATATGTCAGAATAATTTAAATATAAAATCACGCAGTCATCTAACAGTTTAAGCTTTTAAAACAGTTGGCTGTGATCTTATAAAATCTCATATGGTATCAGAGATGGATTTCATGAGTTCAAATCTTTCGAAGCCTCATTATACCAAAATAATTGCTTGACCACTAGAATAACTTGAGACTTTAGATTCTTCTACAAAATATGAAAAGAAGCCTAAGTTCAGCATTGAAGTACTTACATATATCCTACTTTTTCCAGGCTGCTGTAGGATCTAGGGATTTCGCCACTCAGTTTGTTGAAGCTGAGGTCTCTGCAAAGCAAGTTTATGTGAATATATATTGAGGAGATACTTTTAACTGACTCCCTCAGGACACTCTTTGAGCATACTTCAGACGATTGTACAAACACAGACAACATCAATGAACAAATAAAGTCCAGTTCAGATGTTTAGACATACAGGTCAACTATCTAGTGCCTAAGCTTTCTACTAGACATTCATCTCCAGAGGCATTCATTGCCTAAATCCAAGTTTCAAGTTGGTCACATGCTATAAGTATGCAAAACTGCTGTAAATCAAATTTACAAAAGAGGAACAAACATTTCATTAACTAAGGATCCGAACTTGAGCACCAAGGACCTGCACACGGCCTTCGCGGACTCAACCTAAGTGCTGGGGACTAGAGCTTGAGTGTCAAAGACCCAAGCACTGCTTTTATGTACTTGGGGTCGGGTAATGGGGCATTGGGCCTAGGCACCAGGGCTTCGGGCCCAGCCTCGATGGACTAGGCCCAGGTGCTGAAGACCTAGTCCTGAATGCCAAGGACCAAGAACCAGGCGTTGGGGTTCCCGTGTCCAATTAAAGAGTTGCGGGTCCAAGCACCAATACCACCTCATAGTTTGGAAAATGTTTTCCGACTTTTTCAAAAGAGGAAATCATTTCCTAAATTTAAACATAGATCTTTCATTGACTCGGAAAACATTTTCCATTAACTCATTTTCCTAAGCAAACCAAACGCCAGAAAATCAGAAAAATGTTTTTCGTGAAACAAACAAGCCATGACAGAATGGCAAAATGTTGCTGTTAAAAGTAGCGTTTATTAAATCTTACAGAGATGACCACATGAACAAGAAGAATTGACTTGTGTAGAGATGCATTTGAAGCCATGCTCTCGTTTGAACTATGAATGTTATGTCTGACAAGTGTACAACAGTCAAGCATAAAACTCCAGCTAGATATTGTAGGGCTGAGATTCGAGAATGTAAACCACCAAAAGGAAAGTTTCCAGAAAATCAACCACTAGAAGCCTCCATTTTGCATTAATGCTCTTAAGAAGTTAAGATAACATATCAAAGCAAAAGTAAATTAGACGAAATGGGAAACCACAACCAAGGTAAGAATTCTTGCTGGAAAAGTGAAAACAAGGAGTGTTAGAATATTTAAATAACAAACCACGCTTTCATCTAATAGCTTGAGTTTTAGAACAGTTGACAATAGTTCCACAAATTCTCACAGAGAGAAAAGGTCCATATACTTTTGTGCGAAAATGTATATTCTATAGCAGAGGCCACAATCACCAAGAGTTTAAATGCCACATCATTCACAATTCAGCAATATCAATAGAAAATATCAAAACACCATTGAAGTCAGTAAGGGACCTTCAAGCCATCTTAAATGGGTTCTTTAACTGCAACCAATAGTCAACCAAAAACTAGTAGAAATTTCACTCCTTAAGGGTAAAATTATGTATTCTGCTTGGAATAGCCAAAGGGAAAAGCCGCTTTCTACTCACAATATATTTAGAATTGTCATTTTTGCTAGATAACCAGGTAGCTCTCCCATGAGATTGCAGCTCCTCAGAATCCTATAAGAAAATAACACCGATATTGTCACATTGCTAAGACAATTTGGCTCTTTTGCATAAAGTAAACTATCTATGAAGAAGCATTGATCTCACAGTGTTTGAATATTTATACTGTTAAGTTGTGGAACACGAGACTCCGGTCCATCGAGGTCACTTATTCTCCTGCATATCAAAATCAAATAGGAGCTTTATTTGATTGATAACATCTTAAAGAAAGAGAGATCAGATCGAAATGCCAAAATTCCATACTGACAAGTCGATCAATTGCTCCAAAAGTGCGATCCCAGATGGAATTGGCTCTTGCAATCCACTTCCTTGAATAACCCTGATGATACAATTCATAGATGGAATTTTCTTGGGGGTATATCTATAGAGACCGACTTAAAAGGGGAAGAAGCATTAAGCCTTACAGTGTTTGGAGATTTGTAAAGTTCTGAATAAAATCGGGTATCTTTCCCGTGAACTGATTATCACCAAGTCTCCTACAGTGCATTAAACAACATGATTCATATGAAGGAGAAAGAACAGAGATGGCTAAATATTAGCTGAGTTTGTGGATACTGGAAACTAACAGGTCAATTAATTGCGTGAAGTTAACAAATGTTTGAGGCACCTCCCCATGACACAAGAAAACCCATGACAACACATTGGTTAATAGAACCTGAATGCTGTATCTCTCAACAGATCACTCCAATGGATAAAATTACCTCGCCAGATACAAAATCATCAGCGAATAAAAACTCAATGCCTAACACAGAAATTTGCATCAAGAGACTCACAATAAATTTAATTTGGACAAGTTCCCGAGCTCTGGAGGAAGAGGTCCAGAAAGCCAATTGCTTTCGACGTATCTGAGCGGAATATGAAAGTTAAAATCTTGAAACATCAATCAAATTTAAAACAGCGAAGAGGCCAAAGGCGAGCGTCGGGATGAGTGGTCACTCACAAATACTGAAGTGAGGAAATGTTCCCCAACTCCTTCGGGATTGGACCAGTCAATCGGTTTCCGAGTACAGAACTGCACCCCCATCATCGCGTTTCCCCCAATCAAACAATAGAACATACACTCGTGAGAGAGAGAGAGAGAGAGAGAGAGAGAGAAAGCATACAGGAAGTACAAGTTCGTAGAGGAGCCCCATTCTTTAGGAATTGTGCCGTTCAGGTAGTTGCGAGCGACATCACTGTTTATAGAGAGAGAGGATGAAGAAGAAGAAGATCGAAAATGGGGGAAAGGGGAAATGGAGAAAGAGAGTGCTTACAAGTACTCGAGGAAAGGCAATCTGAACAATCGAGGCGGAAGGGTGCCGGCAAGAGATTGCTCCCGAAGAACTCTGTTTTCGCAACGACACGAAGGCTTTATTCTAGCTTTACTTGAAAACTAGGCATCAAAATGTTGTTACAAAATGGCTTTATTGCATCTATTGATATGTATACATAAATCTCAATTGATTCTAAATGAAAAGATTCTTCAAAAATTGCCTAAAAAAAGGTTTTGTTTAAAGCAAATGAGTATGTAGCTAATGTGAAACACATCACTTAGAGTACAGTTCTATAATGCATTAGTACGAATAACATATGTAATAAGGAGAGAATAGCATTAAAATTCTAAAACTACCCTTACGATTAAAGTTAGAGGGAATATAACTCTCATCACTTTGATATTTAATCATGATCTTTGAGTTTGACATTCCCATTAATCACTAAAAATATAATTTATATAATTAAATGCTAAGCATATAATATGCGATCGTATTGATAAACTTATAAAAATTTGTATAATCATACCGTGAACAATTAATATTATGCTCATAATTACTTCATGAGTAATTTTAATATGATAAGTGATTACATATTGTTGCTGAAATCGGCTAATGTTTTTTATTTTATTTTATGAAATACTAATATTGTGCAAAGACATTCTTACCTTTTACCAACAAAAAAAAAATATATATTGTGCAAAGAGATTCAATTCAGCAGCCAGTCGACTCTATAAAGAGCAAAGATTGGTGTGCAATTGTGTGATTAATATTAAAGTCTAGCAAAGAATCCACGATGGTATAATTCTTGAAATTGAGGGAGAAAGAGACATGCTGCGGACGTGGGAAATGGTGTTGTTGTGGGCGTCGATGAAATTCTCGCAAGTGACAGCGTTTTTAGTGTTACCAAGTACTTTGTTGTCACCCCATCCACCCTCTACACCGCATGGATCTGCGTCGAAATCCCAATTCGATTTCCCTAACATCTTTGCTATTTCTTTCAACGCATCCACTACAAGAGAAAAGAGCCGATAAGTCAAAAGGAACAGCAATGTATCATGCAAAACAAGCACAAAGAATGTCAGATTCGCGTGTGCTTGAGATTGAATATATGTATGAAAAACAAGCACCCAAAAAAAAAAAAAACTTGGTGTACGTTGGAGTCCAAAAGGTATAGGAACAATACCGATGGGTTTATTTTTTTTTTCACCTTCCTCTTGGGGCAAAAGAGTGGCGGCAGCAGCAAAAGTAGTGATGCTGAGAAGGACGAGCATAGACAAGAGATATTGAGTTGAGAAGAGAATCATTATCATTTCAGTCTCGAGCTCAACAGAGAGAGAGAGAGAGAGAGAGAGAGAGATCTTCCGTTCTTTAATCGGAGTCTGTGAAAAAAAAAACTTGGCTAAGCAAGGGAGCAAGAGAGAGATAATTGTTAAGTGAGCGATCTAACTTCATGCATTTATGTACAAAAAAAGGGAGAGATCTTCCGTTCTTTAATCGAAGTTTGTGAAAAAAAAAACTTGGCTAAGCGAGGGAGCAAGAGAGAGATAATTGTTAAGTGAGCGATCTAACTTCATGCATTTATGTACAAAAAAAGGGAGAGTTGATAAAGACTTTTTGCTTTTGTATATTTGACAACCTCAAGTCTTCCTCGAACATATGAATATTTATCTAGAATTGAGTGAGTTTTGGTTCAACTTTTCTTACATAATAACTTACTTTTTGCTTTTCTATCATTTCAGTCTCGAGCTCAACACACACATAGAGAGAGAGAGAGAGAGAGAGAGAGATCTTCCGTTCTTTAATCGGAGTCTGTGAAAACAAAACTTGGCTAAGCGAGGAGCAAGATAGAGATAATTGTTAAGTGGGCGATCTAACTTCATGCATTTATGTACAAAAAAAGGGAGACTTGATAAAGACTTTTTGCTTTTGTATATTTGACGACCTCAAGTCTTCCTCGAACATACGAATATTTATCTAGAATTGAGTGAGTTTTGGTTCAATTTTTCTTACATAATAACTTACTTTTTGCTTTTGTATATTTGATGACCTCAAGTCTTCCTCGAACATATAAATATTCATCCAAAATTGAGTGAGTTTTGGTTCAACTTTTCTTGCATAATAGCTTACTTTTTGCTTTTGTATATTTGACGACCTCAAGCCTTCCTCAAACATATGAATATTTATCTAGAATTGAGTGAGTTTTGGTTCAACTTTTCTTACATAATAACTTACTTTTTGCTTTTGTATATTTGATGACCTCAAGTGTTCCTCAAACATATAAATATTCATCCAAAATTGAGTGAGTTTTGGTTCAACTTTTCTTGCATAATAGCTTACTTTTTTGCTTATGTATATTTGATGACCTCAAGTCTTCCTCGAACATATGAATATTCATCTAGAATTGAGTGAGTTTTGGTTCAACTTTTCTTGCATAATAACTTTCTTGGACCACAGATTTACCTTTAATCCAGAGAGAGAGAGAGAGAGAGAGAGAGAGAGAGAGAGAGAGAGAGAGAGAGGGTCTTCACGAAAAAGAGAGAGAAATGTGATTGTTAAAGTGGTCTTCACCAAAAAGAGAGAATGGACAAAGTCTTCCTTGATTGTAGGGATATCCATCTAGAATTGAGTTGTTAAGCTTTTGTCCATCTCTTCTTGCGTAATAACCTTTTTCATATTGTTGGTTTATCCAATCCCTCTTTTCATATTGTTCTTCTAATGACAATAGTCTTTTTCATTGCTCTAATTTTGGCGGTCGATGCAAAAATTTTGGTTGTCGACTTAAAGTTAAGTTATATTGAAAATTGTGGATTAATTTTTAGCCTCTAAAAAAAAAGAAAATTCCATTAAATTACACACCAAAGCACAAGTCAACGCTAGAGCACGGAGGAGGAGAAAGGACCACCGGGGTAGCCTAAGGACTGGCCAGTGTGCAAGAGATTGGAGGGTGAAGGGTCTCCGCCGATTGGACTCTTCCACAGGTCGAGAGCCTATAAAAGGAGGCCTTTGGATGTTGACCGGGGAGTTCGGAGAGGTTTAGGACAAAAGGGAAAAAAAAAAACAGAGAGAAGAGAGAAAAGGGAGGAAAAAAGGTCCGCGATGAGAAATCGAGCGAGTGTCCTCCAGCAACAGACACACTCGAAACGCGGCCGACAACCTACCAATGTCAACCTTCTTCCTGAGTTGAAGCCACGGTAGGTCTTGGTTCGAATCTTGTTTGTTCTTCTTTCGGGTGAGTCACGTCAAGTTCCCGAGGATTCTAGCTTGGGGGCACGCGAGGCAATCGGACATTATCCAATCTATCAAGCTCACCCTCATTCGCCACCCCGAGCTGGTTAGGGAGCACCACTAATGGCCCCTTTTTTTTCCCTCGTTGTTATGATTTTGTGGCCGGATTCGGGCTCGCCGAACCGGGCTACCGTTGTCAGTAAGTCCATGAGCGTTCCCTGGTCACTTTAGGTTTGAGGAATCTAGGCTTGTTTTAATGTGGAGAGTTTGAGTGTGATTCGACATTGATAATGGTGGGCTTAGTTCGGCTTGTTGAGTTTGGGTTTAATTTGGTTGAGTGGGCTTGTAGTTTGTCCTGGTTGTAGCCGAATTGCGCTTCAATTGTTGAGCCCATCCCTTTCTAGGCTTTTATTCGGAGCCCGAGTCGAAGGCCCACAAAGTAGTTCACATCCCGACCGGCTCTAAAGCCCTACCCAAATATGCATCTTCGGAATAAAAATTATTATTATTTAAAATACTTTTAAAATGAAAAAATTAAAAATTTCAGATTTTTTTTTATATATTTAAAGTTAGGACAAAGCTTAATAATTATTTTTTGAGTAGTTGTCTCTTAAAATATGTGAAAATCCTTGATAAATAGATTGTGCTTTATCATATTGTTATTTGCATATTTCCATTATTTCGATTGTGTGCTTTTTTTATAATCTATTTCCTTAGCCTAGTTAAGAATACATTTCTTGGACTCATGAATGTTGCATGAATACTTTATTTGGTGATTGAATAGGAATAAGTACCGAAAGGGCATTAGTTGGCTAATTAGTGTAATTAAGTTTCGGACTTTAGATTATTTGGTTCAAAGTAAGTAATCCTCCCAAGTATTTTTACTTGGGATCTAATCGATCCACCTTAAATTGATTAGTGCCGTGATTTGTATGTTAGAAACTCAAAACATAAATTGCGAATTAGTATGAGCTTAAGAGAGTTCGAGCTAAATTTGAACTTAACAATCAATTAGCCAAATTCTTAGTGGTCCATCCAAGGATATCTCAGATTTAGGTTATTATACAATTTATCAATGGTGGAGTCCAAATCCATTATTCTTAGAAACTTCATTAGCTCATTTGGGGTTATGGTTGTGGAGACCCAATAATGTGGAGGTCAATGAAATACCCTTCAAGCCCTACAAATCAGTTAAGTTAAAATCTTCGGACCTAGACCCAATATTATTTGCATGTTGTTGGTGGTATCATATATGCTAAATATAAATAATGGAAAAAAAATTGTCCTATTAAAATGGTTACAAAACAAAAATATCATATATGTCAAGTTGGAATCTAATTTAGATAGACGAAATAATAATATCTTAGGATTTTTTAGGACAACAATTGAATTGTACGGCCGTGGAAATTGATATATTTGACAACATAGTCTATCCCATTCATTAATAGGTGCTTGTAAATTATTCAAAATGGATTTGATCGAATTTGGATTCTCGGAGCGTGAGGGTTTTGTACTTTGACTTGCTTTGGCCTAACATGGCCTCTTTTATCTCTATTCCATGTTATAAATCTAGACACCAATTGCAGAAAAATTGCGACACATAAAACAAAAGTTTAGACTCAGACCAAATACTAATGGTTCCATGGGTGAGGTTGTGCACGAGACTTAGGCAAAACGTCATCTTCTATGCATGTTTAATCAGATTAATGTAAAGTCATGGAGGGTTATTTTAATATTGTCAACCAACGCAATTATATTGGACCCGCAAGTTTAGGAGAGCTTTGAAAATTCCAAGTTAACTTTAAATGATGAATTCTAAGCATGTAATTTCATCATTTACTGTCAACCCCCGAACTTTGAGCGTGCAAACATCCCACAATGGTCAATTAGAATGCAACTTCTCAGAACGCGTTGCCAACCCATTCTTTTATCTTTCGGTTAAATGCATGCGGAAGTATTTAATATAAACAACACCCAATCAAACAACAAACAACATGGATAATAAAAACAAAACCAACATTCCCAAAATAGCACTTTCATTTATAAATTGTTAACTCTGTGAAGTTGAATAATTGCAAGCCTTTTTATGATCACTTCCTACCGACCATCTCAAAAACCCGTAGGGTCAAAGTTAACTTAAACTTCACTAATGATGAGGCCAACTAAAAGTGACACTAGGCATGTCCACATCTTGATTCATCGAGACCCCAAATCGCACATGACGGTTCTCCATACTACAAGCCTAAAAATATTTAACAACAATGGGGTGATATATAAATCTTAACGAGTCAACTCCTAAACCTCGATTAGGAAGCTAATTCACCTCAGAGGCAACCTAACCACGCAAAGGCATACGAACTTATGATCTGTGAATGTAATATTATTTACCCTCAACAACGAATCCCTTAGGTTGAGACTTATAGATTGTCTCCTCAAGCTTGTCATGCAGAGAAGCATTCTTGACATCAAGTTGCTTAAGTTCTAGATTCATAAAGGGCTACTAATGCGAGTAACACATGAATAGAACTATGTTTTACAACTAGAGAGAACACTTTATTAAAGTCAATCCCCTTCTTCTAACTAAAAATCCTTCGCTACCAACGAGCCTTGAATCTCTCATCGTCACTCCTAGAATTCCCTCTTTCATCTTCAATCCTGGAGCTTCATGTTGTCATTTAGCCCTCCCTGCAACCAAACTCTAAGGTTGTTCAATTTCTTCTACTTCGTCTTTGATATAATTTGAGTCTTGTTTCTCCTTGTCACTTTCTAATTGAATATGAACATCTTCAAATGTTTTCCAAGAATGCTCAACATGAAACTCCACCTCTTTTCCAACATTCTCCTTCTAGATACCCATAGGCTATAGATTCAATAACAACTTTCCTCTTTTCAAGTATGGAATTTTCATCAAAAGTAACATCTCTACTAATTATAAACTTTGATGACTGAGGGACAGAACACCATAACCTATATCCTTTAACTCCATCTATATAAACGACAAAAATACAATTCTTGGCCCTAGGTCCAATCTGCCCTCTTTTACATGATAATAAGCAAGACATCAAATTTTTCTTAAATCAAAATAATGAGAAGGGTTACTTGATCATATGTCATTAGAAATCTTACATTCAATTGTGATTGAAGAAGAACGATTCACCAAATAATATGTCATGTTCATGACTTTAGCTCAGAAATCTTTCCAAAGTCTAACATTAGAGAGTATACACTTAGCTCTTTCTAAAAATATCCGATTCATGCGCTTTGTTACCTCATTCTGTTGAGGTTGTGTACCCAACTATTCGATATTGAATAATCCCCAAGTCTTCGCAGCATTTGTTGAAATCACCTCCAAAAAACTCAAGACATAGTCCATTCTAAAATGCCTTATCTTTTTCCCAAGTTGATTTTCTATCAATAGCTTCCACTTATTGAATGTATTAAAAATGTTACTTTTACGCTTCAAGAAATAAACCTAGACTTTCCAAGAAAAATAATTAATAAATGTCAGAAGAAAAACTACACCGCCTTTAGATATTACTTGTGCTGGTTCCACAAATCAAAGTGAATATTGTCAACTGTGCCCTTCGTCAAGTGCACGTCAGTACTGAAACTAAGTTTGTGTTGCTTCTCCAAAACATAATGTTTGCAATAGTCCTGGATCTAGACGAATGCAACCGTGCTGACCATAGGGTCGGCCAAGGTGCCGACCAATGGGCCGACCCTCTAGGCTAATCGATCGTCTAGGGGAATAGTTTGGGCGAGTGTGGGCCACAATGGCCGAACCTCGGGTGCATGTGATTCGGTTTTTTGAGGTGTGCCTAATGATTCATTTTTCAACCCCGGAACCAACTTAGACAATGGATTTTTTTTTGGACTGCATTCTTGAGGAAGAAAAAGACAAACTAAAGAATGCTCTAGAACACCCTCATTAAATAAAGGGGATGAAGTGTCCTTTGAATTTTCAAAAGCCATGATGAGGTCAAAAATATCTTTGATGATCAAGAAAAGGACGGCACACACGTGGCCTAATCAGAAAGTGATAACCGAATCCCTCATCAATGACCTACGGAATCTAGATGCCGAGTTAGCAACTTTGGTGCCATCATCTTCAAACTTCATTAAATGCCCATAAATGCAGGGCACAAGTGGTCCAATGAAAGAATGAAAAGTGAGCCATGTTGATGATGTCTATAAGCTAGATTGCCAAGCGAGACCTTTTTAGTCACACCAACTCATTCTTTAGGCGCAATCATTGGACAAGTGGGCTTGACACCCAAGGACCACCACTTAAAAAATTTAGAATGGACCATTTGGCCCAGTAATGATGGCACCAAGGAGTATAAGTAGGAGGACTTCTCATTTCTCACCCTTGCCATCCACTTTCTCCTTCCTCCTCCTCCTCACGCACCTCTCTCTCTTCTTCGGCCTTCAAGCAAGCCGCCATCCCTTTGTAGTTTATGTCTTAGTTTGAGGTTTATCTAGGTAAGTGTAGTTTCTTCCTTCCTCTAGTAACTTTCATGACGTCTTTGACCCTAGGAACTTCTCTCACGAACAGCCGAGGGTAGGTCGATTGATGTTTATATGTGTTGATGTATTCTATAACTTTGTTCATATACTTGAGTTTTCTTGTGTGACTGGAACAAAGTCATGGTTTATCGCTTTTGTTTGGTACAAGTCGAGGTTCGCCCATAGCCATAAGATGTGATTTGGTATTGAGACGTACTGAGTTCACGTCTTGGATTGGTGTAGGGTTCCTTTACATTTGTTACTCGAGCGGGGCCTTAGGCTTAGCCTCCTTTGTGAAGTTGTTGATGAGGAAATTCATGATTTCACGGCATGTGCATTATATTTGAGCACAAAATGCATAATTCATGACACATGCATAAGGCTTAAGTATGCCCTCAAAAGGGGATTAGTGCTCAAGCAAGATGAGAAAAGATAAGAACATGGTTCGAGTCCCCGAAATCCTAGCAAGAACTAGGTTCAAGTCCCAGAGACTGGCAAGAGACTTGGGTTCAAGTCCCGAGCATATTAACTGGGTTTGAGTCACAGAAGTCGGCAAAAATTAGAAGCCTGGATAAAAGCTCTAATTGAATTAGGTTCAAGTCCCAAGACGGCTCCGGGAAGACTTAGGTTTGAGTCCCGACCATAAGAGTAAGTTTAATAAGCATGGCATGCATGAGCAAGAAAGAAAGACTAGAAGTGCATAAGCTCATGGCACGCATCACATTCATGAATGGTTGCCAGAGTTGCCATTTACATGTGCAAGAACCATGGTTGCATCCTTGCAATTGATTTGCCTTTGACACGGTTTGCATGAGGATTTTTTGAATAGTGTTGATAATGAAGTGATGTTCTAGTCGAAGGTTAAAGGCTATACTTACTAGGTATTCGAAGTACTCACCCTTGTTTCTTTTACAGGTACTTAGAATTATGGCCACTATGTATTTTGGTGGTCCTATAAAGACTTATATCACCACATCAGACATAGTAGATGTAGAGACCAATATTACTTATTGTAAAGTGTCATCCATCGTGTGGATAGAAAAGGGATTGGACGAACTTGTTTTGACGCATTTTGAAGCTTGGTTTAGGTGGTACAAGGACATGTGGAGAGGGCCTCTTCGAGGGTTTGACAACCCAAACCCGAATCTTGATGATAACGATGATCGGTCCGAAGACTCGAGCTAAGCTTATGTGTACTAGCCTGAGTAGTAGAACAAGAGTTCCCGACTTTGGCTAGTAATTGCCATAATGGAGATAGGGATACCCCAAGCTCTCTTTGGGTGTATGTGAAATAGAGTTTTGAAGTTTGTAAAATGTGTGGGGCCAGGGAATAGGCTTGTAATCGTCACTACTTATGTAAGGTATAAAGTGTCTTAGTGATGTTTGTATCTCACGTTCCCATGATATTTGTGTTGGGGATTGTATGTTCACGTTTTTCACATGTGCATAAATAAAAGGCAAATGAATTCGGAATGACGACAAAGCCTGGGATGTCGCAAAATAACCCGTAGCTCGACCTCCAAGTAAAGGGGGCGTGACAGCATTTTTCCTAAGACAAATGAATTCGGGATGGTGACGAAACCTAAGATGTCACTAGATAACCAGCAGCTCGACTTCCAAGTAAAGGGGGCGTGACAACTACTCGCATTTAATTTTGTACACATCTTCATGGAATTCAACAAGGCTTTCACATTCCCAAGAGTTATAGATTCCCTTCTATATAGTATAGAATTTACAAAAATTTCATATGAGCTGGGTAGTGAGCATAATACAATTAGAGCTTGATCTTCATCATCTAATTTCAAATCTAAATTTTTCATATCCATAATGATCATATTAAATTCATCTAAATGTTCTTGGATAAGAGCACCTTCTTACATCTTTAGCGTGTAAAGACGTTGTTTCGAGAATAATTTTGTTATGAGAGATTTCTTTATGTAGAGGCTCTCAAGCTTATTCCACAATCCCGAAACCATTTCTTCATCCGCGACTTTACGAAGCACCTTATCAGACAACAACAATTGGATGGTGCTATGCACCCTCTCTTCCATCTCCTTGATCTCAGCTATAGTCATATTGTCCAAGGCTCTAAATGAACCTTCCCAACGGAATAAAGCTTTCATCTTGATCCTCCATAGCTCAAAATTGTTTTGGCCATCAAAGGGTGCCACTTTCAACTTGATAGACGCCTTCTCAAACAAGAAGACCGAAATCCTTCGCTTTTCTACTAATTTGTTGTGGGAAAACACTAAAAGATGCACCAATCAAAGCACAAGTAGCAAATGATGAAAGGAAAATCAAAATCATAGGAGACGCAAGATTTACGTGGGAAACACAAAATAGGAAAAACCATGGAGAGAGAGGAGTTTCACTATCTTCAACAAAGAGCACAAGAATATAATCCAAAAGCTCAAAAGACTAATTGATGAGCCGCAAGATCTAAAGATCTTACAAGAAGATAAGGAAAAAAAGAAAAGAAAAGGAAATAATATGGAGGCTAGGGTTGGAGTTGTGTTATTAAACACATTCCTTCTATAGTCTTCATTCAAAAAATCCTAAAACAAACGGCGCATGATCTAAAATACCCTTATCTTTAATTTAAAAATCAAAACTCAACGAAATTCTTATGCAGTCATTCTTCTCGTCTTTCCCAGTAAGAATTTTGAAACTAATGGAGTTACATCCATATTGAAGTAGAATTTTCCAGGACTAAAGTTTTCCAAAACTTAATCTCTTCCATTGAAAACTGAAGAATAATCGGACTTGCTAGTTGAATAAGAATACTAGCTTCAGCAAGTGGAAGCAGCTCAGGGTTTTGATTCATCGATCCTTCATCAACATATATGGGGACATTGGATCCTCCTGGTTGAGAATCATGTTCTAAGTTTTATCATCAATTAGTACCGGAACTCAATATTTTGACATCAGATACAACAATGGGGATACAACAATGGGGTGATTATCAACAGAGGAAAGTGTGTTTCATTCACCTACGGATTCATGATATGTTTGTCTTGTGGTGGTGTCCCTTTCTTCGTTGAAGATTTGAAGGTATAGCAAAGTGCTGAAGCTGATCGATTTTCCTCTATTATATATCAGCAGTATCTTCATACTTGAGGTGATATTAAAATGATTTGTTGATACGACTGGAACTAAGTTTCCTCTGCAGGCCGGACAAGCTCCACCATGATAGCTGTGAAGTTGCGTGTCGAAGCCTAATACGATGTTACTAACATAAATCTCACTAATGAACTTTTAGTCGATGGCCTCCTCCAACTCATTATCAAAGAGGAATGTGAGTATTGTACAATCAGATAGAGAGATTAAAGCTAAATCAACTGAGAGCTTTTGTAGGGGCTGCTTAAGATTATTAATATGGGATCAATCTCATCAAGATTACTAATATGGGATCAATCTCATCATCAAAGCAAGAATATAAATTTATTACATAACAAAGAAGAAATCTCATCAGTGTATGAAATCCTTTTCTTGTCTAAATCTGCTATTTTACACTGAGAGACTCAATGGACATTTTGGTGAGACAGTGTTTATGCTTGCGAATTTCCTCTCTTCACTCCCTTTCTTGGTGGCGAATTCTTATAAAATACATTGTCATTCATAGCTAATTTCTGTGGATTCAAGTTCTAATGATGATGGCATCATAGATCTTTAGACTTCTTCATAATCTTCCCAAGTTCTTTTGGCGGTACCCCATGTCCTACATCACCTTTGCCAAATGGGCAGTTGAGGTAGTTAGTACACAATGATTCACTATTTTTCTAAACTCAAACTTGAAAATTTATCAGCATATAATATAAATAAAGCCATGATTTGGAAAATACTCCTCTTCAGTTTAAAAAATGTTGTCTGACTAGTAAAACTCCACCTAGAGCATGCGCTACTGCTTGGCACCGCCTATTTAAACTCATTGAAGTTAAAATATTCATCTTTCATCCGTGGTACATTTGTGAGAAAGAAGCCTCAAATCAATAGAAATTAAGTAAGATGCTTTTTATATTGCTGTGGAGAAATGGATTGAATAATTGACAGTTCTGCCATTCATTTCTCCCTTTTTGGATTGTTGGCCTGCTCTTCCATATGCTAGAGATGATGTAACCAATGTAATAATGTAACACTACCAAGATTCTGCTATCAGTCGCTTTCCTAGATTGATCAAAACACCACCAGGCTTCACCGCATGTTTCACTCTGTCTCTTTACTCAAACTAGAGCTTCAGATAAATAGGGCTTCTTAGAAATAGTTCTCCCGCTAGCCATGGCAGTCAACAATACAAACATGTTTTAGATTAGTGACTACAAGTGCTGACAAATATCTCATGAGCAGGGTCAATACAAGTTATGTCACAACCGGTCTTGAGTTTGATTCTGCAGAGCTTGGAGAGCCAAAACTGAAAGGCGAGATAATCCTCAAAACAGCTTGCGACATATCACTGGATAATTCCAAGTGGTGGGATGTAATTGTGCTTCTGTTTCAACTGTTTGTTTACAAACTACTAATCTTCTTAGTGATTAGGTACAAGAAGAGAATAGCATCATGGTTGTCTCAGTTACAGTTGTCATCATAAGTGTTATTCAGGAAGTTGTCTTGACTGATGATTCTTGCACCAAATAGCAGCCACCATCCATGATATTTCCAGAATATAGCTCCTTTATTAGCAGCTAATGCATCAAGGTTATGTAAATGATGCATGTGTCCTAGTTGTCACAAGTTCCAAATACAGTTCTCCATTTCTATTAAATTAATGTCTCGAGTTTGGATTTAGATAACCATTTGTTAAATCAAATATGTTGATAAAGATTTTTTGAGTAGAAGAAAATTTGCTGGACTTTTGAAGATTTTTTTTTTTTTTTAAAAAAGAATTTTCTTCTTCGCAGTGAAGCTGCCGAAGAAGTCCCCTTCACGTGAAGAGGAAGGTGGTGGGGCCCAAGGTCAAAGGTTTGACCTTGGGCACACACACGCACACCACACTGGATTTCCCTCTTTCGGCCACGGAAACAGAAGACCGAAGTCCTCTGCACGTAAAAGCGTAGGTTTGACCTGGGCACATGTATAAAAAGGGAATATTACACAGGGTTTACTTCCTTCGGTGAGTTGCTGCCGAAGCCCAACGAAAGTAGAACAGAAAGGAGCCGCATGTCCACGCAAGTCACGCGAAGCTTTCCAAAGGAACGTGAAGATTTACGTATGTAGAGTGTTTCTATTTTGAGCTTGAACGCGCAGTAATTTTATATTATGAGTTTATATTCAAGTGAGTTGTTTATTTATAAACAGTTTGAGTTTTGAATTAAATCTAGGTAAAGGAAACACTTGAGCATTTTGAGTGATTGTAAATTCTGATTCTCCGATTATAGTGAATTATTTACTTCTGGCTCTGCCCGTGAACATAGATACCGATACTCGGACCGAATCACGTAAACTTTTGGTATACTTATTATTTCTCGTTTATTTCTCTGGTGATTTCGCATTGACGTAAATTGCAAAATCCTGTCGTTTTCGCATATTATATCCCATCACTTTCTGTTTAATGTAACGACAAATTTGATTTTGGTATACATAATATGGCAAATCTAGACCCGATTCTTGGCCAAAGGTCCACCTTTCCTCTTTGTAATTAATGTAGACTATAAACCTCTTACAAAGCATAAAATTTGGAGATATGGCACCCATTTAGTGCTTCTCTCTCTCTCTCTCTCTCTAAAAGTTACAACTTCCAAATAAATTGAGAACATAGATTAAGCAATTCAAGGATTGTACAAAGTCAGATATAGCTTGCACTCATGTACAAGAAAAAATGGCAGGTAAGTGCACACTCTCTTTGAACAGCCTCTATGTCCCCTTATGGTGCACCATTCGGACAACGAGCTTATCATATTCATGACCTCCAAATGTAATCCTTGGCTGTGAAGCAAACCCAAGTGAAAGATTCAGATCTTTGTTTTCCCCCAAAACTGAAAGGGCCAAATATGTGCTAGCCAAGAAAGTGCACTTCTCGTCAAATGCACAGCTTTTGATGTGCCCAGGAGAAACGATATCTTCATAACTTTAAGATGCTTCCCAGAAAAAACCAATATTTTCGTCCTTCCTACTTATTTCTTATGTTTTGTCCACGCAGCGTTATTGCCATTGCATGCTCCGGATGTTTTATGATTTCTCATTGAGGTTTCCATGTTCATGCTACCTTTTAGTTCCGTCTTTCTCTTTTCCTCGCTTCTAAGTCGGTGAAAAGTCCTTTTCCTTTTCTTTCCAGATTCGTTGGATTGAATCTTAGAAAATTTCTGTGCAGCTGAACCACCATCCTTTTTAGACCCTTCTAATCTGCCATCAGCAGCAAGAAAAGGTTCATATTCTCCTGAGTGGGGGGAACCGTCTTTGTTCTTCTATCTCCTTTTATGTCCTCGTCCCTGATATCTTTCTGACTTGCAGAAGCTTCCTTCTTTTCTACGCCGCCTTCATTTGAGGTTTTGTTTCACCTATTCTGAAAGGTCAAACTTGTGATCATTTCACAAATCAATATTCCAACCTCCAGAAATCATCCGCTGCTGGACTTTCTTTCTGTAGGAAACATATAAGCGTTGAATTCATCCTCATGTCTTATAGTGAAAAGGGAAATCTACTACGTCCACAACTGTCTTAAGAAAACCCTTGTACTTTTCTGGGGTAACAAGCTGAACAGAGGCAAAACCACACTTCCTAGTCATTATCTCAAGACTGTGACTTGTATATACAGTAATATTGGGCATTCATTACGAGCTTGCCAAAAAGAGGCCGCCCTTCGAAGGATGCGTGCATGGAATTATCACAAAACATCTCAGCAACCTCCCAGTAAAATATCACATGCCTTTGATCTGAAGCGGTGGCTATCTATAATGTGATCCCACATTTTTAGGGATATAGTTTTTTAAATTAAAAATGTATCCTTTGACATTGACTCACTTTTCTCTTTCAAGTGATGGTTATTTCACTTACGGTTTTCCTTGTTTGTACCTTCTCGTCACAACAATTGCCCATCCAGAAACCGTCTTATGGGGGCAGTTTATCAAGATCGATTGTTTTGTAAGGGCAACACAAGGTTTAATACAAAGCCTCTCATTTGGAAATACGCCATCAGTACGTGATGGGATTGGGTTAGTAGAGCGTGCTTGTAATTATCATCGAATTTTCTTGGATTTTCGACGAACGCAACCTCAAATAATGGCTGGAGGTCAGATTTATTTTTTATCCTGTTTTCCTCATATGATTCTAATTGATGCTTGAATTTTGTTTTTCAATGCATGATTAGAATCGCTGGTTTTTTGTCTAACAAGATGACCATGAAATAACTCCATCAACAATGTCCAAAAGTAAATTTTGAAGATCTTCATTTCGTAAGCAAGACGCTAATACTTTCACAATACCTGAAACAGCCTGCAAAATGTGCACGTAGTAACTCTTAAGCCATGCCGATTGAGGCAAGAATTTATTTAGGTAATGCTATACTCACTTTTATCACTTCCACCACTTTGCTTTGTAGCAGAGAAAGAACTGGAGGAATAAGATCAGGAATTGATAGGCAGATATCTGTATCCTTGTAAACTAGTACGGACAATGCGGAAACAGATCCACTTGTAGTTTGAAGCGATGAACCAAAGAGATAATTAACTATCTGAGAGCACGTTATTTAGAATCATAACAATATTGCTTGAATAAAAATACAATCCTGGCAATTGCGATTGTCCAGTAATAAGCCACTGTTAAGAACAACAAGCAGAAAGGAAAATCACAGGTTAGGTTCAACTATTTCCGTATGATACATAAGTATGTTCTCCTCATCTTCTAAGAGGAAGCCCTGCAAGCAAATAAAATTCCCAGATGTTCGCAACACACGTAAGGTAAGTGTTCATCTGTGCAGTGCATGTAAAACTTCTTTGGGCAACCATTTACACGAGGAATCCAAGCTTCAAGAATAACACACGAGAAAGGGACTACACTGCCCTTTGATAAACCAATTTGACTTCTTAAAATTTCTGCATTATTCGTCGGATGAAAAAAATTGAGAATTTCGATTGGATAGCCAACAAGGTATCCACAAGATACAAACCACATTATTTTAAATTTTGCCACCAGTATTTTGAATTTAGTGATGGTGAGGTCAACCTCACCGGCCACTAGGGAGGGTGAGCGTTGCCTGTGGCTAGGTGAGGTCAAGCCTTGCCAAGGGCAAGTGAGGCGAACCCTTCTCACATCTAGCAAGGACAAGCTTGCCCAACGATGGTGAGGCAAGCCTCGCCAGTGGCGGCAATGTCACACCCTAAATCCTAGAGGGATGAGGGAGTGACATGGCTGTATTTTCTGTAAAGGACGCAACCTCAACTATATCCAAAATATCAAGCTTCCAAAAGATCTCGCGATAAGGCTCTCGCTCTAATGGCCACTAACTAAGGAACTTGATAAACTTGATAAGAAAAATGAATGAGCTATCACAACCCATTGAGTAATACATTTGTTTTAGCATATTGAACAATTGCTATATATATTTAAAATACAAACATAACTCATTTTCACCAAAAAGTGGAATTTAACAAACCCTGTTGACGCCTAAAATTAGGCTCTTTTTTATTATTATTTTGTTTGATTTTCGGATAATAAACAAAAAAAAGAAGCAAAAAAAGAAAAGCAAAAGCGGAAAAGAAGAAGCAGCCTCCGCATGGGCCCTCGGCCCATTTCCGCCTCAGCCCGGCCCCCTCCGCGTCGTCTTCTTCCTCGCATCACTGAGGAGCATGCGCGGGCAAGCGCGACGCCGGAGAAGCTTGAGCAGAGACGGTTGCGTGCGGAGCAGAGGAGCAGGGGCGTCGACGGGATGTGACCGGATGAGGCGATGATGGCGGATGGGACGGCGGTCCAACCGGTGAGTCGAAGCCTCGCCGACCGGCCACTTCCGCGCCTATAAATAGGCCCTCCATCCCCGACGAAGAGCACGGACGGAGATCGCGGAGGGAGAGAGGGAGCCAGATCAAGTCGCAGCCCTTGGACACCCCACTGAGAGACTTCAGGGGGGCCGAGGGCTCGCGACCTGAGATCTGAGCCCCGTCGAAAGGAGTAGAGAGAGAGGGAAGCGAGGTCGGAAGAGGTGCGGAGGTTCTGGATTCGCGAAGAGGGGCGGAAGAAAGCCCTACCCCGCGACGCCGCTGCTGCCTTCGATCCGGCGTTGTTGCCGTCGCCGTCTCCGTTCGAGAGAAGGTAAAAAACGTCGCCGCCACCGTTGCCGTCGCCGCTGTAGTCGCCGTCGCCGCCAAGCACCTCGGTCCCTCCCCTCGGCGCCGCGGATTCGCAAATCCTAGGGTTTGCGATTTTCCGGGTCGCCGAGTCGGATCCGGGTCTCGGAACCGGGTAGGGTTTTGCGAGATTCGGGGGGCGGCGGAAGTTGGGTCGCGACGCGGATCCGGGTCGGGTAGGGTTTGCTGGAAGCCGGGTCGCGGAGCGGGTTGCGGAGCCGGGTCGTCGGGCCGGGCCGGGCGTCCCCAAACGCCCGGCCACGGCGCCATTTTTTCAAAAAAAAAAAAGAAAAAGGGCGAAAAAATCCGAGTCGGGCCCGCGTTGCGGGCCCATCCTCATTCGGACCGCTGGCCCGGGTCAGACCCAACCCGCAAATCCAACCCGGGGTCAGTTTTTATATTATTTTAATATAAAATAATATTTTTAATAAATAAATAGATAATAAAATATTTTATTTCAAAAAATCAAAAAAATCAAAAAATGTTTTATTTTCAGAAAATATTTAAAAATGTTAAAAATGTTCTATTTTCCAAAAAAATCAAAATAATTTATTTTCCAAAACTATTAAAAATATTTAAAAATATTTTATTTTCCGAAAAATAAAAAAAATAAAATTTTTTTTTCATATTTTCCAAAAAATGCCAAAAATCCAAAAGGCCGAAAATTCATGAAAAAACCAAAAATTCATGAAAAAGCCAAAAAAATTCAGAAAAAGCCAAAAATACTTGTATTTTTCCAAAAAAATACCCAAAAATCCTTTTGTGTCCAAAAAATTAGAAAATGACTCAAAAAAAAATGTTTTTCCTCCCAAAAATGCATGAAAAATCCCTCGAATATCCAAAAAGCCTCAGGGTTTAAACAAGATTAGGTACCGAAAGGGCATTAGTGATTAACTAGTGTAATCAAGTCCCCGATCCTAATTTCTCTGGTTGCGCAGGAGTGAGTATTTCTCCCGATACTTCACTTGGGTTTCTAATCAACCCACCCCAAATTGATTAGTGGCGACTCCATTTTAAAAATTGATTTACAGGTTAAAAACTCAGACTATTAAAGTCGTGAATTGGTGGACTTGGGAGAGTCCGGGCTTAACTAAATTCAGCCGAGCCATTAGCCTCCTTAGGCGCCCGTACCCGATCGCGAGCGCCGAAAAAAGAGAGGTCGCGACAAACCCTTAAGACCAAAATGTGATGTTTTTTACTTTAATTTAATATGTTCGTAACAAAATTACTCAAGATAATAACAAAGCAAACATTAATGATCCAATCCATTGATCAATTTCATAAAGACATACATCAATGGTCTAATCCATTGACTAATGTCATGTTAAAATATCTAACAATAGTCATGCATAACACTCGTGGCAAGGCGACCAAGATTCCCCCATTGGTTAGATCTCCATCTATTAATAGCCGGTGGCTCAATTCACAAGGATGTCCTAAACTAGTATGTGCATACCCACACACCCCTCATAATCCATCAACTTAAATTGCCAGTAAATCCAAAACCAAAACCAGAAATCATCTCACAACTTTTCACCATCCAAGTCAAATATCAATGGTCAAGTCTATTGATTAGTCACTATTAAATCACATTTATTATATCACAATATGTTTTCCAAGCTGTTTGAAACTCCATTTCATAAAGTAGTTCAAGAATCAGTATATAAACTTTCATACACCATATTTAAATTTAAAAACTTTTTGGGAGTCTTTCCCAAAAGGTTTTGCAAACCCATTTGTAGGCAATCAGTTTAGAATATAATCAAAAGATCACTCTTTCACATCTAATATGCAAATGGTAATAAATGCTCAATCCAATTTATGCGAGAAATATGCTCGTTTTTAACTCATAACATAACTAATCCATTTCATTTTTGAAATATGAGTTTACAAACTCAAAGTAGAAATAGTATCACTCACCTAGGAAAAGTTGAAAACCAACCTACGGTGGTTACTTGAGCCGACACACTCGCATTTCTATCAATTAATTGAAAAACGTAATTTAAAATCAAGTAATACACAACTCTAACGAATGACTTGACTAGACCACGTTCATCCATCAACGTGTCGACTTCGAAGCCCTACAAAGAAGCTCGTTTATGGCGTACGTTTGTCTTTCGCCATTACGCATCCATCATGCGTAACTCAAACACAAAACTTCGGAATTTCGTTCCAAACAAACCGTACTTCAAAATAGATTTTCGTCAAACCCCACCACTCCACAATGCCCTAGACCATACTTCAAAATCAAGTTTAATCGAACCTCGTAGTTCAAAATTTGCTAATTTGTACCTAACTTCCAAAGTTACTCCAATTAGATGAATAATTGACTTAAATACTTACTAGGCATTCATAGTTGATTCGGCTAGTCAAGATGTTCAGAAGCATGAAAATTCTTCCTTTTTTTCCCTTCTTCCCCTTTTCCTTCTTCATGGTTGAGCTTCTCGTTTTTCTTCTTTTGCTTCTTCGGTCCACTGCCATGACTTCACACGAGATAAAAGGATAAGAATTAATGAAAATGGGCTGAGATTGTCTATAAAAGCATGGGCCTAGGCTTGATGGGCCCATGTATTTCAAGCGATCAATTCACCGACCAGTCCTTGCCTCTGGTTGGTCACCTCAGTCTAGCTACCGACCAGAGGAAGAAGGAAGAGTTAAAAATAAGAAAAAAAAAAACTAATTTTTTTTTTAAAAAATATTAAAATATATATTAAAAATTATCCACGTTAACAAGTTGTGCCATGTCACCATCGGTCATGCCTCATTAGGGCCAGCAAGCCAAATTTGGTCGAATAAATTAAAATGGCACAAATGCGAAAGATTTATGACTCATTTGGCCAAAATAGAAAGTTATAGGATTGAAGTAACATAATTGTAAAGGGTTTAAGTGTTTTTTGGTAATTTTCCTCCCAAAATGCAATGATAGCAGCACTTTGAGATTAGGTGACAAGATTTGTTTCATGGGATATCAACATTCCTTAGATGCAAATCTTCCATGAATGAGTGGGAAATTTTAATGGCAAGCGTGAAGATTGACCAAAGCTTTTGGAGCGAATAAAAGGAAACTTGTCCTAAAATGTAGATGGAAGATTTAGTTCGTGAATGAAATGAGTTATAAAATAATGTGCATGGACAAGAATTTAACAAGGGCTTGTCCATGCAACGTTGCATGGACCAAAATCTTAGGCTGTTAAGATATGATGAATTTTATCATATCCTGCATTTGGTATTTGCTCAAAACAAAATAAAGTCGGATATAAGAGGGATATATGGCAGATAAATTTATCTCATAGACGAGGTGAGATTAAATTGATTAGGATTTTTAATATTCATAATAAGAAATTTATTTTTCTTAAATAAAAATTTTCTTAAATTTAACAAATTTAAAATTATAATATAATAAATTCATTATAACAAAAAACAACAATTTAATTTTTTAATTTAATCTCATTTTTACTTATATATCCAAATTTAATTATATCTTATAATATAAATTCAATATATAAATATATTTATTACAATTAGCAGCGATCTCACAAAATTTTACAAGATATCAAAATCAATATTATCCTATTAGTCGAATTCCACTGTAATCAAAATTCTATTCCACACGTTTGTAATTTGACTTGCTTGGTTCTTGCCAATTCTATCGTTCCTGCCTTTTTTTTGGTCAGTCTATCGTTCCTGCTTGCTTTGTGCAAACTATATCCATGATCTGTCTTTTTTTTTTTTTGAATCTTGAAAGACTCAATCGTGGTGCATCAATCAACTCAGCTTGGGTTACAATCACGAATGTGCCCACCCAAGGGAGGACCATCCATGTGCATTTCCTGCTTCTTAGAATGCCCCTTCTCTGATTTGATCAATGTCAATTTAATGCCACCATCCTCGTACTCGTCCAGCTTGGCCCTTTGAAACTAATGTGAAAGACTCACGTAATCATCACGTGGCGATCCGTAGACTAGCTCTTTTGGAGTAATTCGATAAATCGATAACAAACACAATGCTATAATAATTTCAAAACGTTAGTATATCTTTCGATAAGCACATTTCACGCGGATTTCCTTAATATTATTAAAAGGGAGTAGAGCGGGATAAAATCGAGATATCCTTCGATGAAATTGATATGTCCCAAAACTTTTCCATATAATTCAATCACGTCCATCAACAACTCTTTTACGTAAAATCTTGGTTGGAGAACCCAATCCTTCGTCTCAAAGCGGGATTTAATCTCTCTTCGGGAGAGAAGCCCACGAAGTCGCGAGATCTTTCAGTCTGAAATTTGAGAGTTGTGCTGGGATATACAGGGGAAGAAAACCCTTCCTTTACTCTTCAGCACATACCACCGATCACACTGACCACCACCACCGTGCCACCGCCAATCGCCCCTTTGCCACCACCCACGAAGACTCATATGAGTGAATAGTCGAGATTCTTTTTGTTCAATATGGAACTTACAGAAATTTGTTTAATGAAACTTGGCTATCCCTTTGAAATTAGTTAGTGAGATTGAAGGAAAAATTACCAAAAAAGACATAAACATATTG
Source organism: Eucalyptus caleyi (assembly GCA_014182885.2). Lineage (NCBI taxonomy): Eukaryota > Viridiplantae > Streptophyta > Magnoliopsida > Myrtales > Myrtaceae > Eucalyptus > Eucalyptus caleyi. Next base: position 23,734,099 of record CM024476.2, read on the forward strand.
CGATGGTGTCAATTCAATCATAAACTTATTTTTTTTACCAATTGAGTCCTAAATATTTTACAATTATTCTGAATCAGTCCATCTAGCCAAAAATAGCTGGATGGCACTGACGTGCCAACCTGGCTGCGCGCGACGACCTTTTTTAATAATATTTTAATTTTTGAAATTTTTATTAATTTTTTATCTTTTTCTCCTTTTATCTTTTTTTCCTTCTCCCTCTCTCTCCTTCCTCCTTCCTCCTCCTCTCCTCCTTCTTCCTTTGGCTCCAGCAACTAGCCAAAGGGGAGGGCTAGCGAGTCGCCAGACTAAGGTGGCCGGTCGCCAGGCTAGCTTACCTCGCTGTCGTTGGGCAAGGGCAAGGCCTCGCCAGATCCGATGAGGGGGGCCTCGCCGTCGCCAGGTCTGGCAAGGCTAGCCCCGCTTGATCTGGCGAGGGCTCGCCTCGCCAGTCGGCGAGCTTGCGCCTAGCAATGGCGGGGCGAGCCCCCACCGGATCTGGCAAGGGCTCGCCTCGCGGTCGCCGGGTGAGGCGAGCCCTTGCTAGATCCGGCGAGGAGGGCCTTGCCAGACGCAATGGCAGCCCCCCTGTTGCCTCTGCGAGCCGCCACGAGGGTGGCCACAGGTCTGGCGACCGGGACATGGTTTGGCAACCTCGGCTACGTTGCAAGTCAAGTGGCACCAACTGGTTGACACTCGAACGAATTGATTTTCACTCAAAACAAAGAAACGAAACTATATCTTGTTTGAGTGTTTCATCGAGTGGGTAGGATACACTGCAAAAATGTGGGGTTTTGGTTCCATTGGGACTCAAACCAAAGTCGAAACCTCCGTCGGATGAACAAAAGCATCACAGTAGCCAAAAAGAAGAGGGCGGAGCCGGGGTTTGCTCAACCAGGCAGCCAAGCTTCGGCCCAGCATGCTCAAAATGGGCGAGCTCGCCCTCGCCCTGCGATGGCAAGGCAAGCTAGCCCGGCGACTAGCCGTCTCAGTCCGGCAACCAGCCAGCCCTCCCCTCTGGCAGGTCGCTAAAGCCAAGGAAGAAGGAGGGAAGAGGAGAGGAGGAGGAAGAAGGAGAGGGAGAAGAAAAAAAAAAATAAAAGGAAAAAAGATAAAAAAAATTAATAAAATTAATAAAACATTTCAAAAACTAAAATATTAAAAAAAAAAAGGTTGCCGATGCTGGCCGGTTGCCATGTCAGTGTCGGCCGGCCATTTTTGGTCGGATGGACTGATTCGAAATAATTGTAAAAGGTTTAGGACTCAATTGGTAAAAAAAAAAAATAAGTTTATGACTGAATTGGCACAATTGCAATAGGTTTAGGACTTTTTTGGTAATTTTCTCGAGAGTGAATGCACAAGAATTCGCTGGTTGGGTTTTGTGATGATGATTGCTGCTCTTCTAGTCCAATCATAGCTTGCACGTGTTAGAGTAATTAAATATAAAATCACGTCTTCAATTAATAGTTTAAGCTTTTAAAATAGTTGATAGTGGTTTTACAAATTTTCTTGTTGTATTAGAGTTAGGGGTCCTCGGTTCGAATCTTTCCAAGCCTTGTTTGCTTACCTAATTAAATTTTCACACTTTGGTATTAGGCAAAAAGATTAGACTAAGACTAAGCGTCTCCTCAAGACCTTTAGGAAGTTTTATAAAAGGAGTTGCAGAACAAAATCGAAGGTCGAAAAGGACATTAATTGTCCTTAATAAACAAATAACTTCCGATGTACAAGAGTAGTCGTCTCGGTCAGGCAACCAGCCAGCCCTCCCCTCTGGCGGTCGCTAAAGCCAAGGAAGAAGGAGGGAAGAGGAGAGGAGGAGGAAGAAGGGAGAGGGAGAAGAAAAAAAGATAAAAGGAAAAAAAGATAAAAAAAAATTAATAAAATTAATAAAACATTTCAAAAACTAAAATATTATTAAAAAAAAAAAAAAGGTTGCCGATGCTGGCCGGTTGCCATGTCGGTGTCGGCCGGCCATTTTGGTCGGATGGACTGATTCGAAATAATTGTAAAAGGTTTAGGACTCAATTGGTAAAAAAAATAAGTTTATGACTGAATTGGCACAATTGCAATAGGTTTAGGACTTTTTGGTAATTTTCTCGAGAGTGAATGCACAAGAATTCGCTGGTTGGGTTTGTGATGATGATTGCTGCTCTTCTAGTCCAATCATAGCTTGCACGTGTTAGAGTAATTAAATATAAAATCACGTCTTCAATTAATAGTTTAAGCTTTTAAAATAGTTGATAGTGGTTTTACAAATTTTCTTGTTGTATTAGAGTTAGGGGTCCTCAGTTCGAATCTTTCCAAGCCTTGTTTGCTTACCTAATTAAATTTTCACACTTTGGTATTAGGCAAAAAGATTAGACTAAGACTAAGCGTCTCCTCAAGACCTTTAGGAAGTTTTATAAAAGGAGTTGCAGAACAAAATCGAAAGGTCGAAAAGGACATTAATTGTCCTTAATAAACAAATAACTTCCTGATGTACAAGAGTAGTCGTGGAACAAAATGAAAAGGGCGAAAAGAACACTAGTTGTCCTAAATAAACAAAAAACTTCCTAATATACAAGAGGAGTTACGGAACAAAATTGAAAGGTCGAAAAGGACGTTAGTTGTCCTTAATAAACAAATAACTTCCTGACCCAATATGCGGTTATAAGAAATGTCATATTATCTAATAGGGCTATGCTTAGAGAACAGTACCGTCACTTTCCATGAAGTGACAAAGCCCTCCTAGCCACACATCCTAAAGTGTAAGATTTTGGGATCTGAATATCAAATTGACAAATTTATTGCCAAAAATGTCATTGCTATAGAATTGCCCTACTCTAAAATTGACCATACAAATTTTGAGCTTGTTTGATGTCAACTGATATTTTGTGAAATTTTCAATTGATCAAATTGATGAAATCCCCTCTAATCACTCAATTCCAAACTTAGTATTAAATGATAACAAATTAAAGACAGATGAAAAACATAGGCAAAGCAGAAGAGAGGAACTGGACATAGATAAATAGTGTTGCTGGCAATGGTAGCTGTAGGCGTTGTGCATATGGAGGACGGCAAAATGGTGGTGGGGCTGGGTTCAAATGGAGGGAGGGCGAGGCTGTTGGGTGGCGATGGATGTTGTGAGGAAGGAGAGGTGGCAACAGTGGAGACGATGCTACAACCGACTCTCGCCGAAGCCAACACCTTTGTGTCAGAGTTATCCCTCACCCTTGCTATTGAAGCTTGCGGTCGCTCCCTATCCGTCATCCAACCTCCTTCTTTGGTACAAACTGCATTCTGGAAATTCATTAAGTGCCTTCGTTCTCGCTAGGGTTTAGTGGAAGAGAAACTTTTCTTTGATCAAAGCAATAATCTGAGAAAATCTATGGAGGAATACATAGCATGGAGGAGACAATAGCATGTGGGATATATGTGGCTTTACAACAAGGCCATTGTTGGCAATTGATTTTGTCAATTTGATATTCCGATTCCCAAAATCTCACAATTGAAATGTATGGTCGGGAGAGCTCCATTTCTTTGTAGGAACTGACAAAAGAAGATTGCGCATGGCTTTCATGTAAGATTGTCAGCCGAATAAGAAAGTCAAAAGAAAAGAAACAACATAAATGAAGAGAGGGAGGAGTCGCAAATAAAATTGGCCAGTAAAAATTGTGGGTTTCATTTGTCCTCTTTCATTCATTGCATGGATCAAATGAAGAGGAAAGAAGGGTCCATGAAGGCCCATTAATGCTTGCACATTGCAGAGATTTGTCTTGCAGGCACCGTTGCTATTATTTAATGTTTGTGTGTTTTCCTTTTAGCTTTGTTGACTTTTGTAGTTTCACTTTAATGTTAACAGGAGTGTTGAAGATTTCGTGTGTGCTATGTTTATCTTCATCTCTATTGTAATTAGTTCTACTATTATGTAAGACATGTAAGGGGTGTGTTGTAAAAGAGTAGCCACCACAAAGCATTCTAAGAACAACTTCTACCTTCGGTCTTCATTTGTGCTTTGTTCCGAAATTTTCAAAGTTGCCATTAATTTTTTCCTTTTTGATTCCAACATCATTGACTAGTCTGTCTTGTCGATAATAATAAAAAATTTGGTCATCTTTTGGTGTCAACAATAATGAAAATATATGTATCGATACATCTTAATGGGAACTAAATTAGTAAAACACATAAATTATATTATGTTAGTTTGATTTATGTCAATGTCAGTAGGGTAAGTAATCTTTTGCTCTGTTGTGATTAATGAAGAACGGTGACGGAATTTTGTGATCAAATGTGTCGCTATTGCCCCCACCTCCCCATTTATTATTAGATTAGATACACACATTTTACTCAACATTGAAGAGAGAGAGAGAGGTTACAGAGATCCAAGACTAAAAGTCAGCTGCCACAGTGCCCGCATATAAACATGCAGGGGTTACGAGCAATCGCCATACCCACGTCGAAGATTGCAGAGAACGAAGCCAAGCTGACACAAACCGTTTTCTTTGTTCTTTCTCAGTGAAAAGCCACCAGTGTACGTGTTTGCGTGATCGAGTACGGAGTGTGTGCAGGCAAATGTTCGTCAAACCAGCGAAATACAACAAAATGATCAACAAATCGATCATGATAAAGTAAATATGTGAAAATATGTCTTCTTCTCCTCCTCTGAAGTATGGCGCCTCAGATGGATTAGGTCTCTCCAGGCATGTGCAGTTGAATTAATCATGTTGGACGAGTCTAAGGAGTAAGTTCTTGCAGCCTCTTGATTGCGCTTGGGTCGCTCCGTGGGCTGAAGGTTAAAAATAGCTAGGTTATCGATGCTTCTTTTACTTTTCTTATCATTACATCTTCAAATGGAAATCAAACTTGGTATACACAAACAACCCCGTCAAGATCCAAGAGATTCAAATGTACTTAAGAAGCCCTGCATCAAAATGAGAAAAACCCTTGAAAAGGAAAGGCCATGGAGTGGGAGAGAGGGATCAAACCAGCGTTCAATTGAAACACCCAATGGCCAACCCATCTCAATGTGTCACCATCCGGCACCACATAAACATGTCATATCTCAGGCCCCCTCCCATTCCTATATAATTGGTATCCATCCTCATAGGCCTTTCCCACTTGCACTACAGATCCATTATAGTCCACACTGACCAGCACTCGCAGTTGTACTTGGCTGGGAGCTAGAAAACGAGACCACCGAGAGAGAGAGAGAGAGAGAGAGAGAGAGAGCGAGAGATGAAAATGATGGAGGCGAGGAAGGATGTGATAAATAATGACTTTGCAGAGAAAGAGAGAAACTGCATCAACGGGCAATCGTCCGCGCGTCCTACCTGGTGTGGAACGACTTGACGGTATCAGTCCCCGCTGGTTCTAAGAGGAAACTGCTAAACCAGCTCAGCGGGTACGCTCAGATGGGTCGGATCTTGGCCGTCATGGGTCCTTCCGGCTCCGGAAAATCCACTTTCCTCGACTCATTGGCAGGTTTCTCCGCTTCTCTCTGCCAACCTCCTCATTTCGGAACATTTTTTGGCAACAATATATCCATTTACTTGGCCTTGTTGTATTGCATTTTTATTTGAGTTATTAAACAATCCACCGCCGGTGAAATCCGAATTCCACCTTCGAAGCTCTACGTAAGAAACTCCAAGTGATACCGATACGGTTACCGAAAGATCAAGACAACAAGCATTGCCCATATATGGAAAATATAGCAACTTAATATAGTCACCAAAATCATTAATAGCATCGAAAAACTTGCAAGAGGCTACGATGATTACCCCTTTCCATAGCCAGATCTAGTAGTGTAGAAACGAAAGTGCAGCAAACTGTTTATTCTCAGATGAATTGGGTCTCCCATGTATATTGATGCTATTCTCTTTCGATATCTATTATGTATAGTTAAACTCACTTTATTTAAAAATTAGAAATAGAATTACATAAAAAAAAAAAAAAAAAAAAAAAGATACGGCTTATAGAAGTAAAATAGTGATGATATAATTATTTTTGTAACTAATAAATTCACTTGATATAAATTCTAATGGCATAATAAAATTCTTACAAAAAAAAAGCTGAATAGTATTTAAGTGTAACTCTTCATAGTTATATCATTTCATTTGGTTTGATATCAAAATCCTTTGACATTGAGGCGCAAACATGCTCTACAACGATTTTGTCTCTCATTTATATTGATGTTATTCTTTTTTTCTTTCTCGAATTATAGTATATATATATAATTGAAATCATGTCATTAGAAGAAGAAAATAAAATTAGCTAACGAAAAAATTAAGAAGATACACCTCTTAAATTTCCGGTAACTATATCAATATCACTTGGGAGTTTCCATATATGGTGCACTGAAAGTGGGATTCGGATTCCCTTGGTGGAGGACCATAGAATAACTCTATCTTGTTCACCATGGTTTTAAAAGAAAAAAGGAAACTCTTGATTTGATCAGTGAGACCACATTAATGATATCATCTGATGATAACATAGCGTATTTTTGTTACACCCATGCAAGCTTGAGGGTTTTGGTGACAAAAAAGGGTTTTTGAGTATTGATTCAATAGTGGTCATAATTTAGGATTTTAATTAGTTGTATGCCCTTTCTAAGGGACATGTTCTGTTAATTTGTAAGATGTTTGTGATTTATGTTTTTTTTTTTTTTTTTCTTTTTGGTAAAAATGTTTGTGATTTATGTTGATGTTCAAATTATTGAAAAACCTGCAACCAAGTCAAAGACAAATGCAACCACTAACCACTCTTTCCACATGGGAAGGGGGAGGTGGGAGGTTCGAATCCTCACCTTTTCAGGAGGGTTGGGATGTGGACGATTTTCAACTCTCACACCCTATAATGATGCAAGGCAAAAGTCTAAGAATGAAAGTTAGAGTAGAAGTAGAGTAATACCAATAAAATAAAATAAAATCAAAGACAAACGTGGGGCACATGTATGAAGCATCGGCTACTTTATTTACTATTCAAGTCGTATGTTCGTGAAAGGAGTGCCACTTCATCAAATTGAGAGATTCTTGAAGGCTGAGACAAGCAAGGTGGCTGTAATGATGAATAAAAAGGTTGGGATTTTTTGTTTTTTTCATGATCTAATCCTCTTAAAAATCACAACTCCCTAAAAATCTCCAACTTTAGATTTACATCCTAATTTTGCTTTGAACTTAAAAAATTTCTAACTTTCACGTTAGTCTCAAATCAGTTTCACATCCCAAAATCACCACTAGTTTTTTTCTCTATGTCATCAATATTGGGAGGTTCTTGTCATTCCATATGAAGGTGAGGGTATTTAAGAAGATGTGAGTTTTGATTGTAAACCTCTAACTATCTCTGGTATTGAAAATTTCAAAGAAAATAATTACTTTTTTTTTGAACGCTGGGGCAAATTTGGAACTATAGTGAAATTTTATGATTTTTTTTTCATATAAAAGAAGTTTGGGCCATAATAATTGGGGTTTTTCTAGAGAACTAACCTCGATTTTTTGTCATGTTCTTATTATGGCCCAATTTTTTTTTTTTTTTATTTCATAAGAAAACCACAAATCAATGTTACGCAAATCCAGTAGTTTTCATCCAATGATGTTGTCCAAGATTCGACCTGCCAATTCATGTGTACTTGGCAAAATCTTAATGAGGGCCAGATGTGGGTGCCAAATGAAATTGGTATTTTATTATGGGATGGAAAAAGTTTGGACTAAAATTAGGCCACAATTTGAAGTTAATGTCTTTTATGCGATAAAATTTATGGATCAGGGCTTTAATCCAAAGCCAATATTTTTCTATGAGAGAAATAATTGAGTCAACATTGAGATTCAAGGTAAAGTTGATGCATTTTGAAAGGAATCACGCTTTATGAAAGCACCTTTACGGATTATAGCCCAGAGACTTTCCTGAATTCGGGGCTGACCCGTCCACTTCATCCCGAGGCTTGACAAGACAACTTCAACTTAAAGGGATTATTTGGTTGCTTCTAGATGATATGGGACAAGAATAGTGTAGGTCGAGAGAGGTAATTATGACTTACACATTCCATAGTTTAGGTGCATAATTACATTTACTACATAAGTACGAATACACCAAGAAATACGTGTTTAAACCACTTAGTAGCCACTTCAGTTGACTACTTACTATGTTTTGCTTTTGAGCAGGTCGGATTCCTTCTGACGTCAGAGAAGAGGGAAATATTTCCCTAAGTGGGAGGAAGAAGGAGTTCCTAAACCACAATGATCTGGTAAGCATATCAAGTCCTTAGGCATAAAGTTATCTTTTGCTGTAAATTATTTGTTGGGACAGATTTAATATAACAAAGTAAAATAGATTATGAGATGAGTATCTTGACTCTTGTGGAAGATAATTCTCTTTATTTTCAGGATTACTATCATTAAAAATTTCAAAGTGGTATTCCATGACATATCTATCCCAAAAGAGTTTTTGTTTCCCAAAAAATCCCAACTATTTATTCAATTAACTAAAAGAAAACTTTAGTCCAGTAATTCTTAGATCATCATTGGAAAAACAAGATTGCTTCCATCGGCTCAATCTTGGCAATAGTTTCCGACTGGCATACTGATATTGTGACCAGTGACCTCTAAAATGGCACATTACTAGGTCACTATTCTGTCAATTTTGTTTCATGAAGCATTCTTCTAGCCTTCAAAAGATTAAATCATATTTTCGATTTCCTCTAATTCAATTTGGCGGTTTATGTGTATGATTGGATGGTATTCTTATAATCAAAATTTGGCCAAAAAAAGAGAGTCAAAGTTTGGCCGGTTTGGCCATGTTTCTCCTTTATGAAATTTGAGCTTGCAAACTGACAAATAAATTTCTATCTAATGATTGATGTTTCAACTAGGGTCCCATGCTCGCATTTAGATGTGAGCATAATTCTAGGATTGAATTGGGAGTTAGAGAACTGCACCAATCACCAATTCGGTTCTAGGTTCCAATGCGCCATAGTCTGGTTCCATTTTTTTAGGAATCGATGGTTCTCGAGGGAACTAGGAACCGAGAATCAAACTGATAACCAGGGAATCGAGGAAATCCTAAAGAGAGGCTTTTTAATTTTTCCTAATAAGAACTTAGATGTGCTTATAGAGGGGTTTATACTAATTTTTCTTGCAATCAATAACGATCAATGTGCATGAGGTCGTTAGTAGTTGAAATAAGGGTTACTCCTAGGAAGAGTTATAATTCTCTACTAATAGTCACTTATAAAGTTCTAATAAAGGAATTAGACTGAGACTTAACATAAAAGGTTTTCAGATATTAGTAGCCGGATAAAGCGGCAATAATGTCAAATATCGCACTAATTTTCCAAGACCATTAGATCTATTCTAGTTTCATTTCCTGAAAACAAACATATAACATTTGTGTCTTGTTTTAATTCATATCATTCTATTCTTTAATTCATATCATTCTATGTTGTTTATAGATTGACTAAATTACCCTACATAGCATTATCTAGTGGGAATATGCAATGGCGAGTATCATACTATCACAAAATTTCACATGTCATTCAATATATTCAAGGTACTTTTGTTGTACCCATTAAAACAAAATTGGAATCCATGGACCTTTTGCTCTATAAGACTGTAAATATGGTGATTAGTTTGGTCATGATATTGGCCAAAGCTTATGTTATCACATGTTAACATGTATGTCGATAATCTAGATTTTAATTTCTTGCTTGGTTTAATTATAACACCTTCTACTTATATTCTATTATTGATGCCGTGTGAAATTGACATATATAACATGTCAATGGAGGTGGAATAATGAGAGGCAACGACTTTCATTATATGTGAGGGATGTGGATGATTGATGACTAAAATTCAATAACTCAGGTTTCATGTTATGTGTTTTGAAATTTTTATTATTTATTTTATTTTATACGTTCATCTTTTATAGATTATTTCTATTGACAAATGAAAAACTTTCATTTTTGCTTTTGCATTCACTATCATTTTGCTCCACCGAAACTCCCCCCAAAAAGAACCTCTTAGACCATAAAACCAACCTTAGAACCTATGACAAGACAGGTATAGGTTTCAGGGTATACATGATAAGTTTTATGTTTTTAAAAATGGGGAACATATTTTAATGGATAGGTTCCAGATTTCAAGTGGAATCGGAACTGCTCACCCCATCTTAAATCTTCTCATTTTGGGCATTTTTCCAGTCCTATGTTACCCAAGAAAATGTTTTCTTGGGTACTCTCACTGTCAAAGAGACAATAGCTTACACAGCTCATTTGAGGCTTTCTTCCGGAATGACGAAAGCTGAGATTGATGATGTTGGAATTCAAGTCGGCGAAAGACGACTTACCTGATTCCGGTGCGCAAACATCAAATAGCCCCAGAACGAACGTTGAATTGCGAATAAATCACGAACAACACTTCCTCACATTAGTCTGGATGCAATCATGAGGAAAGCACCCGATTTCCACAGCGTAAATGTCTATTGTTCTTGCAAAGATGAAATGGAACTCCTTGAGGGAAAGGGGAGAGAAAATGAAGAAAATGTTATGAACGTACGTTTGTCCAACCACCCCAACGGTTGTCTTCAGGGGTCTTTTATATGACCCCATCACACCCCTTCATCGTAACATATCAAGTCCAAATGGTGCAGTCCAATCGCACCCCATCATGAATGTACTAGCTAAAGTACAACATCTCCCACTCGGATATGATGGGCTTGATATCGTTCTATCAAGAATATAAGGCATTCAACATTCATCAACTTTACAAAACAATTCATATTGACAAATAAGCCGTGGGACCAATGAGTATACCTGCACTTGGGAGCTCAAATTATGCACCTATTAGGGATGACATAATGGCTACAACCCTGAAAAGAAATAAATAATGGATATCTCACAGTGCCCCAGACATATTTTGTTACATTAGTTCAAAGTATACCTATCACTTAAAGGCTATACTTGACTATTTTCAAAAACACAATGTATTTACAATTATATCCGCAACCACAAAGGGCGATATAATTGGTCGACTAGTAAATACATGTGACATGTGATAGATGTAAAACAACAATAGTCTTCCTTCGCACTCATGTCTCTTTCAATTTCCGAACAACTGCTTTTCTAGATATGGCCTATTCCTAAACATGTCCTATAGGCCATATCTATTCATAACAGCCTGTAACATGCTAAAGTAGCAACATTGATCTTTCACTTCGAGAGCATAGTCAGAAGTAACATAGGGCACAAAATTGAGGTAAAATACAAATTACCTCAAGGGCTCATGCTATGAGTAAATAGGGATAATTTTACTCATCTTCCCTTATTGGTTGTACAATGCACATGTAGTATGAATTACATGCTATAGTGGATTACTCATTCTATAAGAGCGTATATCATTTATCAAATATATGTACCATACATATCTTAGCCTAAACATAGTCATGTGCTTCTCATGTACTCATGTTTAACCCGAGCGCTATATCAGCTCGCTTTCTATAGTGCCCAATTAAATACTCGCATCTGGTATCTTTTAGGCATACATGATTGTGAGACTATTATGTTCGGTCTTATTATAAACAAATCACAGACCTCATCTTTACTCCAATCAAGGCGACATTTTATGTACCAAACTTGATCTTCAGCATATATTTATACATAACGTCACATCTCAACGTGCTAACTACAACACTTCAGACGATTGCTCGTGTGAGTGAGACAATCATTGCCTGCTGACATACTTTTCAATAATATATGTGTGTTTGTGCTAGTCTCATAGTGGATTTGTACTTATTGATAAAACATCAAATCACTAATAAACAAACAAATACAATACATCTGTCCACAAATACATAAACTAATGATTCTCTACAATAACATATATCACATTTTATGCAATCCTAGTGACATACTGTGGATCAAGAATATGTCTCTAGAAATAGCCTTCGTAAATGGATCAGCAACCATTCTATTGGTTGAAATGTATTGCAGGATCACTTCTTTCTGCACTATAATATCTACGATAAAGTTATTCTTTATATCAATGTGCTTTATCCTTCCATGATACTTAGGATCTTTCACATAGGCAATAGCTGATTGACTATCGCAATAAACTATAACCGGCCTTGGAACTTCAGTGACTGTGGCTAAATTTTCCAAGAAACGTTTTAGCCATACTGTTTTTTACACTGCGACAAACACATGCAATAAATTATGCATCCATTGTAGATAAGGCCGTGCATGTCTTTTTATTGCTATTCCAAGAAATCGCACCACCATTGAGCAAGAACGCATATCTAAAATTCGATTTATGCTTATCTGGGTCTCCACCCCAATCAATATCTAAATAGCATAATAGGCGTAAATCACTCTCTTGGTAACAAAGTCGATAGTCCATGGTGCCTTTTAAATATCTCGGGATCCTCTTCACTGCTTTCCACTGAGCTTGACTAGGATTTGATTGATATCGGCTCACCAATCCCACGGCATAACATATGTCGGGTATAATTACACATCATAGCATACATCAAACTTTCGACTGCACTAGCGTAGGGAACAGTTTCCATCACATTGATTTCTTCTAGAGTCTTACGACACATTTCAGTACTTAGGCCTTCACCTTGCATGACAGGGGTATCAATAGGATTACAATGATGCATATTGAAACGCTTAAGAATCTTCATAATATAAGACTCTTGTGATAAAGTAAGGATTTTCCTCAATCAATCTCTTTCGATCTTAACTCCTAATATATAAGCAGCTTCTCCCATGTCATTCATCTCAAAATTGGAAGATAACCATTCTTTTATGGTGATAACCAAAACTTTATCATTTCCAGCCAACAGAATATCGTCAACATAAAGTGATAAAATTACAAATTTACCTTTGTACTGCTTGACATATACACAATGAGATTCTTCGATCATCGTGAAACCAAAAGTTATTATTACTTGATGAAAACGAAGATACCACTGTCTAGATGATTGCTTAAGGCCATATATTGAGCGATAAAACTTGCAAACTTTTTGCTCTTAACCTTTAGCTATGAAACTTATTGGTTATTTCATATAGATTTCCTCATCTAATTCTCCATTGATAAATGCCGTCTTTACATCAATTTGATGTAATTCAAGGTCTAAATGTGCAACGATGGCTAGAATAATGTGTATTGAAGCAAACCTTACAACTGGTGAAAAAGTTTCATCATACTCTATACCCTCTTATTGAGTATAACATTTTGCCACAATGCGAGCCTTATACTTTTCACTGGATCCATTCGCCCTTCGCTTAATCTTGAAGACCTATTTATTTCCAATGGCCTTACGATTGGGTGGTAGATTAACCAAGTCCTATACATGGTTTGCCCTCATAAACTCCATCTTATCTTCCAAAGCTTTTCTCCATTTTTCCTTGTCAGAGGATGAGAGAGCCTCTTGAACAGTCTTAAGCTCGGCATCGTCTTTTTGAGCAATCATAAATGCTTCCCTTTTAATCTCAAAACGACGACGAGGAATAATTTTACAATTACTTTTATATAATTAAATTTCTCTTGAATTCAATTCATTAGGCGATGCAACACTCCCACTAGGTCTTGTGTGTTGAGGTAAATCTTCATTTCCCTCTACAACATCAGTTGGTGTATTATCGAGATCTTCCATCTCATATAATTTAAAGTCCTTATCAATCTCACCTCTACTAGGAAAATCGTTCTCCAAGAACGTGACATCTCGTGACTTTATTTTGGTCACACTTCCATCAGCTTGTTCACTTATGAACACGTACCCTTTTGAGTATTCAGAATATCTTATAAAGATACATTTCTTCCCTCTAAGACTTAATTTGCCATGTTTATGGAAAGAATCATGAACATAAGCTGCACATCGCCATAGACGTAGACTACTCAAATCTGGTTTCCTACCAGTTCATCATAAGAGGTGGAAGTGACCGATTTTGAGGGTATTCGGTTAAGTATATAGGTAACAGTTAGTAACGCATCTCCCTAATAGAATATAGGTAAATTTGATTGCACCATCATAGACCTAACAATTTTCAATAGGGTTCTATTCCTTCTCTCAGCTATCCCATTTTGTTGTGGAGTACCGGGAATAGTCAATTGTCGTACAATTCCCTTTTCATCACAAAGAGCCTTGAATTGTTCCGATAGATACTCACATCCACGATCAATTCTCAATGCCTTTATTGTTTTGTTCAATTGATTCTCTACCATCGCTATATATCGTCTAAAGCAGTCTAATGTTTCTGACTTATGGGAGATCAGAAAGACATAACCGAAACGTGTGAAGTCATCTATGAAAGTGATGAAATATGATGCTCTATGCCTCGCCCTCACATTCAAAGGACCACAAACGTCAGAATGTATGAGATGCAATGAAAATTCAGCTATAGTCCATTTACCGAATGGTTTTCTAGTTGTTTTTCCCGCTAGACAATGTTCACATACTGATAGACTAACATTAGTGAGTGACTCTAAAAGGCCTTCTCTAGCTAATCTTTGTATTCTTTGCAATCCAATGTGACCTAATCTAGCATGCCAAGTACTTACATCAATCTCAACGTTATTAGAAGACACAATTAAAGAAAAACAACCATTAATATTTAACATTGTACTGATCATAGTCAATGTCTAACACCATAAAATCATTCGATACATGACCTGAACCATAATAAGCTATTCCATACAAAATGTCAACACAATCACCATGGAAATTCAATATATAACCTAAACTAAGAAGAACAACTACATAGATCAAGTTTCATCAAATATCTGTAACATAAAGGACATCATGCAGGAATAGGTTTCGACCACCACGTAAGATTAATTTACATGTGCCGATATCCTTCACTTCAACTCTTGTGTTATTCCCAACATATATCCATCTTCTTCCAGGTGGTATCCGACGATACTCCACAAATGCTTCTCAGTCTCTAGTTACATGGTCTGTTGCTTCTGAGTCTACAGTCCACATTGGATGAGATTCAGCAAGCATTACAGTACTGGAAACAAAAGCATTACTCAAAGTAATGGAGTAATAGGGTACCTTTTTTGGCTTACTGCATTTACGAGCAAAATGATCCATCTTGCCATAATTGTGGCACTCCATATTGGCATTGTCCTTCTTCTCACCACGCTTCTTGCATCAGAAGGTCTTAGCCCTCTTGGGTGCCTGATTAGTCATTTTCCATTTATTGTTGAACTTAAGATTCCCTTGCGCTTGAAGCCCGAAGCTTTACGCGAATTCGATTCAGCAACATAAGCATGAATAGAGGATCTCGCAGCTTCTAGGTGCTCATCCTCTAATTTCAAATGACACGCAATATCATCAAAAGTGACAATATTCTCATTATGCGTCATATTGATCTTCATATGCTCCCAATTGTCAAGAACAGACATTATAACAGCCTGAACTTGCTGTTCATCAGTAAGGGAGTAACTTGCCGACTTCAGCTCACGAATCATATTTGACATCTCCCGAAAATGTTGTCTCATCGTTACATTTGGGCGCTTTCGCAATGTGTCAAATTTGATTGTAAGTCTCCTCAGCTTAGTGGCAAATGTACTCCCAAACTTGTCATTCAAGGCAACCCACATAACTTAAGCTTTATCATAATTAGCAAATTCACATATGAGATCATCTTCCATACAGCTTAGTAACGTGATGCGAGCAATGCTATTTTTCTTTTTCCAAGCTTGATAAGCTTCCAGATCTCTCCTGTGTTGAGCTAAAGTTCCATGTTCAGGTTCATCCATGGTATGGTTGAGGGTTTCCAAAACCTCTTGCTCCTCAAGGATGTACTGAACCTTTCGGTGCCAAATGTCATAATTGTCACTGTTCAGCTTCTCACCTTTATTGAGGTTAGCCACAATGGTCTTGGATGCCGAAGCCATAATCAATTGCTATAACACATTGACATAACAAACGCAGAATCAATACTAAGACACTTTACAGAGTAACACACATATTTAATTTGCAGTAAAGACAAACTAAATTAATGATAATTCAACAAAAGACACAGAGGCAAAAGTTCACTATGTTCCCAATCAACTTCTATGTACAATTGTTATATTATTATTAATTAGTTTAATTTGCACAAATTTTAAGTTTTAGGTGAAAACTCCTTTCAATTCTACCAATCTATGAACTCCCATTAGGAAAAATAATTACATGGCCTTATGTAATTTCTACATTTTTCCTTAACAAAAAAACATAACAAGATAATAACCAACGTATAAACAACAATCATGCTTCAATTATAATAAAAATGCAATTCAACATGTAATGAATTTCCTACCATTGTTCTACTTTTCTAGCAACTAAAAAATTGTAAGTATATTAAAAAATATACATCATATCATTGAACCAAGCTCTACACAGCATATATAACATCATTTGCATACAAGCTAGCTACTGTATTTCCTAAATCACAAGAAAATACAAGTTACAAATGAATAAACTATGCATTAAACCCTAGAAAATATGTGTACATAGGGTTTCCTACGCATTTTCATACATTTATAAAATTTAAAAGTATAAACTAATTATACCACTGTGTAGTTCATACGAACCAAACGCCGTTGACCACACTACAATTGGAACTTGCACACGCCCCCATGTGCCGCCTGAGTGCGCGGCGCGTGTGGCGCACGTGCCAGCGAGCCAAACGGCTCCTGGCCGGTCCGATCGGTCCGACCAGTCCAACCAGTTACCAGTCCGACCGGTTTGACCGCCGGACCGGTTGATCGGTCCAACTACTGACCGGTCAACGGTCAAGTTGGGTCGGGTCAAACGGGTCGGATCTCGGGTCGGGTTAGGTCGCCGACCGGCCAACTATCGCTAGCGGTGACATCATCGATGATGTCATCCGGCGACTGACTGTTGGATGACGTCACGGTGATGTCACCATGCGCCGGTTCGCCGGCTGGCGCGCGTCGCGCATGTGCCGGTTCGCCAACTAGTGCGTGTGGCGCACTCACTGGCTTTGCCAGCACTTTAAGTGCATGGCGCCCACGTCTAGTGGCTTTTGGCCGCGCGTGTAGGCGTGTCCGGCGTGTTCCGGTGGCGCTCGACCCATTGCTAGACTCATCTCAACGAGCTCTTTCACCCTGTATATTCAAAAATTAATTTTGACCAAAAAATTATTTCAAAAAATGGCCAAAACCGTATGGGTGAACGCGACTCCGAACCCATTCTTCTCTTCAATTCGATTTTGAGTTTTTCATATGGCAATTCCAACTATCAGAGATCCAAACAGTGTAGATTCCATACTCTTGATCTCAATATCAAATTGTAAACAAGAAAATTCAATGAAAAACAAGGCAGTATTCACGACCAGGCTCTGATACCAATGTTGGAATTCAAGTCGGCGGAAGATGACTTACCTGTTTCCAATGCGCAAACAGCAAATAGCCCCGGAATGAATGTTGAATTGCAAATAAATCACGAACAACACTTCCTCACGTTAGTCTAGATGCAATTACGAGAAAAGCACCCGATTTCCACAGTGTAAATGCCTATTGTTCTTGCAAAGATGAAATGGAACGCCTTGATGGAAAGGGGAAAGAAAATGAAGAAAATGTTCTGAACGTACGTTTGTCCAACCATCCCAACGGTTGTCTTTAGGGGTCTTTTATATGATCCCCTCACACCCCTTCATCGTAACATATCAAGTCCAAATGGTGCGGTCCAATCGCACCCCATCATGGATGTATTAGCTAAAGTACAACAGATGAGGTGGTAGAAGCAAACATAAAGGAGATGGGACATGGAGACTCCGTTGAGAACAAGATTGGTAACTGGCACTTGAGGGGCATAAGCAGTGGAGAAAAGAAAAGACTCAGCATCAGTCTTGAAATGGTGACAGACCCACTGATCTCGCTCCTTGATGAGCCTACCACAGGCTTAGACAGTGCCTCGGCTTTTTTCATGGCAAGAGCTCTAAAAACTATTGCAGATGAAGAAAGAATAGTTATTTGCTCAATCCACCAGCCCAGCAGTGAAGTTTTCAATCTTTTTGATGATTTACTCCTTTTGTCGAGTGGAGAAACTGTGTTTCTAGGAGAAGCCAAAATGGCCATTGAGGTAATAAAAAGTCAACACTTCATTCTTACTCAGACATTTCGGATGTGCGGAAGCAAGATAATGTAATTCTAAGTCCTGGTTCAGTTCTTTTCATATGCTGGATTTGCTTGTCTGAGGAGGAGAAATCCCGCTGATCACTTTCTGCGGTGCATTAGCTTGGACTGCAATTCTGTAACTGCTACTATTGCTTTCTCATAGAAATTATGTTGAGTTTTAAATCGAGCACTTCTATACTCTGCATCAGTTCTTGTGATATGTAAATTGACTTCTGAATATAATTATCAGGGCTTGCTATTTTATCTTGCAGCAAACTCCAGCATCATCTGGTTTTTCAATGAACATGAAAACAGCAGAGATTAAAGCCAGACTCATCCAAAGTTACAAATCCTCAAAATATTCATGCAAAATTAGGAAGAAAATGCAAGAAATTGCAACTACTGTAAGCACTCCAACTTAGAATAAAAATCAAGATAATGCTTATGCATTCATTTTTCCTGTCTTTCCTGCTTGCCATAGTTAATGAACAATATCTCCAACTGTAATTTTTGAAACTAATGGAGTTACATCTATATTGAAGTAGCATTTTCCAGAACTGATGTTTTCAAAATTGAATCTCTTCTGTTGAATGCTAAAGGATTATCAGGTCTGCGAGTTGAATAAGAATACTAATTCCAGCAAGTGGAAGCAGCTCAGGGTTTTGACTCATCGGTCCTTCATCAACATGTATAGGGACATTGGATACTCCTGGTTAAGGATCATGCTCTACATTTTATCATCAATAAGTGCTGGAACTCTATATTTTGACATCAGATACGACAATGGGGCAATTATCAACAGAGGAAAGTTTGTTTCATTCCTCTTCGGCCTCATGGTATGTTTGTCTTGTGGTTGTGTCCCTTTCTTCAATGAAGAACTGAAGGTATAGCAAAGCATCAAGGCTGATCGATTTTCAGCTATTATATATCAGCAGTATCTTCATACTTGAGGTGATATTATAATGATTTCTCGCTAGGACTAGAACTAAGTTTCCTCTGCAGGACAGACAAGCTCCACCATGATAGGTGTGAAGTTGCATGTTGAAGCCTAAGACGCTGTAAATAACACAAATCTAACTAAAGAACTTTTAGTTGATGGCCTACTCCAACTCATAGTCACAGAGGAATGTGAGTATTGCACAATCAATTAGAGAGATTAAAGCTAAATCAACTAAGTTTTTTTTAGGGATGCTTAAGATTATTCATATGGGATTGATCTCATCATTAAAGCAAGAATATACATTAATTACATAAAAAAGGAGAAATCTCGGCAGTGTATGACATCCTTTTCTTGTCTATCTCAGGTATTTTATGCTGAGAGACTCAATGGGCATTATGGCGAGACCCTGTTTGTGCTTGCGAATTTTCTTTCTTCGCTCCCTTTCTAGGTGGTGAATTCTCTGCTTTCAGGAACAACGATATTCTACATGGTGAAGCTTCATCCAGGATTCTCTCACTATGGTTATTTTTGCATTAACTTCTTCTTCTGCACCACCATTATTGAGAGTTGCATGATGGTTGTGAACTCATTTGTCCCTAACGCCTCGATGGCTGTAGTAACTGGAATTAGTGTCAACGTAAGCAAATTTTCTCTCTTAAACTTCCCTTCCTATAATCCTTATAAATTACGTTGTCATTCATAGCTAATTTTTGTGGATTCAGGTTCTAATAATGATGGCATCACAGATCTTTAGACTTCTCGCTGATCTTCCCAAGTTCTTTTGGCGGTACCCCGTGTCCTACATCAGTTTTGCCAAGTGGGCAGTTGAGGTAGTTAGAATATAGTGATTCGCCATTTTTCCGAAATCAGGCTTGAAAATTTATCAGCATATTTATGCAGAGAGCCATGACATGGAAGATATTTATCTTCTGTCTCAATAATATTGTCTGACTAGTAAAACTCCACCAGGAGCATGCGCTACTGCTTGCATTGCATATTTAAACTCATTGAATTTAAAATTCTCATCTTCCGCCTGAGGTACATTTATGAGAAGGAAATCTCAAAACAACAAGATGCCTTCTATTTTTATGTGAAGAAATGGGTTGAATGGTCAACAATTCCGCCACTCCCTTCTTCCTTTCCGAATTGTTGACACGCTCTTCCATATGCTAGAGGTTATGTTAACCAATGAAATAATGTAATACTATGATAATTCTGTTATCAGTCGCTTTCATAGATTAATCAGAACACCACCAGGCTTCACCACATGTTTCACTCCGTCTCTTTACTCAAACTAGAGCTTCAGATAAACAGGGCTTTTCAGAAACAGTTCTGTGGTTAGCCATGGCAGTCAACAATACAAGCATATGATTTGGATCAGTGACGTTGAGTTCTCCCAAATATCTCATGAATTACAAGTCACTCATACAAATCATTCACATGCCTTGCAAGGTCAATACAAGAATGTCATGACCGGTCTTGAGTTTGATTTAGCAAAGCCAGGACAACCAAAACTGAAAGGCGAGATGATCCTCAAAACAACTTTGGCATATCATTGGATCATTCCAAGTGGTGGGATGTAGCTGTACTTCTGTTTCAACTGTTTGTTTACAAAGTACTACTCTTCTTAGTGCTTAGGTACAAGAAGAGAATAGCGCCCCAGTTACGGTTGTCGTCACAAGTGTTATTCAAGAAGTGTGTCTTGACAGATGATTCTGGTGCCAAATAGCAGCTAGCATCCATGATGTTTCCAGAACATACTTACTTTATCAACAACTAATGCACCATGGTTATGTAAATGATGCATTTGTTCCTAGTTGTCGCATGTTCTAAATGCAATTCACCTTTTTCACTTCAATGTTATGACAAATTCGATATTGGTATACGTAATGTGACAAGATTTAGACCTAATTCTCGGCCTGAGGTCCCCCTGTTCCTCTTTGTAATTAATGTAGATTATAAACCTCTTACAAAGCACAAAATTTGGACATACGACACTAAAACAAAATTTGGACAGACGGCCCATTTAGTGCCTCTCTCTCTCTCTCTCTCTCTCTGCAATTACAAGCTACTGCAAGATTCGATGTAGTGGATAATAAAGTGCATTGATTACAAGAAAAACATATGATATGCAATGAGTTACAACTTATGTTGAAAATAAAGATTAAGCAATTCAACGGTTGTACAAGAGTCAAATATAGCTTGCACTCATTTACAAAAAAGATTAAAAAAATGGGGGTAAAGTGTACACTGTCTTTGAACAGCCTCTCTGTCCCCTTATGGCGCACCAAACATTTGGACACCGAGCTTATCATACCCATGACCTCCAAATCTAATCCATGGCTGTGAAGCAGACCCAGGTGGAATTCAGATCTTTCTTTTCCCCCAAAACCGAAAGGGCCAAATATGCAAAAGCCAAGAAATTGTACTTGTCCTTGAATGCCCAAATTTTGAGGTGCTCAGGATCAACAAAATCATCATAACTTTAAGATGCTTTGCAAGAAAAACCGGTATCCTCATCCTTCCTACTTATTTCTTCTGTTTTTTCTGCGCAGCATTATTGCCATTGCGTGCTCTGGATGCTTTATGATTTCTCATTGAGGTTTCCATGCTCATACTACCTTTTAGTTCCATCTTTCTCTTTTCCCCGCTTTTAAGTTTGTGGAAGGTCCTCTTCCTTTTCTTTCCAGATTCGTTGGATTGTTTCTTAGAAAATTTCCCTGCGGCCAAATCACCATCCTTTTTAGAACCTTCTAATCTGCCATCAGCAGTAAGAGAAGTTTCATATTCTCCTGACTGGGGGGAGCCAACTTTGTTCTTCAATCTCCTTTTGTATCCTCATCCCCTGACATCTTTCTGATTTGCGGAAGCTTCCTTGTTCTCTATCCCGCCTTCATTTGAGGTTTTGTTTCACTGATTCTAAAAGGTCAAACATGTGATCATTTTACAAAACAATATTACGACCTCCAGAAATCATGCGCTACTGGATAATATTTCTGTAGGATACACGTCCAAACATTGTTGAATTCATGCTCATATCTTAAAGTGAAAAGGGAAAGCCATTACCTCCATAACTGTCTTAAGAAAACCCTTGTACTTTTCTAGGGTAACTAGCCAAACAGCAGCAAAACCACACTTCCTAGTCATTATCTCAAGAATGACTGTGACCTGCATATACAGTGATAATGGACATTCATTACAAGATAGCAAAAAAGAGGCCCTTGGAAGGATGTGTGCATGGAATTATCACAAAACAACTCAGCAAACTCCCAGTAAATTTCACATGCCTTTGATCTGAAGTGATGCCTGGAGACAGATGACCATGAAATTAACACCATCAACAATGTCTGAAAGTAAACTCTGAAGGTCTTCATTTCATAAGCAAGACACTACTACTTTCACAAAACCTAGAACAGCCTGCAAAATGTGTACGAAGTAACTCTCAAGCCATGCCAATTGGGGCAAGAATCTACTTTGGTAATGGTATACTCACTTTTATCACTTCCACCGCTTTGCTTTGTAGCAGAGAAAGAACAGAAGGAATAAGATCAGGAATTGATAGACAGATATCTGTATCCTTGTAAACTAGTACAGACAATGCAGAAACAGCTCCACTTGTAATTTGAGGTGATGAACCAGAAAGATAGCCCACCATCTGAAAGCACGTTATTTAGAATCAAAACACTATTGCTTGAATAAAATTACAATCCCAAGAATTGCAATTGTCCAGTAATAAATCACTGTTAAGAACTACAAGCAGAAAGGAAAATTGCAGATTAGGTTAGACAATTTCTACATAAGTATGCTCTCCCGATCATCTGACAGAAACTCCTGTAAGCAAATAAAATTCCCCGATGTTCATAAGACACTTAAAGTGTTCATCTGTGCAGTGCATATAAAAACTTCTTTGGGCAACCGTTTACACGAGGAACCCAAGCTTTAATAATAACACATGAGAAAGGGACTCCACTACCCCTTGATTAACTAATTTGGCTTCTTAAAATTTCTCAATTTTTCATCGAATGAAACAGATGCAAAATTTCGATTGAATAAGCTTAGGGGCCAACAAAGCATCCACAAGATACAGACCACATGATTTTAAATTTTGCCACTTGTATTTCGGTTCTTTGTTTTTCTATTGGTTAGAGGGCATTAATCATCTTCTCCTCTGGCTGCAACTGCAAAGCCTAATCCGTTGGTAGAAGCAGCTAGACATGAATAAA
The DNA here is from genome assembly GCA_014182885.2 of Eucalyptus caleyi. Taxonomy (NCBI): domain Eukaryota; kingdom Viridiplantae; phylum Streptophyta; class Magnoliopsida; order Myrtales; family Myrtaceae; genus Eucalyptus; species Eucalyptus caleyi. The sequence continues at coordinate 23,757,357 of CM024476.2, forward strand.
TGAAGGAATATGCCGTGACTCAACCATACTGCAGCCATGAAATTAGGTTTATTCTTTTAGAAGAGAAATATCTTTTAAGGCCTCTGAATCAATTTGTAGCCATACCAGGCTTACAATCTTCAAATACAATGCACATACTTATAAAGATTTTAACTAATACCAGGAAGCAGTATACACAAGACCACGAGGACTTCAGTCCACTGTTTCCCAATTTTGCAGGAACAACAACATGGCCAAAGAAGAGGAATTTAAATAAACTACATTCTCCTTCAAATTTTCCCCCATCTATGGATGTTACGTGAGGCAGACCAGAAACCAATTATTTACAACACGAAAGCCCCTCCAGATGACAACTTACATAGGATCTACCATTGTAAAATACATTCGTCAGACAAGATAGAAGGATCTGTTTCAACCTCATCCATTGTTGTTACTTTCAACTGCCTATGCCTCATCTACCCATTCTTTTAAAGTTCTATCTTTGTTTTCCTTGCATGTTCCTGATGTTCTAGAATGTATGTAGTATCAAACATGTCTTAAAATATAAGCAATAATTTCCACCAAAGCTACACAAATATGTCCCATAATGAGGAATACCGTACCATGTTAATCAGTTTCTGACAAGGTGCAACTGAACTAACAGGCGAAATGCTTCTCAAGCTGGAACTTATGTTGATGAGAACATCATAAGCTTCCTTCCTAGATTCCTCCTTAGCCTGCAAATTTCATGTCACGACAGTGATTAGTGCTGAAAGTAGATCATCGTCCCCACACTGTAAAGGAGGTTCTTACATCCTTTAAGACAAGTATAATCTCATTGAGGATGAAAAAAGCTTTTGAATCTTCTTTCTCCTCCTCCTCCTCCTCCTCCTCCTCCTGCTGCTGCTGCTGCTCCTCCACAGAGTTTATCTGCATGAAGAATCAACTTGACATGTCAAATAGAACAGCATATGACATCAACAATAGAGGTGCTTATATTACTTAATTTTGAGCTACAATTGCAAATACACCATAACCAAAAGCTTAAGAATCCGTTTGCAAGAAGTACATATATGATTCCTTCCATGTTGAGACACGACCCAAAAGAAAAAGAAGTTTTTGGCCTTAAAAGGGGAAAAGCCATTCATGACATTCAATATTATTTTAACGAATTAAGGGAAGATGGGTGAATGATGATAGTAGGATCAGGTTATTAGAAATTTAAAAAATTGTGAGATTGGCGAAAACTGATCTGTTAGGTTCTTTAAGCAAAATACCACTTATATAATCAGTTTTAATTTTTTTAATTTCCACAGATTTCAATAAAAAATAAAAGGGTGATGAAATACTCCATGCTTAGCTCTGTACAAGAAGCTGTTAGCCATCCATACATTTAGGAGTTTGGAAAAGTGAAAAAGTTTAAGAGTCTTCATATTCACAAATACAGGCACATTATACAGACGTTACACCTGCTGTGAGGGTGAAATTCGAAATTCCTCTAGGTAGGGAAAGGCCTGCTCTTAGATCAAGTCTTAATGTCAAATTTCCAAAGGCAAACTTCAACTGAAGGAGATCCATGAAACATTTTAAGAAATTCCTTCGAGATGGAGGGAATTGCCCAAGTAGGAGGCCATGCGAATATATTGTGGGGCCAGAACAAAAAATGGAATGGTATTTAATTTAAGGATTGTGATATAGCTGCTCACCTGCAGCATACAATCTAGGCAACAGAAATAGAACAAAAGCCAAACTCAAAGAACTGCTAAAATAACTGTTCTAGCACATCAAGAATATAAAACCATGAAACACGAGGAGAAATTCATTATGAAGAAGAAACGCAATTTCTTCTTGAATAAATGTTGTATACTTTGCATTTCAGTGGGACTATTCTTGAGCTGTTTTCACAACACAGGATTAAGACATTTCTTAAAGGCTCATTGCACTCTTATTCCAAGACAACCAGCCCAGGACACAGCTCATATTCAGTTTACGAAAAGAACAAGAAATGACTTCTATTTACGTCAAAACGTGATATATACACTAAAAATGAAGGACATAAAATTCTGCACTTTTTTCACAAGAATAGTAGACACCAAACATACAAAAGAAAACAAGTACTGCATTGCCACAAGAAACATTCTGACCTTTAATGCCATGAACTATCAGAACATGGAAACAGGCAAAGCAGCTCCTCAGAGTTGCAATATCAGATGGAGTCCTTAGGCCAATTAGTAAATCAATCAACTGCGAATATTGAGATGAACAAAACCAGGGATGCACCTGCATAATAGAAATGACAGAAAAACAATCACTTCCAGTAAGAATATATCTTGGATGGAGATACCACACAAACATACCTCCAAAATTTTGCTCAAAGCATTATAGGCTTCAGCATGGCCATGGTCATTGCTTTCCTTGTGGAAGAAAATTCATGAATGATTTAGGCTATAGAAATCACTAAACTCATCCATTAAATCAAGAAAACAAAGCTACTATTCTTAAAGTCAATGCACACCTGAAAAGTGTCTTTAACAAAGCTAAAAACCAAATCAATGAGATCCTTCTGCGCTCCTTCGATAAGAAACGAGGATATCTCCAGTAACAAGCACCTGGGTGAAACAGCATTCTCTTAGTACTATAACAGGAGTGGATTCATCACTCTGTATGAAGGGGTGTGAGGGTGCTCTTTCTTTTCTTCGTACTTTTCTTTTTTGGTTTTATTTAATTTTTTTTCACAGGGGGGGACCTTGCATAGAACATGACAGGAGTGGATTTATTATTGGATGCATCCTCATGATGTTACTGTACTTGCATAGAACATGACAGACATGGTAGCTCAAAATTCTGCTAGCAGAATATAGAACCTATGCATACGGACGCAACCTAGTAATCTCTGCAATTGCTAACAGTAGAAAAAAGTTCTGGATGCTCACAAATAGAGTTGATCTGTCGATAATCAGACATCTGTTACAATGAATTGTCAAATGTGACCTAAAGGACTCCCCCTTTATCAAGTGTATCATCAGCAGTCAAGTGTATATGCGTATGTGAACATATATGAATCTTTCATTTTAATCATTAATATAGCTTGCTAACAATTCTATCCACAAGCATTCTCTCTCCATTACCTTTTAGCATTTACATCAATGGCATGCTCATTTCCTGGTTCTTTGTCCGTTGATGCATCCATTTCATCTCTTCCCCTCTCGAACTCATCTCTCTTATTTAGAATACCAAATCTTTTGAGAAATGACACAAAAATTTCTCTGGTTGCAGAAGAATCCGTGATAGAAGCTAAGCAACCAATAGGATCCTGAGAAATAAAAAATGAGCATGATAATCTAACTCATATTATGTATGTCAATTACTAAGCAATGGGAAAAGTAAAAGTTAATCCGTGAGCATTGACTGAATATATATCTCAGACTTAAAGTTCTTTAAGACGGCTACTCAATACAGCTTCCTTTTGCTAATTCAATGCAATCCACAGGACTCAATCCTATCTTTCGAAAAATTCATTCGCAAAATTATTGAACGCTTTATAGCGCCCAGAATTTTGATCCAATTAACAAAGCATCCAAAAAGTTCTATAACGCACACGCATGACGATCCATTCCACAATGACCAACCTAATCTATCTGACCGAATCTAGTAGTTCAAAGTATTTTGGTGTTCCATGGTGAGATCGGGGAGGGTAGACACTTGGTACACAACATTGATGCCACTTCACTTCTCATAGCTTTAATTATTTTTAACTTTTCCTTTGAGGTTTTCTAATAACAAGTACGCAATCCATTGTTTAAATGCCAACCCAACCTCACATAACTTTTGACTTTTTTTCCTTTTTTTTTGGTCCATTTCTAAAGAATAATTTGTTGCCAGTAAGAATATAATAAAAACCATAAAAATTCTAGCTTATGCATGGTTATCATGCTTCTAACATATGTTTCTACCACACAAAAGCAATACCATTATTTTCCTTCACCATTTTACATTAAAATATAAAATTACAACCAACAAATATAGAAAAATAACTAATCAAGTAAAATAATATTATCTAATCCAAATTTTAATGATATGAACTTGTTTTTGTGCATGTTAACACAAATTTCAACTTGCTTATAATATTTTACAAATTTAAAAGAAAAGGACATGAAAAAGTTCAAGTCAAAATTATATTTTCTCAAATCAGTTCAACTATAGCTTCCTGAAGTGACAGGACCACATGTCCTATATAGAATCACCCTAATTTATCATGCCAAAAAAAGTTGCATTAACCTCTTTATACCAACCAAACTTACTTTCAACAATCATCCACAGTGCCCCTTTTGGGGCACCCCTTTTCATTTCCTACGCGCCCGGATGTTTCATGGGGAAAGCCCGCTTGGATCTAAGGTGGCTTCCCTACACCCCCCGGGAAGGGGGTTGTGGCGGGTAAGCCTGCGGGTTACCTATATTATTTGAGGGGATAACCGTCCTCTAGCTCGTCTGCTTCTGAGCTGTCAAAGCCTTTTAAGGTTTTGCTTAGGACCGACCAATTTTAAGGGCTTCGAACCCATAGGTCCTGCCCCGGGGGTCCCTTTGGTTATGGGGTTGAGCAGTTTACCGACATGCTAGGGTCGGGACCTCTCGGCCCAAGGGGGGTTCTTTCCCCCTTGTCTTCATCGAGGCACTAGGGCTCCTCCGCCCTGGCTTTCCAGGCAGTTTAAGGTCCTGCCCAGGACCAATCACCCTAATTTATCATGCCAAAAAAAAGTTGCATTAGCCTCTTTATACCAACCAAACTTACTTTCAACAGTCATGGACTGTTGCATTATTTCAAACCTACTCGGCCAATTCTCCACCTAATGCTTTTCTCCATATACATAATTATTCATCTGAAGATTCGATATTGTCAATGGCATGAGAAAAGGAAAGACAGTCATGCCCAGTAGAGGATTCCAAGTAAGTTGTATAATTTTAGGATCACTGCATCTTGAATTCACACTTCATTCTAGGGAGTCAAAAGTATATAACTATTCCGACAGTGAAGGTTTTTCTCTTAATTTTCTGATTTTTTAAAAGCTGCTGTTGTCTGGTGGGGCACACTTGGGAACTAATCTCTCATGCAAAGCAGGGATCGAACAATATTTTTCCCATAGGGCAGGGAATGGGAACAAAATTCCTGGCCTGCTCCTCCCAATGGCAACCACTAGTGCGTGCAATTCAAACAGTGCCTTAAATGATGCAATCGGAAGTATTAATTGTACTTAAGGAAAATTTACAAGTCAAAAGGGCTGGAGGGGGGTCTAAAAACACAACAGAAACTTCTAGCTAGAATCCCAAAATGTTTTAAGCTTCCATAGGATATCAAATAGCACATAATGACCTAATATATGTCCATGTAGCCAACCCCATCTACGTGAACTGTATCCACAATACTTTCTGCAGCACTTAAAAGAATGATGCGGCCTCACTAGGAAGGAGATTAGACAGGTCTGAATCTGACCAACCCAACAATCAAATTTAGCATGTCAACTGCCTCATACTAAACAGAAACCTTCGAATTCCTCTGTACTTCTTCCAGCAATTAACATTGACAGAAAGAGTTCCTACTAGTTATACTATTTTCAATCTGGACAGGACTGAGGAGGGAGATGGAGCTTGAATTATCATAGATATTAGTATCCTATTATTATCTTATAGTGCACATGAGTCCTATTAGCATCTTTCTTTGAGATGAGGCATGTGCCTAAAAAATTGGAGAAAAAGTTCAGACAACCAAAGTAAGTGGAAAATTATGAATATGAAAGGGGAGAGGAGAAAACAATTGTGCAATAACTAGTAAGAAATTTAATATAGAGCCAAAAAAGACTTTAGTGATTGAGGGAGAACCTTAAAGTATGACTTTGTCGCAGGAATGGAATCGACAAATAAACCCAATAAAAGTTGACGCAACTCAATAGAGCATAAACTTAAAGCATTGATATCTCTGCTTGCAGTTTTCTTCGAGTAAATCGGTAGAGTTTGCAATTCTAATCCGGATGCTTGCACATTGCAGGTGTCTAAATCTTTAACTACTCTAGAGCTGAGTACACTTGTATTCTGATTCACAAGGATCTGCAGAATTAGAACAGTACTATCAGGAGATATGAAAATGGTATAACAACCTCTTCCCAGCTAAAGAACAAGTGTGAGCCAAATGTCACCAATGTGGCAAGAAGATCACCTTTAAAGCAAGAGCCACACTTTCATGCATAAAAGAATATTTTTTAAGAAAATCAGTCAATAATACTGCCAAACGTCAGTACCTTATTGTGGTCATTTGTTTCTCGCGTCACTGTTCATCTCCTCTCTCAAGGCAGGCGATCGTGCACTGTTCACGCCAACTGGTTCCCTGCTTGGTTTGGACGATTCGGCCTCCCTCTTGCTCCGATTTTTGGGGGTTTTCTTCCCCTCTCCTTCCTCCATCTTCCCGGTGAGTGGATTAGCTCGTTTTCTTCCCCGAGACGAGTTTCCTGCTACCCTCCTCGGCTCTGTTTTGACTGTCACGGGCTGGAGCTCCTCCTCGGCTCTAGTTCGACGGTCTTTGCAGGAGCTGCGCATGCTCGGACCCGTCTCGGCTCTGGCTCGGGACGGCTGGGGGGTCCCTCTCGGCTCACGCTTGGACCCGCCTCGACTCACGCTCCGACCTGTCTCGGCTCTGGATCGTGACGGCTCTGGTTCGTAGCCTTTGCGGGAGCTGCTCACGCTCATACCTCCACTCGGCCCTAGTTCGCTTGCGGGAGCTGCTCGAGATTGTGGCCTGCTCGACTCTGGTTTTGAGGCTGCGAGGGTGGTTCAGAGTATCCCTCCTCTTCGAAGCTTGGCCTGGTATGGAGCTCCTCTTTGGCTGTTGAGTTTTTGTTGTCTTAGTGGCTCGATGGCCTCTACTTCGACGGAACCTCGACTAGGTGGTAGCAGGGGTAAGGGGCCGAGCTCCCCTCCTCACAAGGCTATGGACCGGCAAGCTAGCAAGTCGGGCCAGCAATCCCGACCCGTAGGAGAGTCTTCTATGGCAGGGGATGGCTCGAGACGTGGGCCAATCTCTCGGCCTCTTCGGGAAGGCCGTTCTCGAGGTCGAAGTTAAGTTCGGGCTCCTATTAAGAGGGCCCCGAGCAAGCCAGCAAGCTCGTCAAGGCCCCCCCAAGCCTGTTCGTGGGCCAATGTAGCACGGTTGGCCACAAAGGGCTACGAGCTTTCATATATTCCTCCTGCTGCTGTTGTGGGAGAGAAAGCGGTAGTAAATCTGTCGGGAGAAGTGCTGCAGGCTGCGGATCCCAAATGGAAGGAGTTCTTGATAAGATATTTTGTTGGGAGAAAGCTTCCTTTTGAGATGATCGAACAGACTTTGAAGAATACTTGGGGGACAAAGCTAGTTGATATGCTGGCGGATGACCAAGGGTTCTACTATTTCCATATCCCTGGACCGGAGTTCAGGAGGAAGATCCTAGAGGAGGGACCGATCACTGTAGCTTGGATTCCCCTTATTTTACAACAATGGAAACCCCTTATGGAGTTGAAGAAGGCTAAGCAAATCTCTGTTCCGGTGTGGATAAGACTCAAAAACCTTCCCCTCAACTTGTGGTCCGCACCGACGATTAATGTTATAGTCAGCTCCGTTGGCAAACCCCTTCATGTGGATCAACGAACCGAGGGCACGAGGATGATTTCCTTTGCCAAAGTATGTGTGGAGATCCAAGCTAATTGACTGAGAGTTTCGACGGTTGAAGTGAATGTTGATGGGGTTACTAGGTCCATTGCTGTGGACTATGAATGGAGGCCCCTTAAATGCTCCAAGTGTAGGGTCTTTGGACATAAATGTGATGTTGCCCCTCCCCCTTTTCGGCCTCTTCCTACTCCTTTGGACACTGCTCACCCCCTTGACCAACCCGCCGAGACTCCTGAAGACCCGGAGCAAGGCTGGAAGCAAGTGAAGAGCAAGAAGAACAAGGCTCAACCTTTGGAGGGGATGTCACCCAGTCCTAGCAAAGGAGAGAGGTTTTTGAATCTCAAGACTGCGGCTGTGGAGAAGAGGCTGCCTGTTACTTATTCACGTAGGCCCCCTAGGGGGCCTTTGATTATCTCGGAGCAGGGTGATACTGCTCCAATTACTTCGGCTGAAGCTATCACCACTTCGGTGCCGGTAGACACTGCGATGCCCCGCCTGGAGGTTGCAGAGGGCATAGACATCTCTTTGTCGGAGGATGACCTCCTCTCCCCTTGCACTTCACCGAAGGCATCTGTAGAGGAGGAGAGGCCTACTGAGACGCCGGAACATCCTCCTTCGACTACACAGGACAACCTGCTTGCTCTTGCCCCGGATCCTCCTCCTTCGACGATCCGGACAACTCCGCCTATTACTAGGCGTAGTTCCTCTAAAATGAGATAATGCTCTTGCTCCCTCTTCTTTTGTATATATATATATACATAGGTTGCTGGAATATTAGGGGGCTTGGTGCCCCTCTCAAGCAAGCGGAAGTGAGGAACTTCGCTTTAATGAACCGGTTGGCTTTGCTCGGGGTAGTTGAGACTAAAATCCCTCATAACCTCTTCAATGCCATTTCTGGAAACTTGATTTTGAATTGGTGCTGACGGGCTAATTCTGAGTACTCTAATTAGGGTAGGATTTGGGTAGGATTTGGGTTGGTTGGGATCCTACTGTGGTTTCCTTTGAAGTTTTATCGGTCCCGGATCAGATGATTCTTTGGAAGCTTTGCTGGTTGGAGACCGAAGTGGCCTACTATGTCTCTGTTATTTATGCTGAGCATTATTTTTCTACTCGTCGACCTCTTTGGGAGGATTTGGTGGCGAGAAGCTATTCTCTGCAGGACGTGCCTTGGCTTGTTTTGAGAGACTTTAATGCTATAAAGGACCCCTCGGACAGATTGGGTGGCTCAAACCTTTGGTTGCCGTGCTTCGATGAATTTCGGCAGTGTCTGGATCAGGCGGAGCTAGATGATCTTCGGTATGTGGGGTTTCAATACACTTGGTCGACCTCTTCAGGGCCCTCTCGGAAGATGAGAAAAATTGATAGAGTCCTGGTAAACCTTTGTTGGAGCCAAGTTTTTTCCTTTTCGGAAGCATCCTTCCTTGTGTCTGGGATTTCCGACCACTCACCTATGGTGGTAAAGGTGGAGAACCCGTTCCTTCGGAAAAGGCCGTTCAAGTTCTTCGACTTCTGGATGCAACACCCGGATTTCGACTCAATTTTGAAGCAAGTTTGGGAGAATCCGGGTTATGGAGTGCCCATGTTTAGGTTGGTGCGCAAACTAAAGATCTTGAAGGGTCGGCTCAAGCAATTAAATAGAGATTCCTTCACCAACATCTCCATAAGGACTTCTGAAACGAGGGAAGCCTTAAAGCAAACTCAAGTGGGCCTCCTCAATGACCCTGCCAGCATGGTCCTCGCGGACCTGGAGAGAGTTCAGTGGCATACTTTAGTGGAGCTTAGGTCTCAGGAAGAGTCATTCTTTAGACAGAAAGCTTGTATAAGATGGCTCAAGGAAGGTGACCGGAACACAAAGTTCTTTCACCAGTATGTCAGTAAGAGACATCTAAGAAATAGAATTCTCTCTGTCGTGGATTCCTCTGGTAACCAAATCACTGAACCTCAATTGGTCCAATAGCATTTTGTGGAGCATCCAATGATGGAGCTAGACACCCCTCAGGTATCGCAGATTCGGAAAGTTATCCGCACCCAACTGAATGATGATCATATTTCTTTTCTTTCTCGCCCTGTGGTTGATCTTGAGATTTGAGATACTTTTTTTTCCCTTGCCAGAGGTAAGGCACTAGGTTCGGGTGGCTTCACGGTTGAGTTCTTCAAAGAGAATTGGGATACGGTGGGTCAGCTGGTCACGGAAGCCATGAAGGACTTTTTCACATCAAGGAGGCTGCTCATAGAAATCAATAACACCATTTTGATCATGGTTTCGAAGGTTCCCAATGCGACTACCGTTGATGACTACAGGCCTATTGCTTGTTGCAACACGGTCTACAGGATTATTACCAAAGTGATGGCGAATAGGGTTGCAGTAGTGCTAAAAGACCTTGTCAATCCGTCTCAGAGTGCCTTCATCAAGGAACGACGAATTAGGGATAATATTCTCTTGGCCTAGGAACTTTTCTCTAAGTTCCATGCCAAACCCTATTCTCCTAAGTGTGCTATTAAAGTCGACTTCAGAAAGGCGTATGATACTGTGGATTGGCGGTTTCTTGAGAGTGTATTACTTGCTTTTCGATTTCCTGATCAATTGATTCACCTCATTATGACCTATATGAGGACTCCTCAGTTTTCCATCGCTTTGAATGGGGAGCTACATGGTTTCTTCTCTAGTGGGCGAGGCTTACGTCAGGGAGACCCCATCTCTCCCCACTTATTCACGTTGGTTATGGAGGTGCTCTCTGGGATTCTTGGTAAGTCTACTTGCCTCTCGGACTTGTTTTTCACGGATGATGTCTTCCTATTTTGCGAGGGCCACCTGCCATCCGTGAAGCTTCTCAGGGATGGCCTCCATATGTTTTCTTCTTGGAGCGGACTTTTCCCAAACCCAAGGAAAAGCGAGGTGTTCATCTCGGGAGGCCTACCAACCTTGAAAAATCAAATCCTCTTGGAGCTTGGCTTTGTTAAGGGTAACCTTCTAGTCCGTTATCTTGGGGTTCCAATCATCACATCGAGGCCCCAGAAGGCAGATTGCGTTGAGCTTGTGAGGCGTATCACCTCCAGGGTGCAGTCCTGGACTCATCGGTTTCTTTCTTTCGTTAGCCGACTTCAGCTGATCAGGTCAGTCCTCCATGCCATTCAGGCTTTTTGGGCAAGTGTCTTTATTCTTCCTGCAGCTGTACTGGACCAGATAAAGCGCATTCTCAAACAATTCCTTTGGAAGGGACCTGAGTTGGGCAAGGGGGTGCCAAAGTCTCATGGGAAGATGTATGCCTTCCTAAAGTGGAGGGAGGTCTTGGTATCCAGAGATTGCGTGAGTGTAAGAAAACGGCCATGCTCAAGCATATCTGGAATTTATTTTCAGATAAAGAATCGTTATGGTGTAAGTAGGTCCACTCGACCTTCTTAAAAACCAAGAACTTCTGGGTAGTTAAAAAACCAACCTACTATGGAAAAAAATTTTACAACTCAGGACAGATTGCCGGCTTCACTTCCACTGGAGGTTAGGCGATGGATTATCAGCGTCACTCTGATTCGACAATTGGCATCCCAATGGTTCTTTGAATTTATATTTCACGGATCCCCTCATCTATAGCTCCGATCTCTCTAGGCAGGCTTTGGTTGCCGATCTCTTCTCTGAGGATGGACGAGCTATCAGATTAGAGATTGAGTCTTGGGGTTCGCCGCTTCCTTCCTTGTCTGGAACCCAAGATCGGTTCTGTTGGAGGGAAGACTCGACGGGCTTGTTCTCGGTGGCCTCGGCTTGGGAGGCCTTAGGGAGGAAGAAGGCCAGAGTCAATTGGCATTGTTTCATTTGGAGTAATGCCATCCTGCCTCGCTACCAACTGAACATGTGGCTCATCACCAAGAGGAGGTTACCTACACAGTCTCTTCTCATGTCTTATGGTAGGATTGATGCTGCTTCCTGCTCTTTTTGCAACGAGGTGCCTGATTCAATCAATCATCTCTTTTTTGGTTGTCGCATTACCTCGAGTATTGCCTTTTTCTGGGCTACTAGATGCAATCTCCCCTGGACCAATAGGACTTGGGAGGAGACTCTCAATTGGGCCATTATCTTGCTCGGCGGCAAGGAGTTTTATAAGTGTGCTGCCCGGTTCTCCTTTGGGGCGCTGTGTCACATCATCTGGAGAAATAGGAACAATATTCTTTTCAGGGGGGAGCCGTTATCTATTTCGGCCATGAAGAAGCATCTCCTCAAGGTTGTTAAGGATAAGGCCCTTACCTTTAAGAATGTTGAGGACTCTCCCAGGAACAGGCGGATGCAACGCTCTTGGGATGTGGACCCCATTATCTTCGCTTCCTCTGATCGTAGTCTGACATAGGCTTTTCGGTTGTTGTTTAGGTGTTTTTGCCAGGCTTGTTTGCCGTTGGCTTTCTGTTGGTCGTTTTGTTGCTTGTTCGCGGCTTCCTTTCACTCTTAATGAGCGTGTTCATTTTGAGTATAAGCTTTTGGAGCCGTGTTGTTTGTACAGTTTGACCCCTATTAATATATTGCTTACTCTTACCAAAAAAAAAATACTACCAAACGTCTAGACTGTTTGTCTGTATCACTTGAACCCCGTCAAAAGGCTAGTAACAGTTTCCAAAGGTCATGAGCATGACCCAGAAGCTCCTTACCAAGCACTGATGAAGCACAATCAAATCCCCGATGTACTAAAATGTTAATGATGAACTGAACAAACTCAAATCAAGTAATGCTGATCAAGGACTCCACTACATACATGAACAATCGGCATTCAACCAAAGCTCACACTAAAAAATATGCATCAAGGAAGGAAAAGTTAATGTCACAGAGGCAGATGAAGAATAAAATTGCATAAACAACAATATTTTGCTCCCCAGACCTGTCCCTCCTATCAAATATCTACAGAATGCAAAAAAAACATACCTTGAGATGAACAATTGCAATAAGAAAATATTTATATGCATAATTCAATGGGTATCATAAGCCCAGTAAGGAGAGGTCAACGCTTTGGGATGGTACCTATCAAATGGGATCAACATATATAATAAAAAAAAAAATCAAGTTGATGGTTCTATTATAATATTTCAGACAAGCTTTCAGCACAGCTTACAAGCAGGTTGAATTACCCAGCTTGATAAGTCTATGGAGACTCTTATTGAAGACTAAAGCTCCTTCTAGCATAGCTTGTGAACATGCAAAAATGATCTCACGTGATGATGATCTATTGCAAGGAGTTTATGATGGACAAAAAAGTTTTTGTATTGAGTTTTGGTTAAACGCACGGAACTTTGTGCACTTATTCCTTATAAAACGTGTCTCCTATCAAAGAACATTTAGTGGTGCCTTTGCAAAAAGCAGGACTTTTACCCTGCTTAAACTGATTTGAATCTGAATACGGATTTAAAGACGGAGATTCTAGGTTGCTTTTAGTTGATAACTCATAAGTTATGCACAACCAGTGGTGAATCTGTGCCAAACAGCCAAGGATCTCCACACTTATTATGACGTCAAATATGATATCTGAAAAATGAAAATCACGGAAACAAAAGTCATGTAGAATGATGACATACCTCCAGAACTAGCACGCTTGAAAGATTTTGCAAGGGGCACAATATAATCCATGTAATACTCAAGTGATGAACCAACCACATAATCTCTTAGAATGGGCACCAACCAAACATTACTAGAACTAAAATTGTCGAGATGCAGTGAAATAGGCACAACAGAAAGCATCTTTTCTGGGCCCATAGCAATTACAGCAGAACCAATACATCTCTGAAGCTGTGAATCACAGTAAACTAAACATTGATGAGTTACCATTCCAACAATCTTCAAACTCCACAAGTATTTGTTTTATAAAACTAGACAGTCAATTCTTTGTTTCATCAGATAATGGCAAAGTACTATGCTCAAAGCTCTGTTAACTTGTCATCTACCCAATTTAGTAAAAGAAGTTTTTGTTAATCCTTATATGTAAGTGAAAAAATAACCTGCTGTTAACACTCCAATCAACAATTCAATCTAACTCTAACAAAATTCATGACGACAAGCTGATTCGGAGTTTGCTATGAACCCCATCTTCTTCTTCACACACTTCAACAGGATAAACATATGAAGCAAAGATGACTTAAAAATCAAATTTTGGAGAGCAAGATCAAGTAATAGCCTTTACATCATTCTCTTGAAAATCAATTTCGAGATCAAGACAAATCAATTCCCTTTACATCATTCTCTTTTTCCTTTATACATGAAATTAAATCAATAACAAGGCAGCAAGGAGGTGCAAACCCAGGTACCAAAAGATATCAAGAACCAAAAATAAACTCAATTCATCGATAATGACAATAAATGCATCCACATCGACATGCATGTTTTCAAGTCGCATTTCCACTTCCATAAGAACATTGACAAAAAACAAGGACAAAACATATTGCCTTCTTCCATGTGTAACCAGCCTCGCTATGAATGAAAACGTTATCACATAATTAAGTACTTTTGTTGCTTCAAAGAGCAATACAGTGACTTTATTTGAGAACTTTATCCATTCATAACATACTCATAATTTCAGCAGCAATTTTAATGACAGCAGGAAAACCACTGCACTGATATGCCATGTAGAGAGCTGAACCAGAGGCGAATTGGGCCATCACACTCTTAACTACAGATGATAATGGACATTTTCAGATGCTCTTTACCAGAATATGACAAGAATACTATAACGCAAACTTTTTTTTTTTTTTTTTTTTTGGTAAGAGTAAGCAATATATTAAAAGGGGTCAAACTGTACAAACAACACGGCTCCAAAAGCTTACACTCAAAATGAACACACTCATTAAGAGTGAAAGGAAGCCGCGAACAAGCAACAAAACGACCAACAGAAAGCCAACGGCAAACAAGCCTGGCAAAAACACCTAAACAACAACCGAAAAGCCTATGTCAGACTACGATCAGAGGAAGCAAAGATAATGGGGTCCACATCCCACGAGCGTTGCATCCGCCTGTTCCTGGGAGAGTCCTCAACATTCTTAAAGGTAAGGGCTTTATCCTTAACAATCTTGAGGAGATGCTTCTTCATGACCGAAATAGATAACGGCTCCCCCCTGAAAAGAATATTGTTCCTATTTCTCCAAATGATGTGACACAGCGCCCCAAAGGAGAACCGGGCAGCACACTTATAAAACTCCTTGCCACCGAGCAAGGTAATGGCCCAATTGAGAGTCTCCTCCCAAGTCCTATTGGTCCAGGGGAGATTGCATCTAGTAGCCCAGAAAAAGGCAATACTCGAGGTAATGCGACAACCAAAAAAGAGATGATTGATTGAATCAAGCACCTGGTTACAAAAAGAGCAGGAAGCAGCATCAATCCTACTATAATACATGAGAAGAGACTAAGTAGGTAACCTCCTCTTGGTGATGAGCCACAGGTTCAGTTGGTAGCGAGGCAGGATGGCATTACTCCAAATGAAATAATGCCAATTGACTCTGGCCTTCTTCCTCCTTAAGGTCTCCCAAGCTGAGGCCATCGAGAACAAGCCCGTCGAGTCCTCCCTCCAACAGAACCAATCTTGGGTTCCAGACAAGGAAGGAAGCGGCGAACCCCAAGACTCAAGCTCTGATCTGATAGCTTGTCCATCCTCTGAGAAGAGATCGGCAACCAAAGCCTGCCTAGAGAGACCGGAGCTAAAGATGAGGGGATTCGTGAAATATAAATTCAAAGGACCCCTGGGATGCCAATTATCGAACCAGAGCGACGCTGATAAGCCATCGCCTAACCTCCAATGGAAGTGAAGCCGACAATCTGTCCTGAGTTGTAAGATTTTTTTCCACGCCCAAGAGCAGCAGGTTGGCTTTTTAACTACCCAGAAGTTCTTGGTTTTTAAGAAGGTCGAGTGGATCCACTTACACCATAACGATTCCTTATCTGAGAATAAATTCCAGATATGCTTAAGCAAGGCCGCCTTATTGCACTTGCGCAATCTCCGGATGCCAAGACCTCCCTCCATTTTAGGAAGGTATACCTCTTCCCAGGAGACATTGGCACCCCCCTGCCCAACTCAGGTCCCTTCCACACTGCACGAACTTAAAAAGAAGCTAAAGATGATCCTACAGAAATAACAGCTTTCACACCAATACATTTCTCATGCCAATAAATTTCTGAAGCATACAAATACGTCATGGCCTGTGATAGATGGGCCCCTTTCAGCTGAGGTCATTAAGTGAACAAGTTTGAGCAGGATACTCCTCATATAGATGTAAGAAGTTTTTCCTGCACAACATTTAGAGATGAGAGGAGAGGACTGTGGAAATCAGTTTGTGGTCATATTAACAAAGATAATCAAATGAAAAAAATAGTCTTTATACACTTTAAGAATAGTGCATGTGAAATAAATCCTGAACAATCTCACATGTCATTCTATACTAACAGAGAAAAACACTGTCACCCACAACCAATGTGGCATTAAAAAAAAAAAAAAAAAAAAAACTGCCGTTCCATAATTCAAATGAACTTCCAAGAGAAAACAATCTTCTTTTTCAAGGAATAGGAAAATGAAGGAGGTATGTACACCTAGCTAGTTCAAAAGAACAGCCTGATGAAAGAAATGGGCAAAATCCACGGTAAATCCAGTACTCATGATTCAGGACATTCTAAGTCTAAACTTTAAATAATTTGTAACATGTCTGTACAGGAAAACCCTCCAAAAAAAATTGCAGCTCAATCACTAAAGTCATGTTCAAACTGACACCTTATGAAGATCAAATAGCAACACCCAGGACTTTAGAACTCTTACAGTGAAAAATCATCAAATTGGTGATCATATCCTGTTTGACTTCCAACATGCAAGACAAAGTACTTTTGAGAAGTTGAAACTGTAAACCTCATGCAAAGGTCAAAACTCAATTCAAGTAGAAGTCCAGTTCTGCGTAATTTATAGCAAGGTATGGCACTAATATATATTTCTTTGCTAAAGTTTGACATTTCTTTTCTGTTAATGCGAAATAAATATGAAGTCCTAATGAAAGAGGAAGAATGCCTTCCAGCTTATTTAGTCATTGAAAAAAAAAACAAAAATACAGCCACAGCAGAGCTCGTAAGCCTCTACAATGTTGAACATTATCAGCAAGCCCACAACAAATAGAATTGAAAGTAAGAACTGCAGAAAGTAGTTGCCAAGAAGTCAAGATGGAGAAACATAGAGAATTAATATGGGTTCAGACGGAAGTATAAGCCATTTCTTTCATAATCGAATTCAGAAATTGACATATAGTAGTCCTTGATCAATGTCACAAGAAACAAAGAACATTAAATAGATTGAGCTTGAGTTATTTCATGACAAAGCAAAGGGTTAATACATGTATTTGCAATTGACGAATGGCAAGAAATGAAGATCTTCTATAGCATACAAGAAATCAAGATGTATGCATACCAAGTTTGAGGTACAAAAGAAAGATTATGGAAAGTGCATGCTGATTTGAAGTTTCGCCATGGGCACTGAGGGCACTTTCCAAAGCAATACATATTCTCCTAATTGCAATTGTTTCCAGACTCTCCTCACTTACGTCATCATTTGGTTGGCTCTCTATATGGAAAGTCTCTTCATTTACTTGTTCATTAATCAAGTCCTTCAAAATACTCCAGGCCTGCAATGCAGCATCAGCCTCACCAACAAGAAGTCCTAAATTAGTATAACCAAGTGCATCAGAAAGCAAACACCGGGATTAACAATATCAAAAGATCAAGTGAACCATCCACAATCTCATTTCCAGTAACTAAAATTAACAAAAGATAAAAGTAGAGTCCTTGAAAGTAAGCTTCCGAGTACATCGACCTAGGCTCCCGAGTGGTAGAGGTTCATTTGTTTATCAGTCAAGGGATAATCCCATACTTCCACTATCTCAAAAATGATGTCTTAGACTCTTTGATGTACTGCAGTTGCACGAAATTTCTTGTAAGAGGGATGATACCCATTTGAGCCACTATTTTTCTATCATAACTCCTTCGTAACACCATACATAAGATTTTGTTTCTATCATAACTCCTCTGTTCCACCAAGACAGAAAAGATTGCAGTAATGATTTAAAAAATAACAAGAGCAAAATTATGAAAAATGTTGACAGCAGAGAAAACAAAAAGTAAAAAAAAAAATATGCGACTTAGGTTTGACTATATTTAGGAAAGTTAATCAATGAACAAGGTGCCATAGATTAAACTAAAGGAGAACATCTTTTGATTAACATAAAGATCACATTTTTTTGGTAATATACAGATGGTTTGACTTTGCTGCATTGTCTGTTCAACCATCAAACTTCAATTTGCGTCATGGCCATTAACTACTGCCCTTTACAATTCTTCCAAGTGTGTTGTCATAATTCCAAAACATCAATGACATTTGAATAACTTTGTAGAGTATAGTGACAAGCAAGATACACAATTTAAAAATGATGCACCTCCTTCCACGCACCACTTTACACCACAAAAGGTAAGCTGCACTCGACAAAGTCGATCAATGATAAAGATTGATACCACCAATGTTGGAAATTTAGGACCTGTTTAATTACCATCCTATTTTTATATTTTTCTATTCTTTTGCTCCCTGGAGCAGAAACGGGATAGAGATCCATTTGGTAACGTCAGTTAATTTTTCTAATAAGAATAGAAAAGTGGCCAGGGAATAGATTTGGAACAAAATCAAGAAGTAAAAGAAATTTATTTCTTTGTTCTCGGGAGTAGAAATGGAAAAAACTATTTCTAAACATAAATTGGTCCCAGGAATCGAAAAGTTACTAAAGGCCCCCGTTGAAGTTAACACAAAATGTGACAAGGAAATTCTCACCAACAAAGGAATCCACCGTAGGATACAGGACAGTAATTTTCACGAAAAAAAAAAGTCTTTTAATTGAGAAATCTGCTCAAAATAACGACAGGAATAGTAATTCAAGAAATGATTAGAGCATGAACCCTACTTATTAAAATCAGCAAAAACAGAATCAAGAGAAGATTAAGATATTTGAATTGTCCCTTACTCCATTCTTTTCCAAACTCACCATGTAAGGCAAAGAGTAGGAGCATTTTGGGCTGATTTGAAATGTAGACAAGTATGGGAAAACATGACATGATTGTAGAACCAAGATTGCAAAATTAGCTAAGAAACTACCAAAACAAAGCAGTCGAAGCACCTCCTGCCCCCAAGAAAGTTAAGAAGCATACCAGCTAGAGACTCCCAAACTAGAGGAAGGTTCTTAATCCACAAGCTTGATCCTCCAGTGTGAAATTTATTCAGAGCAACTCTTAAGTTTGCAGCAGTCATGACAGTGTCCACCGAGTTCTCTTTTGAAGAAACATAAGAAGCAAGAGAAGTGATGACATTTTCTACAGTATCTCCCACTGCTAGAGTTTCCAATAATGCCTCAATGATTTTAAGAATCAGTGTTGTAAGCGCTGAGAACCCCAGACTCATAAGCTTGTCTAATTCTGAAAGAATCTGAATGCTTACTTTGGCAGACAGAGACGGACAAACAAATACCAGCACATTAAGCATATGTAAGAATCCTATATTCTCGGATTTCAACAGTTTATCATCTGTAGATCCATCCTCGGGACTCGTAGTCCTTGACCAATCTGCTGAAGAAACGCAACTTTCAAAAGAAGACAGTACCAGCTTGCTTGCTACTCATTTCTTAAAGCATTTAAAAACCTTTTCAAGACATTCTTGTGCACATCGCCGAACCTGAGAAAACAACAAAACATATCTTCAATTGCTACTCATTTCTTACGATATGCAAAAGAATACTGAATAGGAACACATTTCCACCTTTCAAAGCCTTACGATTAACAAGGCCATAAGGGGAAGAATACTGACCTAAAAAAGGTGACAATTACATGTTGCAAAGTCTAACAAAAAAAAGAAATCCCAAAGAGCTTAAAAGAGCAGGACTGGATACAGCAATGCATGATTTGCGACAATATACCTTAGGACGCTTGGCCAGGGAGAACTTCAAAAGCGTCTTCAACCCGAATTTCACCGAATTACAATCCTCCAAGTCGCAAAACCCAAGCAAAACCCCCAAACACTTCACTGCGGACCTCACGCTGGACACGGCCGGCTTCTCCTCCTCCCTCGCCAACACCTCCGCCAACACCTCCGCCGCCTCCCTCGCCCTTGCGGGCGCGATCCCCTGCAGCGGCACCGCGGCAGGACGATCACGAGGAACGACATGAGCGCCGCGACCTCCGTGGAGTCCAGGGCCTGCAACGAGGACGTGGTCTCGACGGCGGACATGGCGGCGCCGAAGTAAGAGGCGGGCGTGAGGGGGAGGGAGTCGGCGTCGAGGATGGCGAGAATGGCGGCGGCGGTGGCGAGGAGGTGGCGGTGCTGGGGGGCGGAGGATTTGGCGTAGCGGTCCATGAGCTGTTGGCAGACGTCGGCGCCGTCTCGCAGCGGTTCGTCGGCGTGGTCGTGCTCCATCTGTTGATCCTGTTGAAGCAACCAGGGTCGCTCTTCCTGTTTCCGTTGTCTGTGCTTCTGTGGCTTCATGGCGGCGGTGGCTTCTCCCGGCTGTGGAATGTTTCGGGGTAAGAAATTCGCCTTTGATGCTTAATCCATGTTTTTTGCATATTTTTTGATTACATTGATTAGGTTTGCCTTGTTCTTGGTTCCTATCATGTAACTCAACTTTCAAGAAGATAAAGGTTAGTTTCACAAAAATCTCAAATTATGCGTGTTGTAATCCAAATACTTTGAATATTTTTGTATCACGAAAGATCTTAAATTCCTTTTTTTATGACATATATATCCTAACTTTTCTTATGTCATAAAAAACCTCTAAATTATATTAATATAACAAATATATAATAGATGGAAGTGAAATAATATATATATATACATATTACACATGTAAAAATTTGGATTTTTCTTGATACAAGAAAATTGAGGTATTCGTGTTGTTATGGACAAATTTAAGGTTTTTTGTGACATAAAAAAAGTTAATGATATTTATTTCACGATAAATGTAATTTGGGGGCAAATCAAATTTATGGAGCAAAAGTGGTACTTATGTTCTTTTCCTTTCAATCATTATTATTTTCTTATTTTATAATTAAAAGGTGTTAAGATTTCAATGGGAAGTTTTCCGTTTTTAATTTCATCTTAGATATGCAATATTCTCAAAGGAATCTAGTGATATGAAAAACAAACTAGTAAAATGAACATACGAAAAATGGTTATCATTGTGATAAGAAATGACATCACAAGATTCTTCTTGGAGGAAACAAAACATCGTTTTTTAATAGGAGTATACACAGGAACCGCACTGAATCGACTAATTTTGGTTATTCTCAATTCCAAATTTTTGGAATAGGAATAATCAGACTAATTCCTAATTCCATATGGGAATCAAATTGCTCGAATGATATGTCTTTTTTCTTTTTTTTTTTAACTACCCACTTCTTTTAAAGAGTAAAGAAAAGGAAATTGTCAAAATCCTAAACCAAACTGGTCTAACCTAGGAATTAATCTAGTTTCCAGTTCTAAAGTGAAATTGGCCCAACTTGGGAATCAATCACCTTTCCTTTTTAATGATATGCAAGAAAGGATAGAAAAGGATAGGAAACTTTATATTCTATCACAAAGTTGATTAGAGAACCTACGGTAAGTAGCCAAGAGAGAGGAAGAAAAGGGGGGAAGAAGAGGAAGAAATGAATCCTAAAAGCCAACAAGGGTGCTTCATTTCTGTGTTCGAAACTATATACCTATTGCAATATATTTACAATGAATATAAATTATACATTACCATGATGCCCTTATGTATGTAAAAAGAAATAAAACCTAGAAAATAAAACCATCACCACTCAAGTAATGTAACACTCCACTTAAACTAGAGCATATAGGTCACTCATACCTAACTTGGAACAACTAATAACAAAGACAGGACAAAACAACACTTTAATAAACATGTCAACCAATTAATCTCTAGAGGCAATATAAAGAGTAGTAACCAACTTCCACTTCACAACATTACAAATAAAGTGACGGTTAACTTCTATATACGTAGTTCGCTCACGAAAAACAGGATTCCTAACAATATAAATAGCCGTTTAATTATCACATATCATATCATAAGTTGATTAATAGAAGGGATTTCAACCACAACAATTTAGTCACAATATGTGCCATAGCACGATATTAGGCCTCCACACTAGACTTAGGAATAGTTGTCTATTTCTTGCTTCTCCAAGTAATCAAATTACCACCAAGAAAAGTGCAATATCTAGTCGTGGACCAATGATCACATGCTAACCCAGCCTAATCAGCATCAGAATAGCCAACTAAAGTTTATAAATCAGCCCCTTATTAGGAGAGCCTTTAAAGTACTAGAAATGCAATAAACAGCGTCCCAATGAGCCTTTCTTTGGTAACTCCTTTAATTGACTCACCACACCAATAACAAAGGAAATATCAAAATGTGTAACAATGAAATAAATTAACTAATTAGCTTGAATATCATGAATATCCTTGATGCTTATCATTAGTATCATCTCTGATATGACTTCTAATTAATACGCAATCACTCATTCTTTTTTAGGATTTTCTCTTATTTAAATGAAATTTAGTCTGCGTGAAATGCTATGCAATGACATGCCAAAATGCCTAACTAAAATGACATGTAACATCTAATGTATCATGCGAACTATATGTATCTAATGACAATGTAATTATCCTAATATGTCACGCACTTAGATGATCCTAAACATGCAATGACTAGATGACGAAATGCCCTAATTCTAAGTTAGACAAGCATGATATTTTTTATTTCTTCTTTTTTTTTTTTTTTAGAATTTGAAATTAAAATTGCCTAATAATTGAACATGCAATTAATGAAAAGAAAATCTAACATCCTCAATTAATGTTTTTGGTGTTTTTATTTAAAAAATTCAGAATAAATAAATGCCTAACCTAAATATGCAAATTATCCTAAAACAAGCAATATTCTAACATGAACCTAATCTAACTCATATATATATATTGGGTTTTTCTTTTAGTGAAATAAAATCGATTCAAACAATACGACGGCAAATTAGGCAAGATATGATTGATATCCACCAAATAAATTGATGAATCATATCTTGCACATGAGATCGGATTGGCCAATTTTAACATAATCTTGAGCATGAGATCAGATTAGCAATTTTTCCGTGTGATTGCGAGTCATATTCCGGACGTGAAATCAGACTGTCAATTGTATGCATGTTGTGAAATTATGAAAATTTCCCAATTTATAAGGCTACTCGAGATTATGGATATGATAGCATATCGAGAATTTCAATCATGTGCATCGAAAAATATTTCAAATAAGGAAACGAAATTTTCGGAAATCAAAATAGATAAGATTTTCACCTAATTCAAACATTGGTTTCCGAATTCCGATCCTCAAACGACTACTCATGACGCAATGCAGTGGTGCTCAGCGAGGCTCACAGGATGGCTACTCGCCAGGGGGCTTTGCGTGCGGCTCCTTGATGATTGCTCGATTCAACGATATGCGCGTAAACCTCGAGAAGCAATTTGCAAAACGATAACTTTTGTTGTTGTAGCAATAGCAAGGCTTACCCGAGAGACCTAGAGAACCACAATGGGGAGATGCTCCAAATTTCAATAAAATAATCGTGTGAAATCCTCCCTCCTTTCAATGTATACGTCCTCCTTTATTGAAAGAACGTGTGCCCTTCTCTTGCCCAGATTTTAGCGACTCGGATGTTTGCTGAATTTTGACCGAGCTCAATCACCTCGCTGGAATTCGTTGGCAACGCGAGTATTGGTGCAAACTGTCTGGGCGCGACGAAACAAACCCGAGGATCGGACTGATTGGGATGGGTGACATGAGCAGTGGCTACTAGCGTTGCGGTAGCAACGAGGTCGTGGCCAGGAAACAACCAGCTCGGTTCACGGATGCGGGGCAGCAGCGATGGCGGCGTTCGGGTAATAGTCGGAACAGTAACTACGAGGGGCGGAGTTACAGTGACGTCATCGATGAAGGGGCTGCGGTGGCGTTGTCAAGCGGTTGAGTAATAACTCAACAGGGTGGCAGCTCGTTGACAATGTATCGCAGACGATAAAAGCACCGCGGCAGAAGTGTTGGCATGGGTCTTGGCCAATAAGACTCGCGCTTTCCTCTCTCACGTCTCTCTCTCTTTCCCGTATCGAGAATGCCCCCCTTTTTTTGTCCTGTAACGAGTCCATTTATAGTGAAAGGGTGTAAACCATCGAGGAATGAAAGCATATTTTGTTTCTTCTGTGCATGCTTTGAAATATATTCTATTTCCTTTTCTCTTCCTCATTGACTGAATGCCTTCTTTGCAGGGTGTTGACACCTAAATTTTGGTGATTTCGGTCATTTATTTATTATGTAAAAAAAAAAAATTAGAGATTAATTTTTAACCACTAAACAAAAATATTAGAATTAAATTGCCTAGTATATAATTTTGAGAGCATTTTCTTATTATTATTCTGTTTGCATTGGATCGGCAACTAAATGAGTTCGAGCTCAAAGCCCACGGTAATGAAAATTCGATTGAACTTGTCGTTCATGTAAGCCCATTATTCCTTTAATGAGGTTGAAATCGATATATGTTCTTCACGTGCGAAATATAACGAGCAATATTATGATGATCTTGAGAATTCGTATATATTCACATGGTTGAATGAGAAAAGGAAAGAAAATGTCAATTAGAGGAAGTGGGTCGTCTGGAAAGTATAAGGAAATAACAAAGTGGGAAAGGAAATAATAAAGTATTGTTGATTTGGTGAGTCACAAGAAAACAAAATAAAAAAGGGTAGATTGGCGAAGAGCAGGAGATGTGCGCATCATGAAATAAAATAAAGACGAAACTTGCTTCTCACGATTAGAAGTTGGAGCAATATTCAGTCAATAAAAGAAACAGGAAATAAAGAAGAATCGGCTTATATATGCATGATATGCAAGGATCAGAAGAGGGAAAGTGGATTTTGGGCTTTCCTTTTACCAGCCCTAGCCGTTCCCCATTAAAGGAGAGGACCCTTTTGGTAAGCAAAGGAGAATCGCAGAGAACACATTAGAGAAAACACGCGAGAATCGAGAGAGGAGAGGGAGCTTCGCCAAAAGCTCTTCACGGCCGAGACACCCTTAGCCAGCGCCTCTCCTTGCTGAACAACGCCCCTGCGATCTCCACTGGTGCTACTGCTTCCCGAATGAGTTTGCTGTCAAAATCTTGATGCCAACCAGCGACAACGAGGCACAAGACTTCGCTGCGTCAACTTGAACAAATGCAATGTTGGCGAGTCACAGAGTCTGGTCTTCGCGGTTCTCGTTCCCTCGAAGTGCAGCCTCAGCAAAGGAGTCCATGACGTCCACAAAAGAAACTAAGAGAAAGAGGCCACACAATTGAAGACATGGCCATACACTGAATTGAGGGAAAAATCGTGAGGGGAAGCTTCTGTACAGAGTGCTCGTGAAGGTGAGAGTGAATAAAGAGGCTAAAAAGGCCACACTTAGTCCACGGTTGGAAGAGAGCCCCACATGCTCGCGAAGTTGACCCACTTGCCGATTCTTCACAGCATCAGGAATCGCAACACCTCCTATTGCCGTTTGAGGAGTCCCATATGAAAAGCCAGGTTCGCCAAGCCCATTGATACCACCAGTAGCCTCGTGACAAGCTGCAGCTTCCGAAGGACAAGTTGTTCTGATTTGCCCCTGCTAGATCGATGCCGACCTTGACGATGTTGCAGTCCACCGCCCATGGACGTCGCTGCTCCTGTTGTCCACTGCATTGATGAGGGCTGACCTGACTGGGATCCACAACAACGACGAATCCCCTCCATCGGCAAATAAGTTGGTGCAGTCAATCTGCAACACTTGGCTTTCTTCTCTGCAGTACCCTCCACGCCAAGATTGAGATGGCCACAGCACAGCACACACAAAAATCGGAGGTCGGCAATTCAGAGTTCTCGGAGCACGTTGATCAAAACACGTGTGAGAGAGAGAAGAGGGGTCCTTCGGCCAAGGCTTGGTCAAAACACCACTCATGCTATCCCTTTGCTACAGAGCCCGGCAACGTTAAGCACTTGTCACCACGAGCCCCAACCTCAACGACTAAGCCTCTGACCCGGTACACCACGAGCTCTACGCTCACCGTTAAGTTCCAGCAATTCCAGGCGTGGTTCTTTTGCTGAAAGCATTCACGTTGAATATTCCACTTGCTGCATGAAGACAATTCTACTTGCTGCATGAAGAAGATCCATTGACTTTGACTTGAAAAAAGGCCACCTGTTCTACCGCGCCTACAAATCATCCGCGAGCATCTTCGTCCAACCCTGATCTCCACCGGCGGCAAGAGATTTGTTATCAAAGGAACACCACCATTACATCATACAACGTTCTTGATTCAAGCAGCCACTTCGAAGTTTCCATTTTTGCAAGCTCATCGAACTGTGCCAGCTTCAATCGTGAATCTCCGTGCCGCCGTTGCTCGCCACCATCCGTTGCCTTTCACTGTCAAGGAGCCGGTTGCAATCCCGGTCCAACTGTGCTTGGTCCAAGTTTGGTAAGAATATCCTCAAATTAGGTAAGATGCACATGTCTAGTATATTTGGATATTTTATTGCCTAATATATATCTATTTATATTTAGTGTTCATATCCATGGATGATAGACATAACTTTCAATTAGGACTTATTTCCTAATCCACAACCGCATGTCAATTTTTGATTCCATCTATAAGACTTTAGATGGAATAATTAATCATTTGGAATAAAATTGATATTTTGATCTTTAAAGCTTAAGATTAATTTATCGATTTTATTAGCGAAATAATCAAGTTTGATTTAGATATTGTTTCCTGATTCGAACGATGTGTGATATCTTTGATTATTCTGAGTGATTTAGTGTTTATCTTTTAATTGTTTTATTTATCCCGAAAATATAAAAAAGATTGCATTTGCTTATCATGTAGATTATATTTGATTTCGTATATAGAATTGCATGATAGAATAGTTAGATACCTTTTTAATTATATTAGAATGCATGTTTAGATGATATATAGGTTAGATAATATCTTGAATTTAAATTGCATGTCGAGATAAATTTCTAAGTTAAGATAGGATTCAGATTAGTCTATTTCCTAACTTAAAATAGATAATATCTCACTTTAGTTAGATTTTTATTGTTAGTAATTTTTAATTACGAATTTTTATAAAAAATACAAAAATGTCATGTGCATGTCATATAGAATTAGATTTATGAAATGCATGCCATTTAGTGATTGGTGTTAGGTCCATTTAATTAGAAATTGTCTATCATTAGAATTAGGTCATTTAGTTATATTGCATCGCATAAAGCATGATTCTCATTAATTAAATAAAAAAAATTATCTGTTAATTAGAAATTATATCTAGAGTTATTGATGTGAATTCTGATCTAACCACGTAGATGCTTTCGTTGCTACAAGATAAGTCCCGTAATTTATTCATTGCTTTTCCTAGATGTTAAATTGGTGGTTTGCGCAGCCGCATGATCACCTCACATGTTAAGGAAATAGATTTAAAATCAATTCAAGCTGCATGCAAAACATTTTCAAAAATAAAAAGAAATGGTACCGAAAGGGCATTAGAGAAGTCTACTGTAACCAAGTCCCCGTATCCAAAGTCTATGGTTCGCAGAAGTAAAATAATTCTCTTATTATTTTACTTAGGTTTATAATCGACCTACTATAAACTGATTAGTGGCGACTCCTAGATAAAATCCATTTGCATGTTAAGAAATTTGAACATAAGTCACGAATTGGTATGGGCTTAGGAGAATCTGAGCTAAGTTAGACTTAATAGTCCATTAGCCTAATTTTAGTGGTGCACTCGAAATTTAGGTCGCGACATGGGGATATATCTTTTTTGCAAATCCATGCGCCCGTAGTGTAGAACATACCCAACATTCCCTTCTCATGTTGATCTACCAAATTTCCATATGCTTGTATCTTTCCACATAGGGCCATGCATCATGAATATTCTCTACCGATTTTATTTCTTTAATCCAAATACCGGCCCACAAATTGATCAAGTATTGCCAAAAATTCAAGATTATAATAGACTTTTCCTAGATTCCGAACCTTGCAAAGATGAGCTCGCAATATCTCCTTCCTATGCTTGTCCTCACTGAATATATGAAAGATTCACTGAATACTGGAAGAATAATATAAATCTTTTCCAAAATATATCAAATTGCCAACTCATAAAATTGTAGCTCATCCGTTCTGATCAAATGCAAAAGTGATAAACAAATAGATAAATGCAACTAAAATTATATGCTATACAATTTTAATTCTATTTTTAGGGGTTAAAATTAATCCATGATTTTCAATGCAATAAATGGATGACCAGTTTGCCAAAATTTAGGTGTCAACAACAAATTACGCCATGACGTTGCTTCCTTAAAGATGACCTTTTAATTACTATTGTTTTAGTAGAAAACCTTTTAATTGCACCTTTTTTATTACTGTTGGCACGGTAATTTTTGAACTCAACAAGGACTGCCCAATCAACCATGCAACGAGGGGACAATTTCTGCGACGAGAAACTCGCGTGCATGCATTGACTATGGGAGTCTCTGGAGACAATTATACGTTCCTACCGACCCTGAGAATCTGATCTCCATGATTGGCAATTTGCTTTTGCATGGGAAAATTATCCAAAAAATTATAAATTTATTACACTTTTACCAATTTAGTCTTAGATCTTTTAATTTATAAATTGAGTTCTAAACATTTTTACTTCCTACCAATTCAGTTATAAACATTTTCATTTTTTGCCAATTAAACCATCCGACCAATTTTGACCGGAAATTACTAACATGAATAGTCGATGCTGACATGGTACTTTTTAATAATATTTTGAATATTTTATGGTTTTTTTTGTGACCTTGCCCA
The DNA here is from genome assembly GCA_014182885.2 of Eucalyptus caleyi. Classification (NCBI taxonomy): domain Eukaryota; kingdom Viridiplantae; phylum Streptophyta; class Magnoliopsida; order Myrtales; family Myrtaceae; genus Eucalyptus; species Eucalyptus caleyi. Next base: position 23,785,952 of record CM024476.2, read on the forward strand.
TGGCTAGCAAAGTTGGCCGGCAACTCTTGTTCACCCTGAATCCAAAAACACAAAATAAATAAATAAATAAATAAAGCAAAAAGTTCTTTAAAAAAAAAAAGAGAAAAATCATCTAGAATGCAGTAGTAAAGCTTTTGTCCAACTCTTCATGTGAGAGCAAGAGTGAGAGCAAGTCAGAGACAGAGAGTGATGTCTGAAAGTGAGAGATAGAGAGAGAGACAACCTCATTTCTTCCTCCAATGTAGGGATATTCCATTTAGAATGAAGTAGTAAAGCTTTTGTCCAACTCTTCTAACCTAATTTTTTTCTTCTAGTGACAATAGTCTTTTATGTTGCTCTAAGTTTGCTATGACCACACCTCGGATTTAGATTATTATACAGTTTATTGAAGGCGGAGTCCAAATTCCGTGATTCTTAGAAACTTCAACAGCTCATGAAGTTGTCCAAAAAATAATTAGATTCACTTTTTTTGGGACAAATCTTTTTTCCCCTCTTTCTTTTGACTTCAATGGTAATAAATTACTATTCTTTTAAAAAATAGTCATGGGCTACGGCCACCAAGACTTGGTTATGTGGAGGCCAATGAAATACCCTGCAAGTCCTACAAATTGGTTAAGTCCAATTCTCCGCCCTTGACTTGATATAGTTTGCGCGCCATTGGTGGTATCATATATGTTGAACATATAATGGAAAAAGTTATCCTATTAAATTTGTTAAAAAATATATATACATATCATATATGTCGAGTTTGGGATCTAATGTCAATGGACAAAATAATAATATCTTAAGGCTTTTCAGGACAATAATTGAATTGTACAGCTGTAGAAATTGAAATATTTGGCACCATGGTCTATCCCGTTCATTAATGGGTGCTTGTACATTAGCATATCTAAGTCTCTATCGATGTTGACAGGTGTTTCACCAAGTCAACTAGACAACACTCTTTTTTAGATAAAATTACCAAAGCAAGTTCTAAATCGATTGTATTTGTATCAATTAAGTCATAAAATTTTCAATTATACCAATTCAATCCTAAACTTTTTGACAATTGCCAACATAATCCATCCGGCCCTCGCCTCTAGTTGGCCATGGTTGCTTGGCGAAGGAAGAAGGAAAAAGAAAATGAAAGAAAAGAAAATTAAAAATTAAAAAATGTGGATTTTTAAATTGCAAAAATTATCTATGTGAGCGTCAATTTGTGCCATGTAGAATGGCCGGTGGGCACAACGATATTCATATCAAAATGAGCCAGTGAATTTAATTGGCAAAATTTGAAAATATTTAAGACTCAATTGATATAGTTGCAAAGTTTATGATTAAATTGATACCGGTGCTATAGATTTATAATTTTATTTTAAAAATAAATTTTCCATCTTTCTTGAGCTGCTCATAGACTTGTCCACATATATATATATATATAGACACACATGATTGTCTTTGTTTTTGGCTTCTAGAGAAGTCCAATAATTCTTAAACTCACGATTGTCTTTGGTTTTATTGGGTTGTATTTTTTTTTTTTTTTGGTAAAGGTAAGTAATATATATTGATAGGGGTCAAACTGTACAAACAACACGGCTCCAAAAGCTTACACTCAAAATGAACACGCTCATTGAGAGTGAAAGGAAGCCGCGGACAAGCAACAAAACGACCAATAGAAAGCCAACGGCAAAACAAGCTTGGCAAAAAGACAACTAAACAACCACCGAAAACCTAAGTCAGCCTATGATCATAGGAGGCAAAGATAATGGGGTCCACATCCCACGAGCGTTGCATCCGCCTATTCCTGTGAGAGCCCTCAACATTCTTAAAGGTAAGGGCCTTATCCTTCACAACCTTGAGGAGGTGCTTCTTCATGGCTGAAATAGATAACGGCTCCCCTTTGAAAAGAATATTGTTCCTGTTTCTCCAAATGATGTGACACAGTGCCCCAAAGGAGAACCGGGCAACACACTTATAAAACTCTTTGCCGCCGAGCAAGGTAATGGCCCAACTGAGAGTCTCTTCCCAAGTCCTATTGGTCCGGGGAGATTGCATCTAGTAGCCCAAAAAAAGGCAATACTCGAGGTAATGCGACAACCAAAAAAAAGAGATGATTGATTGAATTAGGCACCTCGTTGCAAAAGGGGCAGTAAGCATCATCAATCCTACCATAAGACATGAGTAGAGACTGAGTAGGTAATCTTCTCTTGGTGATGAGCCACAGGTTCAGTTGGTATCGAGGTAGGATGGCATTACTCCAAATGAAGTAATGCCAATTGACTCTGGCCTTCTTCCTCCTCAAGGTCTCCCAAGCCGAGGCCATCGAGAACAAGCCCCGTCGAGTCCTCTCTCCAACAGAATCGATCTTGGGTTCCAGACAAGGAAGGAAGTGGTGAACCCCAAGACTCAATCTCTGATCTGATAGCTCGTCCATCCTCTGAGAAGAGATCGGCAACCAAAGCCTGCCTAGAGAGACCGGAGCTATAGATGAGGGGATCTGTGAAATATAAATTCAAAGGACCCTTGGGATGCCAATTGTCAAACCAGAGTGAAGTTGATAAGCCATCGCCTAACCTCCAGTGGAAGTGAAGCCGACAATCTGTCCTGAGTTGTAAGATTTTCTTCCACGCTCAAGAGCAGCAGGTTGGCTTTTTAACTACCAAGAAGTTCTTGGTTTTTAAGAAGGTCGAGTGGATCCACTTACACCATAACAATTCCTTATCTGAAAATAAATTCCAGATATGCTTGAGCATGGCCGCCTTATTGCACTCACGCAATCTCCGGATGCCAAGACCTCCCTCCATTTTAGGAAGGCATACATCTTCCCAGGAGACTTTGGCACCTCCCCTGCCCAACTCAGGTCCCTTCCAAAGGAATCATCTGAGAATCTGCTCTATTTGGTCCAGTACAGCTGCAGGAAGAATAAAGACACTCGCCCAAAAAGCCTGAATGGCATGGAGGACTGACCTGATCAGCTGTAGACGGCCAGCAAAAGAAAGAAACCGATGAGTCCAGGATTGCACCCTGGAGGTGATGCATCTCACAAGCTCAACGCAATCTGCCTTCCGGGGCCTCGATGTAATGATTGGAACCCCAAGATAACGGATTTGGAAGGTTACCCTCAACAAAGCCAAGCTCCGGGAGGATTTGATTTTTTAAAGTTGGCAAGCCTCTGAGATGAACACCTCGCTTTTCTTGGGTTTGGGAAGAGTCCGCTCCAAGAAGAAAACATATGGAGACCATCCCTGAGAAGCTTCACGGATGGCAGGTGGCCCTCGCAAAATAGGAATACGTCATCCGCGAAAAACAAGTGCGAGAGGCACGTAGACTTACATCTCCAGTAGAATCTGAAATTCGGCTGTAGCGAGCATCTCCTAAGAATCCCAGAGAGCACCTCCATAACCAACGTGAATAAGTAGGGAGAGATGGGGTCTCCCTGACGTAAGCCTCGCCCACTAGGGAAGAAACCATGTAATTCCCCATTTAGCGCGATGGAAAACCGAGGAGTCCTCACACAGGTCATGATGAGGTGAACCAAATGATCAGGAAATCGAAAAGCAAGAAGTACACTCTCGAGAAACTGCCAATCCACGGTATCATACGCCTTTCTGAAGTCAACTTTGATAGCACACTTGGGAGAATAGGGTTTGACATGGAACTTTGAGAAAAGTTCCTGCGCCAAGAGAATATTATCTCTGATTCGTCGTCCCTTTACAAAGGCACTCTGAGCCGGATTGACCAGGTCTTTTAGTACTGCTGCAACCCTATTCGCCAACACTTTGGTAATAATCTTGTAGACCGTGTTGCAACAAGCAATAGGCCTGTAGTCATCAACGGTAGTCGCATTGGGAACCTTCGGAACCATGACCAAAATGGTGTTATTGATTTCTCTGAGAAGTCTCCCCGATGTGAAAAAGTCCTACACGGCTTCCGTGACTAGCTGACCCACCGTATCCCAATTCTCCTTGAAGAACTCAACCGTGAAGCCATCCGGTCCTGGTGGCTTACCCTTGGCAAGAGAAAAGAGAGTATCTCGAATCTCAAGATCCGTCATAGGACGAGCAAGCGAGGTAATCTGGTCATCATTCAGCTGAGAGCGGATAACCTCCCGAATTTCCGATACTTGAGGGGTGTTCAGCTCCATCCTTGGTAGAAGGAGATCACGAAAATGCTCCACAAAATGCTGTTGTACCAGTAGAGGCTCAGTAATTTGGTTACCTGAGTAATCTACCACAGAGAGGATTCTGTTTCTTAGTTGTCTCTTACTGACATATTGGTGAAAGAACTTTGTGTTCCGGTCACCTTCCTTGAGCCATCTTATACGAGCTTTCTGCTTAAAGAACGACTCTTCATGAGACCTAAGCTCCACTAAAGTACGCCGCTGCACCTTCTCCAGGTCCGCAAGGACCATGCTGGTGGGGTCATTAAGGAGGTCAGCTTGAGTTTGCTTTAAAGCTTCCCTTACATCAGAAGTCCTTCCGGAGATGTTGGCGAAGGAATCTCTATTCAACTGCTTGAGCCGACCCTTCAAGATTTTCAGTTTGCGCACCAGCCTAAACATGGGCACCCTATATCCCGGACTCTCCCAAACTTGCTTCACAATTGAGTCAAAATCCGGGTGCTGCATCCAAAAGTCGAAGAACTTGAACGGCCTTTTATGGAGGATCGGGTTCTGCACTTTAACCACCATAGGTGAGTGGTCAGAAATCCCAGGCGCAAGGAAGGACGCTTCCGAAAAGGAAAAAACCTGGCTCCAACAAGAGTTTACCAGTACTCTATCAATCTTTCTCATCTTTCGAGAGGGCCCTGAAGAGGCCGACCAAGTATATCTAAACCCCACATAACGAAGGTCATCTAGCTCAGCCTAATCCAGACACTGTCGAAATTCATCGAAGCACGGCAACCAAAGGTCCGAGCCACCCAGTCTATCAGAGGGATCCTTTATAGCATTAAAGTCTCCCAAAAAAAGCCAAGGCATATCCTGCAAAAAATAGCTTCTCGCCACCAAATCCTCCCAAAGAGGCCGACGATTAGAAAAAGAATGCTCGACATAGATAAAAGAGACATAGCAGGCCACTCTGGTCTCCATCCAGCAAAGCTTCCCAAGAATCATCTGATCCGAGACCGATAAAACTTCAAAGGAAACCACGGTAGGATCCCAGCCAACCCAAATCCTACCCCGATTAGAGTACTCAGAATTAGCCCGCCAACACCAATTCGATATCAAATTCCCAGAGATGTCATTAAAGAGGTTATGAGGAATTTTAGTCTCAACTACCCCAATCAAAGCCAACCGATTTGTCAAGATAAAGCTCCTCACTTCTGCTTGTTTAATAGGGGCACCAAGCCCCCTAATATTCCAGTAACCTATATACATATATATATATATACACACACACAACAGAAGAGTGCAAGAGCATTACCTCCTTCTAGAGGTACTACGCCTAGTAAAAGGCGGGGTTGCTTGGATCACTGAAGGAGGAGGATCCGGGGCAATGTCAAGCAGCTTGTCTTGAGGAGGCTCCGGCATCTCAACAGGCCTCTTGTCCTCTACAGATGCCTTCGGTGAAGGAACAGGGGAGAGGAGATCATCCTCCGAAAAAGAGATGTCTGGACTCTCTACAATCTTCGGTCGGGGCACCACAGTGTCTTCCGACATCGAAGTGGTGATATCTTCAACTAAAGTAGTTGGAGCAATATGAACCTGCTCCGAGATGATCAACAACCCCCTAGGGGGCCTGCGTGAGTATGTACCAGGTAGCCTCTTCTCTACAGCTGCAGTTTTGATCTTCAAAGACCTCTCTTATTCGCTCGGGCTGACTGACCTGGGTGGCGTCCCTTCCAAAGGTTGTTGAGCCTTTTTCTTCTTTCTTGTCACCTGCTTCTAGCCCTGCTTCGGGGCTTCAGAGTCCTCGGAAGGCTGGTTAAGGGGCCGATCATCTGCCATAGGAGCAGGAAGAGGCCGAACAGGGGGAGGGGCAGCATCACATTTATGTCCAAAAACTCCACACTTGGAGCATTCAAGGGGTCTCCATTCATAATCCACAACAATGGGTCTAATGACTCCATCAACATTCACTTCAACCGTCGAAATTCTCGGCCGATTTACCTGGATCTCCACACATACTCTGGCAAAGGAAATCATCCTCGTATTCTCGGTACGTTGATCCACATGAAGGGGATTGCCAATGGAGCTGGCTATAGCACTAATCGCCGGTGCAGACCACAGGTCAAGGGGGAGGTTCTTGAGTCTTATCCACACCAGGACTGAGGTTTGTTTAGCCTTCTTTAACTCCATAAGAGGTTTCCATTATTGCAAAATGAGAGGCATCCGAGCAATAGTGATCGATCTCTCCTCTAGGATCTTCCTCCGGAACACCGGGTCTGGGATATGGAAATAGTAGAAGCCTTGATCATCAGCCAGCATATCTACTAGCTTTGTCCCCCACATATTTTTCAAAGTTTGTTCAATCAGCTGAAAAGGAAGTTTCCTCCCAATAAAATAACCTACCAAGAATTCCTTCCATTTGGGATCCGCAGCCTGTAGCGCTTCTCCCGGCAGATTTACCACCGCTTTCTCTCCCTCAACAGCAGTAGGAGGACTATAGGATAACTCGTAGCCCTTTGCGGCCAATTGTGCCACATTGGCCCACGATTGGGCTTGAGGAGGCTTTGAGGAGCTTGGCTTGCTCAGTGCCCCGAACTCGACTTCGTCCCCGAGATCGACCTTCCCGAATAGGCCGAGAGTTCGGCCCACGGCTCGAGCCATCCCCTATCAAGGAAGATGATCCTATGGGTCGGGAATGCTAGCCCGACTTACCAGCTTGTCGGTCTATAGCCTTGCGAGGAGGGGAACTCGGCCCCTTCCCCTTATCACCACCTAGCTGAGGTCCCGCCGAAGAAGAGGCCTTTGAGCCCCGTAGAATCTCCAACCAATCAACCCTCTATATACCAGCCAAGAGGCGCTCCATAGAAGAGGAGGGTTCTGTGGTCACGAACCAGAGCCGAGTGGAGTTCAGCATGAACCGTCCGTAGGCGACCGTCTTTGACAGCAGCTTGTGAGTCGCGACCAGAGCCAAGTGCGACCGTCCTTGACAGCAGCTCGTGAGTCGCGACCAGAGCCAAGTGCGAGCAGCTCCTCCGGTGACCGTCGACCCAAGGCTGAGTAGAGTCGAGCAAGGCCCGAGTACCCCGACACCTCAGACCAGAGTCGAGCAAGGCCCACGCACGAGCAACTTCCGTGGCTCACGAACCAGAGCCAAGCGCGAGCAGCTCCCGCAGGTGGCTGTCGATCCAACCTGAGCCGCTCCAGCAAGACGAAGAGCCGAATAGGGCAGCAGAATTCTCGTCTTTGGGGTGAGCACGAGCGGATCCACTCTCAAGGAGGATGGAGGAAGGTGAGGGGAATAAAACCCCCCAAAAAACGGAGCAAAAGGAGGGCCGAGACGTTCAGGCCGAGCAGGAGACCAGCCGGCGTGAACAGTGCACGATTGCCTGTCTTGGGAGAGGAGATGAACAGTGAACGCGAACCAGATTGAACCCCTCCAATGGAGTAACTTTTTATTGGGTTGTATTTCTACCCTCCTTTTTCATCTGTTCTTGTCTTGCTTTCAGCCTTGGCTATGCTGTTCGTTAGCCTTCTTCTAGCTGCTTGTTTTCCTGTTCCACGTATCTTTCTCTACAGCTTGGGTTGGCACCCTTCGACTCGTTTGGTATTTTTTTTTACCCTCTGAGTGCAAGTTTTTTGGTGCCGGCCTTTTTCTGCTATACTATGTATAGCTTCCTGGTTCACAAGTCTATCTATATTACTTACCTTTTACAAAAAAAAAAAAAAAAAATTAAACTCAAATATTTAAAAAATTATAAAAAAAAGATTATATGAGAATTATTGTGGCAAATGAGAGGTTTCGAGTTTTTGTAATTTTTTTAAAAGTCCAATTATGTGCGTAAATATTGAAAGAAACTTTTAACTGTTTAAATAGTCATCGTCGAAAGAGGCTGAAATTTTCCAATTACAGGATGAGTCATGGAATCGTAGCGAGGAGGGGGTATGTACTTTGACTTTGCTTTGGCCTAACATGGCCTCTTTTATCTCCGTTCCATGTTATAAACGTGGACACCAACCGCAGAAAAATCAAGGCACGTAAAACAAAAGTTGACTTAGACCAAATGATAATGGTTCCACAGACCACTTCATGCACAAGACCTAAGCAAAACATAATCTTTTATGCATGTCCAATCAGATTAATGTCGAGTCAATAGGGGTTGTTTTAATACCATCAATCAACGCAGTTATATTCAACACGCAAGTTTCAGAGCTTTGAAAATTCCAGGTTAACTTTAAGTAATGGATTCTAAGTACGGAATCTCATCACTTACCTTGAAATCTTCCTTGACTACAAGAAACCATGTAGATTGGAACAATTTTCTGTTATATGTTTCAATAGTCTTGAAATTTCGAAAGCTATTATTTTTTTAACGATTTTCGACCGTCATCAATTTGTAACCATTTTTATCTGCCATTACTTTATTATAGTTTTATACTTCTAATGGGGTTGGAGAAAATCTCTTAATTAGACAAATAAGAAAATAGTCAAATCTCAATCACCTCTCCTTTCGAGCTTCTAATTAAAGATAAGAGATTTCTCAAGCCCTAATTAGTCAAATGGACTATTAGAGATATATTTAAAATATTCTATGATTCTATATATTATTATATGGTTCTGTATATTTCCTTTGATTGGTCTTGATTTGTTACTTTAGATAGTTATCATATAAAGCCTATAAATAAGTTTGTGTATTCTTTATTTGATGTTCTAAAGAATATTACATCTTTCAGTCATTATGATTCTCAACTTGGATGAAAAAAAATCAACTCCTCAAAAGTAGAACCTCGTCAGTTTACTTGCCTATCCGCCTGAAACATTATTAGTAGACTACACTATGACGTTGCTTCCCTAAAGGTGGTTCAATTTTTTACCTATTAATTACTGTTTTTTTGGTCGAAAACCTTTTTATTGCACCTTTTTAGGCACGGTGATTTTGGCACGGTGATTTTTTAACTCAACAAGGACTGCTCAGTCAACCATGCAACGAGGGGATAATTTCTACGATGAGAAACACACACGCATGCATTGACTATGGGAGTCTCCAGAGACAATTATTCGTTCCTGCTGACACTAGGGACCCGACCTCCATGATTTGGCAATTTGCTTTTGTTGCGGAATTTATGCTAAAGAGCTTATTTGAATTTTCGATGTCCCTCTTTTCTTTTTATGATAGAAAACTTTCCACGCGGATGTTTTATCGTGTTCAAAAGATCAATCTTTTAGATCTACATCATGTTTCCATGAAAGTCTTTACACATTGCACTACGAACGTATCAGTACATGCGTTAATGTAGCTGAGAGTTGATTCAAACACCGATGAGAGTAAGTGCGGGCTGGGTTGAAGATCTCCATTCAACCAGCGAATGCGTCAAATGCGGGAAAATTATCATATTAGGTAGATAGAATATGATTTTCGGCATATAAATAATATGAGTCGAAACATATACTATGACCCATCTTAAAGTTTGAGACCCATGTTCTCCCTTAAGTCTAATCATGGAAACTCATGACCCACACGTATTTAAATTCTCTATTCCTTTGTTTTCCAATTTGATTTACATGTTTCTAATCTTGATATTTTCTAACTTTATTTTGATCTTAAATGCACATGCCATCACCTAATGAGAGGAGCACGGATTAAAAGACAATGTGAATAGATGAGATCCGCCACTTATTTTGAAAAAAAATCATTTTTATGCTTTGTCAATTTCTTGACATTAACTCATTTCCAATCTCTAAACCTTCCAATGTCCTATTAAAAAGTCTAAACCATTCAATGCCTTTCCATAGCGGTATTGATCATTAGTATTCATTTGAAAGCCTACCCCTTTCTTGAGTCATGGAAAAATTACCTCTATAGCTTGCCACCTATTTTATCTTAAAATTAAAATTTAAGTTCATTTTTTTATAGTGACATGCAATTATTAAACTAATGATAGTTATAAAATTGACAATAAAAACCTTTCCAAATATCACTATTTAAATAAATTTTCACTAATGATTACATCTATAGTCATAAATCAAACCTAAACCTAAGTGATTTAAGAAATATGGCCAGGTGGAAAAATAGATCATCTTACCTTATAGTGATGGCCCGCTCATTGAACGCGGTCCAATTTGCATTCTCTAACCCAACCAAGTTGCAAAAGCTAACCAACGGTCAATGTCAACTCGGTATTGACTTCACTTAGTTCCTAAAATTCAGTCCCTTGCATTGCATAAATGAACCATTTTTACTAAATTTTTATTGTAGAGTTGAGAGAGAGAGAGAGAGAGAGAGAGAAGGAATGGCATGACATTGAACTGTTAGATTCTATTTATTAATTCGATAATAAAGTAAAAAAAAGTAACTACTAGAAGTAATGGTCCACCGAGATACAGGTACTTGTCGGATTCCACTTAAAGCACCCCTTCTTTTTTGTTATTTTTCGATTAGTTACTTAGGGTGCGTTTAATAATTTTTTTGTTTCCGAAAGGGAAAATGTTACAAATGGTCCCTATACTATTACTTAATGTACAATTTGGTCCCTGAAACATTGATAAATGCCCGATTTGGTCCCTAAATTTTCAATTGGCTTAATTTGGTCCCTGAACTATTGGTAAATGTCCGATTTAGTCCTTCGTTACTATTTTTTTCTTATAGTAACGAAATTGAAAAAATTAAAAAAATAATGAAAAAGAAAAAGAAAAAATAGTAACGAAAAAAAAAAAAAAAAAACCCTAGCGGATATTGTTCATCTTCCTTGCAAAAGCAGCCTTGCCCGCATCGGCCACTGCGCCGGCAAACCTCGACCACACCGGCAACCCACGAGCCCTCTCTGCTCCACCGCCGCTCCACTGGTCTCGCCCACCGCCCTTCGACCTTGCAACGCCTCAGTCACCCTCAACTTCCAGATTCGGCGACCTCCGCGTCCTTGCCGCACCTCAACACTCTGCGCGACGACTAGCGACGACCTGACGCTTTTGCTACCTCGCCGAGCCAATCCTTGCTGCCATGACCCAACGCTCGACATCCCCCGCTCTAGCCCATGCTGACTTGTGACGCCATCGTTGTCCCGATCTCACCACTCGAGTGTCTGACGCCGACATATCTGAGAGCCCCGCAACAGCCACGACCGAACGCCCCTGCTCGCCTCCGCCCGACGCTCAACCGATGCCGTGCCGCTGTCCTAGCCACGACTCGCTGGAGCCCGCACCGCCGCTGCTCGCCTCTCCCCGATGTCCGACAGCAAGCCTCGCGCCCAATGACGCCCCTTGTCGGTGCCCTGCCATGCCGGAAACCCTTGTCGGCCACTGCCCTTGTCGGAGTTTCGAACCAGAGGCCAAGATTTTTTTTTTTCAAAAAGAAAGAAGAAAAAAAATTAAATTAGGTATATTTATTTTATTAGGCAAGTTTATTTTATTTTATTTTATTTTATTTGAGATATTTCCCATGGCCGGTGCGGGCAAGGCTGCTTCCATGAAGAACATGAACAGTAGTTGCTAGGGTTTCTTTATTTTTTTTTCGTTACTATTTTTTTTTTTGTTACTATTTTTTCTTTATTTTTGTTACTATTTTTTCAATTTCGTTACTATAAGCAAAAAAAAAAAAAAAAAAAGAGGAGAAATAGTAACGAAGGACTAAATCGAACATTTATAAATAGTTTAGGGACCAAATTGAGCCGATAAAAAAATCGGGGACCAAATCGGGCATTTATTAATAGTTTATGGACCAAATTCAGCTGATCAAAAGTTTAGGGACGAAATTGCACATTAAGTAATAGTATAGGGACCATTTGTGACATTTTCCCTTTCCGAAAACATTTGTTTATCATAAATGATTTTTATTTTTATTTGTTTCTATTCCCTGAAAACAATTTCTGAATATAAGAACGTGCTTGATAACTACACAAAATTTATATTCCTAGAAAAGAAATGTGTTTGGTAAAATTATACAATTTTGTTGTTTCTTTTAATTTTTTAATATTTTTATTATATTTTTCCTTTTTTTCTTCTTTCTTTTTTCTTTTTTCTTCTCTCTCCTTCTTCCTCTTTTGTGGCTAGTCACAAGCGACTAGCTAGGCGAGGTTCGGCGAGCTCGCTGAAGCCTCGTCAAGCCAAGGCAAGGGCTAGCGAGCTCGTTGAAGATTCGCCTGGCCCCCGCAAGGCTCAGCCTTGCTAGATCTAGGTGAGGCCGAGCCTCGTTGGTGGCCTCATGAGCAGCGCGAGGCTTGACCTCGCCTAGGTAGCACGAGGTCAGCCTCGCCCAGCCTAGGTGAGGCCAAGCCTCGCCGTGTCTCGCCCAACCATGGCGAGGCTCGGGTCGACGAGCCTCGCCGTGGCTCGGTGTCTTTGGGGGCCAAGGTCGCCGGCCCTCATCTAATCGTTCATCGATGTTGGCCATGGCCAAAGCCAGCAACCAGCCAAAAAGAAGAAGAAGTAAAAGAAAAAGAAAAAAAAAAAAGCAAAGAGAGAAAGATATATTCGAGAAATTGTTCCTAGGAATAATAAGCTATTTTTTTCTACTTCTTATTTCTGTTCCAAATCTATTCTTGGGAACAAAAATTTTACCAAAGAAGTTTCTATTCTTTTTTTGTTCCCCAGAACAAAAGAACAAAAATAGTTTTTCCGGGGAACAGAAACAGATTTTAACAACAAGCCCTTAGGATACAAGATTTGATTTCCAATTTTAGTGGAAGTCTGTCGATTTAGAAATCAGGATTTACAAAGTAGCAGTAGATTTGCTGTTTTGCTTTGCTGGGTTGTAATTGTAATAGCAACAGCGAATCACCCACCTTGAAGTGGACACTTCAATTTTCATTGTGGGATGTTAAGTGTCAACTTCATCAATATTCACTTGGCCCCCACCTCGCAGATCTCAGGCGGAGTAGACGGACCCATTAAGCTTTCGGTTTCGGTTTGAACTTGTTTGATTCTTTTGACATTAACCTAAGGTCGTTTTGGGCATTGACTCATAATATAGAACCATTGATGGAATGGAAGTAGTCCGCTGATGAGGTATGACGAGGTAGTAATCCAACATTTGCAAGAAACAGTGACTAGACATGCAAGTTTCTCCAGCGAAATTTTGCAGGTAGACATACAAGTTTCTCTTTCATCATTTCTCAAAGATGGGAAGGATGAAATTGGCCGACCATCATCCACACTAAAGACAAAAAATTGGCATCTGCTAAGTGAAATTCTTGAGTAGCAACATATAACAGGCCAAGCTCATGAACAAAACACATCCAGAGCAAGAAGGTGCCACTTCGCACATCTCGCCATTCAAACAAATGCAAAGCTTCCATAACAGATTCCCTCCCTTACAGTGGCCAACACTTCGTTATTGTGTGAAGAGGAAAAAGTTGCAACATTGTCTCTCTTTGAATAACAAAATGGAAAGAGATAGCACGAATACAAACACCAAACCACAAGCCATTGTCTTTAGGCTTTCCCCACTAATTAGTTCACAATACCCAATTACTGCACTGCATAACACTCGTTGTTTTGTTTATATTACCTATACCTTCAGTTCCAAATGTGAGCGAAAGAGAAACTTCGAAGCAACATTTAAGAGTTCTGCTGCAAGGATTACCCAATGAAGCCCTAGTTCTTTCCAGAACTAATTTACTTAGAACACAACAAACCATTTCTTACTCTCTCTTGTGCCAGGAATCGGTATCCAGAAGTACCGAATAGAGATCATTACCAGATGCAGACAAAGCAGTTCCAATCCATGGCCCTTCAATAGACATACTCTTGCTGATATTCTCACCAACTGCCTAATGTTCATCACCTCTAAAATGCTTCCTCATGGCCTCAATTCTCTCCTGAGTCATGGTAGCGCCCGCAGAGTCCAGCACTGGAACAGCAACCTTGCCTTCAAGCATTTCGAACTTCACTTTATAGCCCTTCTTAACTAATTGACCAACACTTAACAAATTATGGTCAATATTTGGCACAAAGAGAACATCACTGATCAGCTTCACCTCCCGATTTCCTTCAATAGCCATTGTACCATTCCCTTGCACTTCGATATATTGTCCATTGCCAATTCTGACTCTAGACCTGACTGACCTGTCTAGACTCCTAAACAGCTTCGAATTGCCAGTCATATGATTGGTACAACCACTATCCATCAGCCATACATCATTCCCAACAAAAGATTCAGAAAAAGAAGCTACAAACAAGTGCTCTTCCTCAGCTTCATTCACTGCTACCTATGCTTTTCCTGCTTGCTGGTAATTTTTTTCTTTACAGATGGCTTCCATGTGACCCAACTTGTGACATCTTCTGGATCTAGCATCAGGCTTTCTCCAACATCTAAAAAACCGATGATTAGTTCCACCACAGTATTGACAAGGCTTTTTGTTCATCTTCCATTTGCTAGACCCACCAGAATTTCCTTCTTTTGCTACAAACTTGGAGTCACCGGCATTTTCTCTAGATTGAATCCATTTCTTCCCTTTGCCTCTATCATTTGACTTCACTCTAGCTTGCAGCGCACCCTCTACAAAGTCTTCTCTTCTTATCAGTCTTCTGTGCTCCTGTGCCTGCAGAGCATTTAACAATTCTGCAAGCTTTATATCAGCTAAGTCTCTTGTATTTTTCAGAGACGCTATGGTGGCTTCGAACTTCTCTAGAAGAGACACCAGGATCTTCTGAACAAGCCTTTCATCCTTCAAGTCAGTCCCTAAAACTCTGATTATTTCAGCTATCCCAACCAACCTATCAGAGTACTCCTTCACTGACTCTGAATCTTTCATCTGCTGCCTCTCAAACTCCCTCAAGAGATTTAGCACCTTCATGTCTCTTATCTTCTCATCTCCCTCATATTCATCCTTCAAGAAATCCCATATTGCCTTTGCAGAATCACATCTCATAATCCTTGTGAAGATAGTGGGTGAAACGGCAGCGTGCAGGCATGACTTTGCCTTGGCCTTCCTTGCGATTCTCTTTTTATGGTACTTTATCTGATTCAAGGTCGGATTGTCTAGAAGTGGAGCAACCTCATAATCATCCTCCACAGCTTCCCACAAATCATGACCCTCTAAGAATGCCGTCATCTTGACAGCCCAAGCCTGATAATTTTCCCCAGTAAAGACTGGAGTTGCCATTGCAGAGAATCCACTCGATCCTGCCTCCATCAGCTTTTTCTTTCCAAATCGGAAGCAAACTTCACTCAATTACCCTCACTTAACAGTCCCTTAAGATCCCACAAACGCTCTGATACCAATGTTAAAGCTCATAAAAACACCAATCAAAACAGAAAAATTTATGTTTTTGAGAGAGAGAAAAGATAAAAAAAAAAAAAATAGAGCACTTCATACGTCTTGTGCTAAAGAAAAAAAACTGTCAAGTACAACCACTAAATACAAAACAAAAACTGCTCACGTACGTGCAACACATAACTGCACACAAACGTGCTATTAACTTCCTAGAAAATAGCAAAAACACTTAATACGTAACTAAATGAACTTGGCTGTTTTTAAATAAAAAAACAGAGTAAAACAGAGTAAATGAAAACTGAAAACAGCAGAAAACAGAGACATTATAATCCAACAGTACAAAAGAGAGATTACGGAAAGTGCATGCTGATTTGGAGTTTTGTCATGGGCACTGAGGGCACTTTCCAAAGCAATACATATTCTCCTTATTGCAATTGTTTCCAGACTCTCCTCACTTACGTCATCACTTGGTTGGCTCTCCATATGGAAAATCTCTTCATTTACTTGTTCATTAATCAAGTCATTCAAAATACTCGAGGCCTGCGATGCAGCATCAGCCTCACCAACAAGAAGTCCTAAATTAGTATAACCCAGTGCATCAGAAAGCAAACGCCGGGATTAACAATATCAAAAGATCAAGTGAACCATCCACAATCTCATTTCCAGTAACTAAAATTAACAAAAGATAAAAGTAGAGTCCTTGAAAGTAAGCTTCCAAGTACATCAACCTAGGCTCCCGAGTGGTAGAGGTTCATTTGTTTATCAGTCAAGGGATAATCCCATACTTCCACTATCTCAAAAATGATGTCTTAGACTCTTTGATGTACTGCAGTTGCATGAAATTTCTTGTAAGAGGGATGATACCCATTTGAGCCACTATTTTTTCTATCATAGCTCCTTCGTAACACCATACATAAGATTTTGTTTCTATCATAACTCCTCCGTTCCACCAAGACAGAAAAGATTGCAGTAATGATTTAAAAGATAACAAGAGCAAAATTATGAAAAATGTTGACAGCAGAGAAAACAAAAAGTGAAGAAAAAAATATGCGACTGACTATATTTAGGAAAGTTAATCAATGAACAAGGTGCCATAGATTAAACTAAAGGGAGAACATCTTTTGATTAACATAAAGATCACATATTTTTTGGTAATATACATATGGTTTGACTTTGCTGCATTGTCTGTTCAACCATCGAACTTCAATTTGCATCATGGCCATTAACTACTGCCCTTTACAATTCTTCCAAGTGTGTTGTCATAATTCCAAAACATCAATGACATTTGAATAACTTTGTAGAGTATAGTGACAAGCAAGATACACAATTTAAAAATGACGCACCTCCTTCCACGCACCACTTTACACCACAAAAGGTAAAGCTGCATTCGACAAAGTCAATCAATGATAAAGATTGATACAGCCAATTTTGGAAATTTGGGGCCTGTTTAGTTACCATCCTATTTTTATATTTTTCTATTCTTTTGTTCCCTAGCGCAGAAACAAGATAGAAATCCATTTGGTAACGTCAGTTAATTTTTTTATTAGGAGTAGAAAAGTGGCCAAGGAATAGAAATCTATAAGTAAAAATATTTCTTTGTTCTCGGGAATAGAATTGGAAAAAACTATTTCTAAACATAAATTGGTCCCGGGAATCGAAAAGTTACTAAAGGCACCTGTTGAAGTTAACACAAAATGTGACAAGGAAATTCTCACCAACAAAGGAATCCACTGTAGGATACAGGACAGAAATTTTCACGAAAAAAAGTCTTTTAATTGAGAAATCTGCTCAAAATAACGACAGGAATAGTAATTCAAGAAATGATTAGAGCATGAACCCTACTTATTAAAATCAGCAAAAACAGAATCAAGAGAAGATTCAGATATTTGAATTGTCCCCTATTCCATTCGTTTCCAAACTCACCATGTAAGGCAAAGAGTAGGAGCATTTTGGGCTGATTTGAAATGTAGAGAAGTATGGGGAAGCATGACATGATTGTAGAACCAAGATCCCAAAATTAGCTAAGAAACTACCAAAACAAAGCAGTCGAAGCACCTCCTGCCCCAAGAAAGTTAAGAAGCATACCTGCTAGAGACTCCCAAACTATAGGAAGGTTCTTATCCACAAGCTTGATCCTCCAGTGTGGAATTTATTCAGAGCAACTCTTAACAAATTTGCAGTAGTCATGACAGTGTCCACCGAGTTCTCTTTTGAAGAAACATAAGAAGCAAGAGAAGTGATGACATTTTCTATCTCTTGAACAGTATCTCCCACTGCTTGAGTTTCCAATAATGCCTCAATGATTTTAAGAATCAGTGTTGTAAGCGCTGAGAACCCGAGACTCATAAGCTTGTCTAATTCTGAAAGAATCTGAATGCTTACTTTGGCAGACAGATATGGACAAACAGATACCAGCACATTAAGCATATGTAAGAATCCTATATTCTCGGATTTCAACAGTTTATCATATGTAGATCCATCCTCAGGACTCGGAGTCCTTGGCCAATCTGCTGAAGAAATGCGACTTTCAAAAGAAGACAGTACCAGCTTGCTTGCTTTCCTAACAACACTAGAGGACTTAGGGTGCGTTTGAGAAACTTTTGGGAAAAGTTCTTGAGAAAATGTAAAGGCTTTTGAGTTAAGGGTGTTTTTCAAAATGCAAAGTGTGTCTCGTAAATTTATTTGTGAAAGTCAATTGTGAAATATCTTTGTGCAAAATAGTGTTGGAATAAATTAAATTTGTAAAAGGCTTTTTATTATTAAAAAATAAAAATGTTGGCTGGCCAAGGCTTCGCCGATTCTTTGCCGGCCAAGGGCTTCATCGGTCACCACCGGCCAAGGGTAGGTGATCCGGCGAGGGTCGCGGCGACCCTTGCCACGCCGTCGCGTGACCCATCGTGCCGCGGAGGTCGCCGGCGACCCATCTGGTCGTGCACGAAGGTCGAAAGCCAGTGACCACATCTAGTCGCAACCAGATCTGCGACCAAATGGGTCGCGCGAAGGTCGCGACCTCCATGGAGGTCGCCTGAAGCATGGCCGGCGACGCAGATTTGGTCGCTACCAGATCTGCGTCGCGACCTCCCCGAAGGTCGCGGTCAGCGACCCATTTGCTCACAGCACAAAGGTCATGACCTCCGCGGAGGTCGCTTGAAGCACAGCCGGCGATGCAGATCTGGTCATTACCAGATCTGCGTCGTGACCTCCGCGAAGGTCGCCTGAAGGTCGCGGGTGGCGACCAGATCTGCGACCAAATGGGTCGCGGTCGCGACCTTCGTGGCGACCTCTCGAGCGGGGTCATGCAACCCTCGCCGAAGGGTCGCGCGACGGTGACGGAGGTCGTGGCATGGCGGGTCAGCATGGCGGGCACGACAATCGCTGGCGACTGTGTGCCCTTCGTCGGCAACTGCTCACGAAGAAGAAAGAGGAAGAAGATGAACAGTAAGGGTAAAAAGGGAAAAACGAAAAATCAACGAGGACAATTTGGGAAGAAATTTTTTTATTTGAAGCTTAGCTCTCAGCATGTCGAGAAGGCTGAAAGCCTAAGGCAGCCCCCCACTTGCCTTGGGCTTTCAACCTTGGGAAGGCTTAGCATTCCCCAAATGGGGCTTGAAAATTTTTACCAAACACTCACCAATTAGCCCAAGGAGCTTTGGGGGTTCAAAGTGGCTTCCAAATGCCACTCCCAAACGCACCCTTAAAGCATTTAAAAACCTTTTCAAGACATTCCTGTGCACATCGCCGAAGCTGAGAAAACAACAAAACATATCTTCAATTGCTACTAATTTCTTACGATATGCAAAAGAATAGGAACACATTTCCACCTTTCAAAGCCCAATTACGATCAACAAGGCCATAAGGGGAAGAATACTGACCTAAAAAAAGGTGACAATTACATGTTGCAAAGTCTAACCAAAAAAAAAAAAAAAAAATCCTGAAGAGCTTAAAAGAGCAGAACTGGATACAGCAATGCATGATTTGCGACAATATACCTTAGGACGCTTGGCCAGGGAGAACTTCAAAAGCGTCTTCAACCCGAATTTCACCAAATTCCAATCCTCCAAGTCGCAAAACCCAAGCAAAACCCCAAACACTTCACCGCGGACCTCACGCTGGACACGACCAGCTTCTCCTCCTCCCTCGCCAGCACCTCCGCCAACACCTCCGCCGCCTCCCTTGCCCTCACAGGCGCGATCCCCTGCGGCGGCACCACGGGTAGGACAATCACGAGGAACGACATGAGCGCCGCAACCTCTGTGGAATCCAGGGCCTGCAACAAGGACGTGGTCTCGACGGCGGATGTGGCGGCACCGAAGTAAGAGGCGGGCGTGAGGGGGAGGGACTCGGCGTCGAGGATGGCGCACATGGTGGCGGCAGCGGTGGAGAGGAGGTGCCGGTGCTAAGGGGCGGAGGATTTTGGTGTAGGGGTCTATGAGCTGTCGGCAAACGTCGGCGCCGTCTCGCAGCGGTTTGTCGGCGTGGTCGTGCTCCATCTGTTGATCCTGTGGAAGCAACGAGGGTCACTCTTCCTGTTTCCGTTGTCTATGCTTCTATGGCTTTATGGCGGCGACGGCGGCGGATGCTTCAATTGCCGCTGTGCGGTGGCTTCTCCCGGCTGTGGAATGTTTCAGGGTAAGAAATTCGCCTTTGATGCTTAATCCATGTTCATATTTTTACGATAACTAAAACTCAGGGGATCGTACTATGGGTGGCGCTGCTAGTGGCGAGCTTTTCCCCTAACGCAAGGGGAGGAATTCGATTCCCTGACTTACCCGAGGCACGAGGGGTGGTGGTGACTCACGTGCCTCTCCAGGATTTACTCCGTCGCGTTATCAGCGTACGGGGCTTCCTTGGATCACAAAAAAAACTCAGGAAATCGTTATTTTCTTTGCATTTGATCTTATATTGCTTCACAAAGAACATTTTTTGATAACATTGATTAGGTTTGCCTTGTCCCTGGTTCCTATCATGTAACTCGACTTTCAAGAAAATACAAAGGGTTAATTTCACAAAAAATCTCAAATCATGCATGTTGTAACCCAAATACTCCGAATCTTTTTTGTATCATGAAAGATCTTAAATTCATTTTTTATGACATATATATCCTAGCTTTTCCTTATGTCATAAAAAATCTCGAAATTATATTAATGTAACAAATATATAATAGATGGAACTGAAATAGAAAACATATTTATACATGCTACACGTAAAAATTTGGATTTTTTCGTGATACAAAAAAAAAAATTTGAGGTATTCATGTTGCTATAGAGAATTTAGGGTTTTTTGTGACCAAAAAAAAGTTGAAGATATTTATATCACAATAAATGTAATTTGGGGGCAAATCAAATTTATGGAGCAAAAAGTGGTGCTTCTGATCTTTTCCTTTCAATCATTATTATTTTCTTGTTTTATAATTAAAAGGTGTTATGATTTCAACGGGAAGTTTTCCGTTTTCAATTTCATCTTAGGTATGCTAAAGTATTATCAAAGGAATCTAGTGATATGAAAAACAACCTAGTAAAATGAACATACAACAAAGGGTTATTATTGTGATAAGAAATGACATCACAAGATTCTGTTTGGATGAAACAAAACATCGCTTTTTAATAGGAGTATGCACAGGAATCGTACTGAATCAGCTAGTTTTGGTTATTCTCGATTCCAAATTTTTGGAATAGGAATAATCAGACTAATTCCTAATTCTATATGAAAAACAAACTGCTTGGACAATATGTTTTTTTTTTTTTTAACTACCTTCTTCTTCTAAAGAGTAAAGAAAAGGAAATTGCCAAAATCCTAAACTGAATTGGTCTAACCTAGGAATTAATCTAGTTTCCAGTTCTAAAGTGAAATCGGCCCAACTCAGGAATCAATCACCTTTCCTTTTTAATGATATGCAAGAAAGGATAGAAAAGGATAGGAAACTTTATATTCTATCACAAAGTTGATTAGAGAACCTACAGTAAGTAGCCAAGAGAGAGGAAGAAAGGGAGGAAAAAATAGAGAGAAGAAGAGGAAGAAACGAATCCTAAAAGCCAACAAGGGGTGCTTCATTTCCGTGTTACCGAAACCGTATACCTATTGCAATATATTTACATTGGATATAAATTATACATTACCATGATGCCCTTATGTATGTAAAAAGGAATAAAAACTAGAAAATAAAACCAACACCACTCAAGTAATGTAACACTCCCCTTAAACTAGAGCATATAGGTCACTCATACCCAACTTGGAACGACTAGTAACAAAGACAGGACAAAACAACACTTTAATAAACTTATCAACCAATTAATCTCTAGAGGCAATATAAAGAGTAGTAACCAATTTCCTCTTCACAACATCACAAATAAAGTGACGGTCAACTTCTATATACGTAGTTCGCTCACGAAAAACAGGATTCCTAACAATATAAATAGCTACTTAATTATCACACATTATATCATAAGTTGATTAATCGAAGGGATTTCAACCACAACAATTTAGTCACAATATGTGCCATAGCATGATATTAGGCCTCCACACTAGACTTAGGAATAGTTGTCTATTTCTTGCTTCTCCAAGTAATCAAATTGCCACCAAGAAAAGTGCAATACCTAGTCGTGGACCAGTGATCACATGCTAACCCAGCCCAATCAGCATCGGAATAGCCAACTAGAGTGAAAGAACCATTAGGTTTATAAATCAGCCCCTTATTAGGAGAGCCTTTAAAGTACCAGAGATGCAATAAACAGCGTCCCAACAAGCCTTCTTTGGTAACTCCTTTAATTGACTCACCACACCAATAACAAAGGAAATATCTAAACGTGTAACAATGAGATAAATTAACTAATTAGCTTGAATATCATGAATATCCTTGATGCTTATCATTAGTATCATCTCCGATATGATTTATAATTAACATGCAATCGCTCATTCTTTTTAGGATTTTCTTTTATTTAAATGAAATTTAGTTTGCGTGAAATGCTATGCAATGACACGCAAAAATGCCTAACTAAAATGACATGTAACATGCAATGTATCATTCGAACTATATGTCACAACATGATCTGATGACAATGTAATTATCCGAATATGTCACGCACTCAAATGATCCTAAACATGCAATGATTAGATGACAAAATGACCTAATTCTAAGTTACACACGCATGATATTTTTTATTTCTTCTTTTCCTTTTTTTAATAGAATTCGAAATTAAAATTGCCTAATAATTGAACATGCAATTAATGAAAAGAAAATCTAACATCCTCAATTAATTTTTTTGGTGTTTTTATTTCAAAAATTCAGAATAAATAAAATGCCTAATCTAAATATGCAAATTATCCTAAAACAAGCAATATTCTAACATGAACTATTTTTTTTTTTTGGGTTTTTCTTTTACGGAAATAAAATCCATTCAAACAATACGACGGCAAATCAGACAAGATATGATTGATATCCACCAAATAAATTGATGAATCGTATCTCGCGCATGAGGTTGGATTGGCAAATTTTAACAAAATGAGATCGAATTGGCGATTTTTCCGTGCGATTGCGAGTCAAATTTTAACAAAATTGAACTGTCACGTTGTGAAATTAGGAAGATGTCCCAATTTATAAGGCTACTCGAGATTACGAATATGATAGATATTGGAAATTTCAATCATGTGCATCGACGAATATTTCAAATAAGAAAATGGAATTTTCGGAAATCAAAATAGATTAGATTTTCACTTGGCTTCCGAATTCCGATCCTCAAACGGCTACTCGCGACGCAATGTGGTGGTGCTCAGCAAGGCTCACAGGATGGCTACTCGCCAAGGGGCTTTGCGTGCGGCTCCTTGATGATTACTCGATTCAACGATATGCGCGTAAACCTCGAAAAGCAATTTGCAAAAGGATAACTTTTGTTGTAGCAATAGCAAGGCTTACCCGAGAGACCGAGAGAACCACAATGGGGAGATGCTCCAAAATATCAATAAAATAGGCGTGCGAAATCCTCCCTCCTTTTAATGTATATGTCCTCCTTTATTGAAAGAACGTGTGCCCTTCTCTTGCCCAGATGTTAGTGGCTTGGATGCTTGCTGAATTTCGACTGAGCTCAATCACCTCGCTGGAATTTGTTGGCAACGCGAGTATTGGTGCAAATCGTTTGGGCACGACGAAACAAACCCGAGGATCGGGCTGATTGGGATGGGTGACATGAGCAGTGGCTACTGGCATTGCGGTAGCAACGAGGTCATGGCCAGGAAACAACCAGCTCGGTTCACGGATGCGGGGCAGCAGTGATGGCGGCGTTCGGGTAATAGTCGGAACATCAACTACGAGGGGCGGAGTTGCAGTGACGTCATCGATGAAGGGGCTGCGGTGGCATCGTCAAGCGGTCGAGTAATAACTCAACAGGGTGGCAGCTCGTTGACAATGTATCGCAGACGATGAAAGCACTGCGGTAGAAGTGTTGGCATGGGTATTGGCCAAGAAGACTCGCGCTCTTTCCTCTCTCACGTGTCTCTCTCTCTCGTATCATGAATGCCCCCTTTTTTTGTCCTGTAACGAGTCCATTTATAGTGAAAGGGTGTAACCATCGAGGAAAGAAAGCATATTTTGTTTCCTTCTGTGCATGCTTTGAAATATATTCTATTTCCTTTCCTCTTCCTCATTGACTGAATGCCCTCTTTGCAGGGATATATCTTTTTCTGCAAATCCCCTTCTCATGCTGATCTTCCGAATTTCCATATGCTCGTATCTTTCCACGTAGGGCCATGCATGATGAATATTCTCCACTGATTTTATTTCTTTAACCCAAATACCGGCCCACAAATTGATCGAGTATTACCAAAAATTCAAGATTGTAATAGACTTTTCCTAGATTTTGAACCTTGCAAAGATGAGCTCGCAATATCTCCTTCCTATGCTTGTCCTCACCGAATATACGAAAGATTCACCGAATATTGAAAGAATAATATAAATTTTTCAAAATATATCAAATTGCCAACTCGTAAAATTGTAGCTTATCCGTCGCCAATCAAATGCAAAAGTGATAAACAAATAAATAATTGCAACTAAAATTATATGCTATGCAATTTTAGTTCTATTTTTTTAGGAGTTAAAAATTAATCTCTAATTTTCTATGCAATAAATGGATGAACGGGTTGCCAAAATTTAAGTGTCAACAGCAGACTACACCATGACGTTGCTTCCTTAAAGATGACCTTTTAATTACTGTTTTTTTGGTCGAAAACCTTTTAATTGCACCTTTTTTTATTACTATTGGCACGGTGATTTTTGAACTCGACAAGGACTGCCCAATCAATCGTGCAACAAGGGGACAATTTCTGCGACGAGAAACGCATGCATGCATTGACTATGGGAGTCTCCGGAGACAATTATACGTTCCTCCCAACACTAAGAATCCGATCTCCATGATTGGCAATTTGCTTTTGCATGGGAAAATTGTCCAAAAAATTCTAAATTTATTACACTTTTACTAATTTAGTCCTAGATCTTTTAATTTGTAAATTGAGTTCTAAACATTTTTACTTCTTACCAATTCAGCTATAAACCTTTTCACTTTTTGCCAATTAAACCACTAGCCAATTTTGACCGGAAATTACTAACATAAATAGCCGATCCGACACGGTACTTTTTTAATAATATTTTGAATATTTTATGGTTTTTTTTTTTTTTGCGACCTTGCCCGTGGCTAGCAAGAGTTGGCCAGCAACTCTTGTCTGCCCTGGATCCAAAAACCCAAAAATAAAGCAAAAATTTTTTTTTTTTTTTAAAAGAAAGAGAAAAAATCATCTCGAATGGAGTAATAAAGCTTTTGTCCAACTCTTCATGTGAGAGCAAGAGTGAGAGCAAGTCAAAGACAGAGAGTGATGTCTGAAAGTGAGAGATAGAGAGAGAGACAACCTCATGTCTTTCTCCAATGTAAGGGGGAAGTACACTATCAATACCATAAGTTGTGTACAGCACTCACTTTGGTGCCAAAAGTTTTCGTTGGATCACTTAAGTGAAAAACGATCATTGCAATGCTAACACCGATTTGGTTGGCCAAAAATCCGACATGACAGTTTTTTTATTAATTTTTGAAGCCGACGTGGATTGCCGAAGAGCACAATCAGCATACAAACAACAAAACGACGCCGTTTAGCATCTTTTCCCCCAAATAAGAAACCCTAAATCTCAAAATTTGACCAAAATCGAAAGTTGAAAATCCTAAACCCCCAATTTGACCTATTCGAGTGCATACTTCGATTTTCTCCCAAAGTTATCAGTTCGCTCTTGCAAATGGAGGGCAGAAGCTTCAACATCAACTCACATTCCTATAAAATAAAAAATAAAAACGAATTAGATGGTGAGTGTTACTGTTATTGTGGGTTACCGAGTCCAAGAAGAACATCTTGGACTCCATCTTGGACTCGGTTGAATCTCGGGAGAAGATCCCATGGGTGCGGTAGATATAGAGAAGGCTCAAAGTGCAAATATTTCAAATAAGTTAATAGGAAATTCTATGATCGAGCGTAAGAGATGATCTTGGAGTTATTTGAAGGTTGACATCAACCTCCACCTACATTAATGAACGAGTTGGATGATGTTAACTCAATGCAAATTCAAATGAAGGGTTTAACATCTCTGGCCGACCATTTGAAGAGGGAGATTTCAAGGCTGAAAATTGAAACAAACTTCTATCGAGCATTGATTATGTTGTTATTCTCTTGTGTAGTTTATTCAAATGTGAAGTGGAATAATGAGAAGAAGTTTGTATGTCTACCATAATCAAAGACATGGAAAATGAAGTCAAATGTGTTTTTTCTTTATTACAATTTTTCTATGGAGTAGAAGATTTTCTTGTAATCTATGGTAGAAATGGAAGGTTAGAGTTGGAATGCATTAGTTGTGAGCACTTACAAGTTTTATTGTTTAGTTGTGTATTGTTAATGTTTGTTTTGGTTAGTTTTTGCTTCAAATATAATGGTTTGCTGCATTTTTTTTTGGTAATGGTTTGCTGGTTTGCTGCAACTGCAAACTATAGCGAAATGGAATGTGCTTTTGCAATACATTAGTTGTGAGCACTTAAAAGTTTTATTATTTAGTTGTGTATTGTCAATGTTTGTTTTAGTTAGTTTTTGCTTCACATATAATGGTTTGCTGCATAAATTTGGTAATGGTTTGTTGGTTTACTAGTTTTCTGGTTTGTTGGTTTGCTGCAATTGCAAACCATGGCAAAATTAAAGGATGGTGGCAAATTCACGATTAACCATTTCAATGTCATAAGTTGTAAATAATAATCGCTTGAATACCAAGTTTTTATAAAAGTGATCATTTAAGTGCCGGTTGCGATTACAAAGTGATCACGATTAAAAAGTGATCACTTGTGTTGCATAAGTTTATTTAAAAAGAACATATTGGTTTCAAACGTCACTTGACTTGCACCTTGTTCTTGCGCCAGTTGGGTTGCTAGTGCATCTTCTTGCACTAGCCCATACAAATGTTGATGCAACAAGATGCACCAGCATCCAAAATTGCATCTTGTTCTTACACCAGCACATACAACCAAAACCCCACAAATTCATTAATATCCACAACTTCAACCAGCAATAGTATATGCACATATCTAAAAATAATATCAACCTCATAAAAACATTGCACCAATAGCAAAAATAAAATATATAGCATAACTGATAATTGTCTTGCTAGTATTCTAACTAAAACTAACACAAGAGAAAATAACAAAAAACAGCTATTGCCATTAACATTAATTGATTGTTTACAAAAAAAAAAAAAACATGTCTAACTTTACTCTCTAATCACTGAAAGTTTAGCACTCTCTTCAAAAAAAAATAATAATAAACAACAACAACAATGGCAAACTACCATCAATGATATAATATTGAGCACCCTCCTAAAAAAAGAAAACATGAAAAGAGACCATGTCTAGCACCCTCCCATAAGTCCATATAGATAACACCCCAATCTTATTTTCCTCTTAGAGTTTTGAATTGATTCATAATTCGAGCACTCTTTCAAACTGGATGTGCAGGTTCTTTAACTAGGCTTTCTGTCAACTCTTTTTCCCTGTTTTTGACAGCGGCTATTTTTGTTCTAGCACGTGTCATGTATTGGTCCATATTATCACTATTGCTCTCAATCATTGATTGAAATGGAATTGGTGCTAGGTTCTTTTTGGATGGCTGTTTTGCAGCTATACCCACTGTCTTATTCTTTGGAGCACTCTTCTTTGGCTACATTCTTAATTCTTAAGTTAGCCCACCTTGAGAGAGAAGTACTTTGGAAGTTCTCCCAGGCTACAAGAATATAGCGATATTGTCAACCAAATGAATTGAAACACAACAAATAAAATGCATGAGGCTTACAAATTTTACATTTAAAATAGTCATTCCAGTACGTTCATATGTATAAATCCCATAACCATATTGTCTTAATCTTTTTCCAAGAGCCCCTCTTGTTCACTGTGGTACATCATTTTCAACAGCAACAAATGAGAGAGCAACCTCTGCAACCTGTGCAATTGCTCGTCTTCTCACTTGAGAAACACATAACAAATTTAAATTTCAACCTATAAAAGACAAACACATCAATCTACAACTTACAGGATATTTTTTTCGCGTTTGCTCGACAGCGGATTTAATTGTTGTTGTTGCTGTCCTGCCCATTCCAGTCCTTATCCCTGCACTTAAGCTTACAATAGGGCCTTTTCTGGCCCTTTAGTAGGCTTTACAACAATGTACTATATCAGGATTATGACCAACTGCAATGAATAATTAGACATCTACTCATTTTCATGGTGGAAACAAATTGAGAAAAATTCTCAAATTAGAAGTGCATGACAGAGGAAAAGTATAAGAGAAGCCAGTACATATGGTCAACCATCAAACTCTATCAAATATGAATTGTAAAGTTATTGAGATGATACTTACCTTATAGCAAGGTTTTTTGTTTGTCCTTCAGTAGACATTACAGTAGGGCCTTCTGTCCTCCCTTCAATAGGCCCAACAAGAAGCTCTTCAGTAGGTCATGTCCCTAGCATTAAATCAGCCGTTACATCTTGCTGTTGATGCTGCTTTTTCAGCTCACAACCTTTTTTATTGTGTCATTCCTTGCGGCAATATAAGCATTTCATCTTTAACCCAGTCCTACTCATCTTCTAACTTGATGCCTCTTCATGCTGCATTTTTCGTCTCCTTTTTGGCCTTCCTATTTGCTTCTTCAGCGGCAAAGGTAGAGGACTTTCATGATTTGTTAGCTCCCAAAATTTGCAGCTTCTGATAGGCTGCATCATGAATTGGTATGAAGCAAGGTATGAGCTTTTTTTGTACCAATCATGTAGGTGATCATTTGGGTTTTCTTGCTTCATCTAAATAGCACAAATGGCATGGGTACAGGGAACTCCATTCAGTTACCAGGCTCAGCATGAACCCTTTCTTCTATTCAAGTTGACAACATACTTATCCTGATTTTAAATAATCTCATATCCATTATCTCCATTACAAACTGGATGGCAGAACCTACTAGCAATAATGTTTGCATCCAATCTCTTCACAATCCTAAGGCCATTGTCTCTAATTTATTTCGTAGCCTCATCTTTTTGCCTATGCAATCTAGTCATAACCATAACTCGAATATCATCAAGCATGCTGATGATTGGTTTGCACCTGGCCTCCTGGCCTCTAGAATTCTGCCATTGAAAACTTTACTGAGATTGTTATAAATGATATCACATTTGAACTCTTCGCTAAAGAAGGCCCGACACCAGTGCTTAACTTCTGTCTAGAAGAGTGCATCAAAATCTTCCTTTGTCAGCTGCAACAATCCTTATTTGACTAATATGAAATCAGTCATGTTGGTACTCTTTGCTATCTGCTAGAACTGCTTCTGCAGCCTATCTCTTTTGAATTTTTTTAACCAGTTTGCATATATGTGCCTCGCGCACATTCAATACTCAGCATGTGGCATCAACTTAGCCAATACAGGAATAAGTCCCTACAAAAATTCAAATCAATAAATACAAGTCAGGAAAAATATGGAAGTGATTAATATTAAAAGGGAGTGAATTAATTGACAATAAAATTACCTTCTGTTGGTCGTTCATGAATGCCCATCTTCCCCCATCGATTATCTCAAGGTCAGCCATTAAATTTTTGAGGAACTAGGATTAAATATCCTTGCTCTCTATCTTCACCACCACCCAAGTTATCGGAAACATTTGATTATTGACATCTCTCCCTATAACAGCCAACAACTCCCCCTTGCATAAACTCTTTAGAAAGCATCCATCCAATCCTATAACTCTTCTACAACCAGCCAAGAAGCCCCGTTTGCATGCATCAAAACAGATATAAAATTTATCAAATCTAGGCTCAAGATCAGGGAGTGACCTCTCCACAACCTCTACATATACCCTACTAGATGGGTTTTGAAACATGCATTCATCAGTATAATCTCATACCTACACATATTCTTCCTTATACCCACCCATCAATATTTTCATTACCCTCATCTTAGCTCTCTTGTATTGATTCCTTGACACATTAACCCATAATTGCTCATTCACTAACTGTTGAAATTGAAGACTCTTGATCTTGGGCATTACTTTGATAGTATTGAAAAAAATGCTTTGATAACCACACACTTGTTACCACTTTATTATCAAAGATGATTGGACAAGTATGCTCCTCCCGGAATGACCTAATCTGGAATAATTCATTCTTACTCAGCGCACCATAGAGTTTCCATGGACAATTCGGTTGTGAGCACTTAGCTCTCACAAAATCTTTCGTGTTTCTAATGAATTGAACGCTCCTCTATTCACCAATGGAGTTCTTCACAATAACTTCCTTGAACCGTTTGGCATTGTCAAATCTCATGCGCACAGACAAAACATGTTTATCAACAGTCAGATCATAGCAAGGGTACTTAATTTTTCTACGACGAGCAGGTTCATCATCATCATTGTCAAACTCATTTTCCGAACTAGCAACTTCATCGCCGCAGCTTTCTTCATATTCATTTTTATTACCTTCAGCTAGAGCTCCATCCCTATTTACTGGCTCAAGCCTCTTTGTTAAAGCTGCAACTTTTTTCCTCAGAAATTCCCTTTGCTTTTGTCTTGACTGTGTGAGTTCATCATCATCTTCGTCACTTGGGAAACTTACTGAAGCCAAATATTCATCTTTCGATTTACTGGATATAGCAATTTTCCATTCTAATCTAATGAAGTCTTCATCGTCCACATTTTCACCTAAACCTTCACCCAAGATTTCAGGACATCTCCATATTTGTTCATCTCTATCAAAATGACTTCTCTCCTTCTCATTTTGCCTTTCATCTAACCTAAACTCATATTCGACTTAATTACTCGCTTGAATAGGATCTTTCACTTCTCCTCTTTCAGTGGTGGTCTGCTCATTCCCATCCTCATCCTCATCCTCACCATCCTCATCATCATCCTCATCCTCACCATCACTATAATACTCAACATATACCCTAGCTTATTCGCTGTGAATATAATAGTAAATGTTATCCTTAATACCATTATCATCATTAAAAAATCTCAAACCATCATTCAATTCCTTCCCGGGATCACAGTAATGTAGTTTTTGCACTTTACATAGTAAAAAATACACCAAATCCCTTAGAAAATCAATATATTATGGCTTTCGAACATTGACATAGATAGTATCTTCATTTCCACTAGTATATTTTCAATCCTCTGTGCTAATAACAAACTCTTCACCATAGTAAACAATGACGCCTACCTGATTTGCGTCCACGTTGATGCAGCACCCGATGAAAAAAAAAAAAGAGTCATTACTTTTTGGGACCACACGACAGAATCAGTAACTTCACATGCAGGTCCTTGTTGTTTTGTTATCAAGAAACAAATGGGCCTAATCTCCCCAATTCGGTGCATTTACAAAAACAAAAGAAACCGAATTGAATAAATAAAGTGAGGTCCCCACCACCCATTTTTCAATTCAATCACATCCGGTCCCCCATAGAAGCAATCAAATTAATTAAACAAAGTAAGGTCCCACCACTATTTCCCTCCGAGTCAAACCCCATTTTCCCCTCCGCGCTCTATTTTTCTATTCGGTCCCCACAACAGAAAGCGAGTGAACGACGGAAGCCTCAATTTTTCTATTTGGTCCTCATAAAAGTGAGATCCCCACCACTTTCCTCACTACTTTCCCCATGAACTAAGCCCTCAATTTGCCCTCTGCGCCCTAACTTGCCCGTCGGAACCCTAAATTTTTCACTAAATTGACCCATGTAAATAACATGACAAACTTGAGTGAGCGAGAGTTGAGGACGTAACCAGCGAACAACCGTGAATGGCAGCGCAACTACAGTAGTGGCTGAGCAACAGCGGGTGAGCGAACGACGGTGGGTGAGCGAGCTACGGCCGACGTTGAGCGAGAACCGTATACGAACCCTATTTTACTCCCTCTTCAACGACACTGTTTTTGGCTGTAAAGCAATGCAGTGTCGTTTCTTACGTGAATTCACGTGAAATGGTATAAAACGACATTGTTTCTTATGAAGAAAGGAAAACGGCGTTATTTTATGCCATCCATCGTGGACAATCTTAAGCCACGTCGATTTTTCTTTTTTTTAAATATAAAAGTCACATAATCATTTTGGCCGAAATCTCTCACCGGTGGCACCAAAGTGATCGTTTTTTCTCCAATTTGACACTTAAGTGATCTAATGGAAACTTTTGGCACCAAAGTGAGCACCATACACAACTTATGGCACTGATAGTGTACTTCTCTCCCAATGTAGGGATACTCCATTTAGAATGAAGTAGTAAAGTTTTTGTCCAACTCTTCTTACCTAATTTTTTTCTTCTAGTGACAATAGTCTTTTATGTTTCTCCAAGTTTGCTATGGCCATGTCTTAGATTTAGATTATTATACAGTTTATTGAAGGTAGAGTCCAAATTCCACAATTCTTAGAAACTTTGAGTTGTCCAAAAAATAATTAGATTCACTTTTTTTGGGACAAATCTTGTTTCCCCTCTTTCTTTTGACTTCAATTGTAACAAATTAGTATTCTTTTAAAAAATAGTCAAGGGCTACGGCCACCAAGACCCGGTTATGTGGAGGCCAATGATATACCCTGCAAGTCCTACAATTGGTTAAGTCCAATTCTCCGCCCCCTGACTTGATATAGTTTGCACGTCATTGGTGGTATCATCTATGTTGAACATAAATAATGGAAAAATTTATCCTATTAAAGTTGTTAAATAATATATATATACATATCATATATGTCGAGTTTGGGATTTAATGTCAATGGACAGAATAATAATATCTTAAGACTTTTCAAGACAATAATTGAATTGTACAGTTGTGGAAACTGAAATATTTGGCACCATGGTCTACCCCGTTCATTAATGGGTGCTTGTACATTAGCATATCTAAGTCTCTATCGATGTTGACAGGTGTTTCACCAAGTCAACTATACAACGCTCTCTTTTTTTTAGATAAAATTACCAAAGCAAGTTCTAAATCAATTGTATTTGTATCCATTAAGTCGTAGATTTTTCAATTATACCAATTCAGTCCTAAAATTTTTTACAATTGCCAACATAATCCATCTAGCCCTCGCCTCTAGTCGGCCACGGTTCTGGCGAAGGAAGAAGGAAAAAGAAATGAAAGAAAATAAAAATAAAAAAAATAAAAAGTGTGGATGTTTTTAAATTGCAAGAATTATGTGAACGCCAACCGTGCCACGTAGGATGGGCAATGGGCGTGATTGATATTCATATCAACAATTTCCTATCAAAATTAGCCAATGAATTTAATTGGCAAAATTTGAAAATATTTAGGACTCAATTGATATAGTTAAAAAGTTTATGATTAAATTAACACAGGTGCTCTAGATTTATGAATTTTTTTAAAAATAAAATGTCCATCTTTCTTGAGCTGCTCATAGACTTGTCCATATATATATAGACACACATACACGACTGTCTTTGTTTTTGGCTTCTAGAGAAGTCCAATAATTTTTAAACTCAAATATTTAAAAAAATTATAAAAAGATTATATGAGAACTATTGTGGCAAATGAAAGGTTTCAAGTGCTTGTAATTTTTTTTTATTTTATAAAAGTCCAATTATGTGTGGAAATATTGAAAGAAACTTTTAACTGTTTAAATAGTCATCGCCCAAAAAAGGCTGAAATTTTCTAATTACAGGACGAGTCATGGAATCATAGTGAGGAGGGGTTTTGTACTTTGACTTTGCTTTGGCCTAACATGGCCTCTTTTATCTTCGTTCCATGTTATAAACGTGCACACCAACCGCAAAAAAAATCAAGGCACGTTAAACAAAAGTTGACATAGACCAAATAATAATGGTTCCACGGACCACATCATGCACAAGACCTAAGCAAAACATAATCTTCTATGCATGTCTAATCAGATTAATGTTGAGCCGTTGAGGGTTGTTTTAATACCGTCAATCAATGTAGTTATATTCAACACTTAAGTTTCAGAGTTTGAAAATTCCAGGTTAACTTTAAGTAATGGATTCTAAGCACGGAATGTTGTCACTTACCTTGAAATCTTCCTTGACTACAAGAAACCATGTAGATTGGAACAATTTTCCATTGTATGTTTCAATAGTCTTGAAATTTCGAAAGCTATTACTTTTTAACGATTTTCGACCGTCATCAGTTTGTAACCATTTTTATCTGCCATTACTTTATTACAGTTTTATACTTCTAATGGGGTTGGAGTAAATCTTTTAATTAGACAAATCAGAAAATAGTCAAATCTCAATCACCCTCCTTTCAAGCTTCTAATTAAAGATAAGAGATTTCTCAAGCCCTAATTAGTCAACTGGACTATTAGAGATATATTTAAAATATTCTATGATTCTATATATTATTATATGGTTCTGTATATTTCCTTTGATTGGTCTTGATTTGTTACTTTAGATAGTTATTATATAAAGCCTATAAATAAGCTCGTGTATTCTTTATTTGATGTTCTACAGAATATTACATCTTTCAGTCATTATGATTCTCAACTTGGATGAAAAAAAAATCAACACCTCAAAAGTAGAACCTCGTCAGTTTACTTGCCTAGCCGCTTGAAACGTTATTAGTAGACTACACTATGACGTCGCTTCCCTAAAGGTGATTCGATTTTTGACCTTTTAATTACTGCTTTTTTGGTCGAAAACCTTTTAATTGCACCTTTTTATTACTGTAGGCACGGTGATTTTTGAACTCGACAAGGACTGCCCAATCAACCATGCAACGAGGGGACAATTTCTACGATGAGAAACACGCACTCATGCATTGACTATGGGAGTCTTCGAAGACAATTATTCATTCCTGCCGACACTAAGGACCCGACCTCCATGATTTGGTAATTTGCTTTTGCGTTCATAATCTAGAACGCGGAATTTATAAAGAGCTTCTTTGAATTTTCGATGTCCCTTTTTTCTTTTTGTGATAGAAAACTTTCCATACGGATGTTTTATCGTGTTCAAAAGAAATGTCAATCTTTCAGATCTACATCATGTTTCCATGAAAGTCTTTACACATTGCACTGCGAACACATGCGTTAATGCAACTGAGAGTCGATTCGGACACCAATGAGAGTAAGTGCGGGCTGAGTTGAAGATCTCCATTCAACAAGCAAATGCGTCAAATGCGGGAAAATTATCATATTAGGTAGATAGAATATGATTTTTGGCATATAAATAATATGAGTCGAAATGTGTACTATGACCCATCTTAAATTTTGAGACCCATGTTCTCCCTTAAGTCTAATCATGGAAACCCATGACGCACATGTATTTAAATTCTCTATTCCTTTGTTTTCCAATTCGATTTACATGTTTCTGATCTTGATATCTTCTAACTTTATTTTGATCTTAAATGCACATGCCATCACCTAATGAGAGGAGCACGGATTAAAAGACAATGTGAATAGATGAGATCCGCCACTTATTTTGAAAAAAATCATTTTTATGTTTTGTCAATTTCTTGACATTAACTCCTTTCCAATCTCTAAACCTTCCAATGTTCTATTAAAAAGTCTAAACCATTCAATGCTTTTCCATAGCGATATTGATCGTTAGTATTCATTTGAAAGCCTACCCCTTTCTTGAGTCATGGAAAAATTACCTCTATAGCTTGCCACCTATAATAGCATAAATCAAAATTTAAGTTCCTTTTTTTTCATAGTGACACACAATTATTAAACTAATGATAGTTATAAAATTTAAGTTCATTTTTTTGTGGCCGGTCGCCGACGACTAGCTGGACGAGGTCCGGCGAGCTTGCCGGGGCCTCGTTAGGCCAAGGCGAGGGCTGGTGAGCTCACCAGAGGCTCGCCTAGCCCTCGTGAGGCTCAGCCTCGCCAAATCTAGGCGAGGCCGAGCCTCGTTGGTGGCCTCGTGAGCATCGCAAGGCTTGACCTTGCCTAGGCAGTGTGAGGTTGTAGGCGAGCTAGAGCCTCTCCATGGCTCGGCATCTCCAAGGGCCGGCAACACTCCGGCGAGGCCACCAGCCCTCATCTGATCGATTGCCAATGCCAGCCATAGCCAAGGCTAGCGACCGGCCAAAATGAAGAAGAAGAATAAGAAAAAAGCAGAGAGAAAAATATATTCTAGAAATTGTTCGAGAATAAGAATCTACTTTTTTCTATTTTTTGTTTTTGTTCCAAATCTATTATGTTCCAAATTTTTGTTCTTAGGAACAAAAATTTTACCAAAACTAGTTTCTATTCCTTTTTCGTTCCTCAGAACAAAAGAACAAAAATAGTTGTTCCGGGGAACATAAACAGATTTTAACAAATAGGCCCTTATGATGCCAGATTTGGTTTCCAATTTTAGTGGAAGTCTGCTGGTTTAGAAATCAGGATTTACGAAGTTGCAGCAGATCTACTGTTTTGCTAGGTTGTAATTGTAATAGTGACAGCGAATCACAAACCTTTGAAGTGGACACTTCAATTTTCGTTGTGGGATGTTAAGTGTCAATTTCATCAATATTCACTCGGCCCCCACCTCTCAAATCTCAGGCGGAGCAGACAAACCCATTAAGCTTTCGGTTTCGGTTTCAACTTGTTTGATTCTTTTGACATTAACCTAAGGTTGTTTTGGGCATTGACTCATAATATAGAACCATTGATGGAATGGAAGTAGTCCGCTGATAAGGTATGATGAGGTAGTAATCCAACATTTGCAAGAAATAGTGACTAGACATGCAAGTTTCTCCAGAGAAATTTTGCAGGTAGACACACAAGTTTCTCTTTCATCATTTCTCAGAGATGGGAAAGATGAAATTGGCCAACCATCATCCACACTAAAGACAAAATTGGCATCTGTTAAGAGAAATTCTTGAGGAGCAACATATAACAGACCGAGCTCATGAACAAAACACATCCAAAGCAAGAAGATGCCACTTCGCACATCTCGCCATTCAAACAAATGAAAAGCTTCCATAATAGATTCCCTCCCTTGCAGTGACCAACACATCGTTATTGTGTGAAGAGGAAAAAGTTGCAACATTGTCTCTCTTTGAATAAATAAATGGAAAGAGATAGCACAAATACAAACACCAAACCACAAGCCATTGTCTTTAGGCTTTCCCCACTAATTAGTTCACAATACCCAGTAATTAGTTCACAATACCCAATTACTGCACTGCATAACACTCGTTGTTTTGTTTATATTACCTATACCTTCAGTTCCAAATGTGAGCAAAAGAGAAATTTCGAAGCAACATTTAAGAATTCTGCTGCAAGGATTACCCAATGAAGCCCTAGTTCTTTCAAGAACTAATTTACTTAAGAACACAAAAAACCATTTCTTACTCTCTTGTGCCAGTAATCAGTATCCAGAAGTACCGGATAGAGATCATTACTAGATGCAGACAAAGCAGTTCCAGTCTATGGCCCTTCAATAGACATACTCTTGCTGATATTCTCACCAACTGCCTGATGTTCGTCACCTCTAAAATGCTTCCTCATGGCCTCAATTTTCTCCTCAGTCATGATAGCGCCCGCAGAGTCCAGCACTGGAACACCAACCTTGCCTTCAAGCATGCTAACCACAGATGACATTGGCGGCCTAAGTGCTGGAGTCACATTAGTACACATCAAAGCTACCTTTATCAATGCCAGCGCCTCCTCTTTGTTAAAGTGAGAACCAAGCCTCGGATCAACTAGTTCTATCAAATTCTCTCCCTCCTTCAGAAAGTGTGCCTAGATACAGAAATGTAAAGTGAAGGTATTTCCCTTTCAAGCTTCAGGTATTGATCAGTTGCAAAATATGCTCTAAATACTGAAACAGGAAGAAGTATATTATCTCCCTTGATAATTACGCGGCAAATGCAGTTGATAAGTGCCTGCTAGTTCTAGGGTATAAATGGATAAAAAGAATCAAATGAGTGAATACAGATCCAACATGATTTTTTTTACCGATTTTAAATAAAAGATACTAGACTACAACATCACTTACTAATGGTTAACCGGTTGCCAAGAAATCACCTACACCGCTTTAAAATCGCCAGCTATTGTCGAGTTTTATCAGCACAAATTATTTGTCAGCATCATTATATGAAACAGCAGACTCATCTTTCAATGTTCTTGATTATGCAACTCAGGCGACGAACAGATTTAACAAGGACTAATAATGATTGTTTGCTCTAATGACTGCTCACTCAAAGCAAAACAAAATCTAACTTAAGGAGTCAATTGTATGAATGTGAAAAAGTTATACCTCAATCGAAAGTATATGGATATTCTGGTCAAGACATGGTGTTGAAAACTTTTTAATTTAACAGTAATTGCCAAAATTCAATAGTAGTCGAAGGACTTGTTTGGTGCTAATGAAACTACAGGGAGTATGAATGTCAAGCATAAAAACATAAAAGACTAAAACTGAACTTTCGAGATCCACCCTAAATTATGGGGTCAACTTCCCAAATTTCAAGGAATAGAATTTTCTTCATTCCAAAAAAAAAAAAAAAAAAGAATCTACATAAAAATTCAGAATAGACCTACATGATAAGAAGAATCAGATTAATTTGAAATAACAAATTGCACTTAACAGCATGACAATTCGTTAAGCAAGTTTCAATAGTTGTTAACAGTGAAACTCCTTTGCAACCATTGAAAGTGCATGTGAGGATTTAAATATGGATATGATCATAATTGAAATGATAGAGTTGATTACCCAATCGAGTAGATTAAAGCATTCCTCAGTTCTTTGGGAGCTAGTGTTGCTCCGGCCATTAACAACTTCTAAGGCAACAACACCAAAACTATAGATGTCGGCTTTGTCAGTGAGGTAACCATGCATTGCGTACTCCGGTGCCATATATCCACTGCACATCAAGAAAAGAGCTCGTGTTTGCAACAAGGTAACTACCTTAAATAGCACATACTTAATATTCCTAAAATTCAAAAGAAAGAGTCATTCCTAAATGTGACGCTATGGTCTAAAGAGTAGAGAAAAAAAAACAAATGCATCCTAATATATTCTAATATAATTTACCGAGAATATTTCAGGAAAAAAAAAAGATCATTGTTGTTCTTTATAATTTTTTTTTTTTTTTTTTTTTTTGGTTTGAAATATAAGTATCATTTATAAGATGATGTACATGAGCTTAAGGGCATTTCCCAGCATTACAAAGATATTTAAGAACGTGCAAAAATGGAGTGAGGGAATCTCCATATAGTACCCGATATTACATTTATTTGGGAAGGCCTAAAGTTTTTGTAATGTGAAGCTCGCCTTGTAACAAGTTTACGAATTTTAGCCACAATGATGGGGACATCATTTGACTTGTTTTGGAAATGTCTATAGTTATGTTTATAGTTCTTTTTGTTGAATGAACATTAGAGTTAGTAGAATGAACTTACAATTTTATCTTTTCCCTAATTAATCACATTCCTTTCAAAAACAAGTTGACATTTCACACGCATTAATGCAAACATCTAAAACATGTGAACATGCTTATCTATATTTTTCCATGAGCATACAATAGAAACATGGGCGAATTTGCTATAATACTAAGTTATATTCAAATTAACAATTACATAAGTCAATATCAAATTATCATTACTTAATGGTAAGAGTATGACACAATTTACATTTTTTTCCTAATTAATGTAAAGAGTGGTGGGACAGTCATAAAGCTTTGTGGTTAAGCCGAATTTGTTGAGCACCATGCTTTGGGATGATGTGAATCCACCACAAAGCTCCATTCAACTCACTTTTCTTAAATCAGAATATATGTTTTTATTCCATGCTTTTATGTTGTCACTGGCTCCTACTTAGGTTAACAGGAACAAAAAGCAAGAAACTTACTAAGTTCCAGCAATCTTGGTGCTAATATGTGTTTTGTCCTTCTCATCAAGCTTTGCTAAACCAAAATCTGATATTTTAGGGTTGAGATCCTTATCCAGTAAAACATTAGTAGCCTTAATGTCTCTATGCACGATCTTCAGCCTTGACTCTTCATGAAGATATGACAATCCCCTAGCAATACCCACGCATATCTTGTGTCTTGTCCACCAATCCAACATTAACTGAAATTCTTCAGGACCTTCAATTGTATCAGAAGACATCAAAGCTGCTTTACTGCCATGTCATTAACTGAAGTCAATGAAGCACAATGTGATATCAAATTACCAAATAAAGCGCGAGCAAGACTGTTATTTTCCAAGTACTCGTAAACCAGCAAAAGTTGATTTCCTTCAATGCAGCATCCATAGAGTTTCACAAGATGTGGATGCTGAAGAGCAGAAATCATCCCAATCTCAGTCAGGAACTCATTATTTCCTTGTTGTGATTTGGATGAAAGCTGCTTCACTGCTATAGCGGTGCCATCTGACAGAAAACCCTGCAATTCAACTTTGGCATCAGATCTATGTTGTGAAAATTGAGTTACATTGAATGCTGCTTTCTACATATCTTCTCTCTTGGGAATTGGGGGAATTTGGTTAGCCAATTTTCCAGCATACCTTGTAGACAGAACCAAAACCACCTTCTCCTATCTTATTGGCAGTGTCAAAATTGTTTGTGGCAGCTTTAATCTGTCGCAAGGTAAATAAACCAATTTGCAATGCTAGACCCTTCAAATCTGCAACACGTTTTGGAACTTCTATGAATTTGGAAAAGTCAACAGTTAAAGTATGTAATCCACTATCTAAAAAGACGTATCAATTCCTTCTCAATATTCCAGAAAACCTTTTTGTGACGTTTTGGTCTGAGCAAGTTCAGTACAGAATAGCTTAGCATCTTGAAAATTATTTTCTAGGAAAGTCTGGCATCAGTTGGCAGTATGTATTTTTGAAAAATAAAATGAGATTGTCCCGAGGGTATTTAATAGTGAAGGAAAATAAAAATCATACAGAGAACCCCCTTGGAAACGTAGGGTATGGTTAGTATGTTTTAATTTCTCATGCACGTGAAGTTCTGGCAGATATTTTTGGTGTCTTGAAACATAGACTTTGTGTGTATACACACAC
Source organism: Eucalyptus caleyi (assembly GCA_014182885.2). Classification (NCBI taxonomy): domain Eukaryota; kingdom Viridiplantae; phylum Streptophyta; class Magnoliopsida; order Myrtales; family Myrtaceae; genus Eucalyptus; species Eucalyptus caleyi. Next base: position 23,826,745 of record CM024476.2, read on the forward strand.
ACACATCTGAGAAACAATCTACCGTCTCTCCCTATAACTATCTATTCCTTTATTTTTCGGATTTCTACATAAAAATTTAGTTCATTAAGTAAACCAAATGGTTCTACGACACTTTAGCTGTATATCGCCTAATAATAATCTTTGGCTTTTTGCGTCGAATCAAATTCCCTATGGAATGCACAATGTCAAGAAGGAGGAGGGGGAGGAGGAGGAGGAGGAAGTATCATGTGAAGAAGAAGAAGAAGAAGGAGGAGGAGGAGGAGGAGGAGGAGGAGGAGGAGGAGGAGAAGGAGGAAGAGGAGAAGGAGAAGAAGAAGAAGAAGAAGAAGAAGCAGAAGAAGAAGAAGAAGAAGTATCATGTGCCAACAGTTTGAAGAAGAAGAGGAGGAGGAGGAGGAGGAGGAGGAGGAGAAGAAGTATCATGTGCCAACAGTTTGAAGAAGAAGAAGAAGAGGAGGAGGAGGAGGAGGAGGAGGAGGAGGAGAAGAAGAAGAAGGAGGAGAAGTATCATGTGCCAACAGTTTGAAGAAGAAGAAGAGGAGGTTGACAGGACAACTGTGCGATTTAGAGGAAATATAAATGAAGAATAGCGGAGATTCCAGGTAAGCAACTACCTTGTGCCATTTTATCTTTACATCCAAGGCATCCTCTCCACCAAAGGATAACCAGGATAAGGAAAACTACAAAAACTATAGCAGCCAGAATCCCAGCCACTGTGCCAGCAGATATGCTGGCCGGGGGATCAAAGTCTGCAATGAAGAAAGAACAAACAAATATTTAACCAAAACTGTTCAGTTAAATGGGGTAGACGTAAATGCAGAAAAATATCTGGAGCTTCTCATTGAACACAGAGAAATTGATGGAGAACACAATAATCGAGAATCAAGAGGACATAAAACCGCCCAGAGTACTCCACAGAAGACTATCAGATAAATGAGCACCAGAAGATATCATCTATGGAACATGTAATACAAAATACAAAGGGAAAAAAAATCTACTCTTCATTCTCAAGGCTGTACTGTATGATACAGGCACCATGGTCGTAATCCATAGCGGAAAAGTGAACAAGGCTATCATTTCATAGTCGAAGGTAAGGATTAAAGATACATAGAGAAAACATGCTCAGATGGAAAGAACACAAAGCAACCTATAACCAATTTTCGACTCTAAGAGAATAATAATAGACCCCAGTCAGCTATTATGCGTAATTGACTTGATCTATAGTGACATATGCCAATGGCCTGAATCCAACGGTAGGCATTTGCAACCAAGCCAAGTAACTGAATAGCCTATTGATGACTTCTGGTGCAAGAAAAAATATGGGTATTCTTTTCAAAATGAATATGAGTAACTTTCTCAACAGAGAAGCACCAAGTGAAACATGGAAGCATCCATCTGCGTACCAGGGTAGACAGAGATAGCAGATATAAGAGGACCATAGACTCCATCGTCAGGTATACCAGTGCTTCCTTTCCCAGCCCAATAGAAGCGTATCTCCAGAGTGCCCTTGGTCACATTGGCAGTAAAATTTCTCATGACCTCCTTTCCAACTCCACCTGCTTCAATCTCAATGTTGAAATCTTTCCACACCAATTTCCCCTGAAATAATATTTCATCTGATTCAAGTTGAGTGTCTCCACACTGAACAAGGTAAAAATTTTAGTCTCCATAAAATGTACAAATTGTGAGAAAATCATGATTTGCAAGTACGAGATACTTGGATAAACTTCCCAACCATAACATATTGAACGCTTTATGTGCTTTATATATTAGAATCAGCACTCCCTAATGCTCCGAGTTTACCTGTATATAAATATTAAAAGCCCTCTTTCCAAGGCTTTGATAACTTCTGTTGCCTCTGAACATTATCTCCGCAAAATGAAGGGTTACATTGTAGGGCCCATCCATCAGACAAAACCCGTAATAAGTTAGAGAGATAGCAGAACGTCGTGCTTTTTTGTAAAGTTGGGCATCATTCATGGACAGTGTGGATGTGTTTTTAACTACATAGCTAAATGCAGTGCTATAGTCATCGGTGAAGTAACCAGTGCTACTGTAGGCCCAGTAATCACTCCTGAAGAAACTTGAAGGTGTAGCCTCCTCTGAGTCAGCTTCGTATGTGGTGCCCCTTACTTTTGCTATGCTCCCACCACAATTTATGAAGAGGTTATACTGAGCTGGATGGAGAAAAGAAGCAGCCACAGAGAAAATTCAGTTTCTTCTATTTGTTAATATGGAGTGGACTTTCCAGACACTAAATAAGCTAGCATTCACTCATTGGAAAATTACATAGAAACTCCCAAGTTATGAGCAACCCATTATTTCATGCAGGTAGCTTTTGAAATTATTAGGGTAATTATGCATCAACCATCAAAGATCGACACAATAGCCAAGAGGAGAGTTGACAAGGAGACAAATTTGATGAGAAATTACACAGAGAGTAACATGCAATATTAGAATCCGATGATAATGATAGGATATGTCAGAATAATTTAAATATAAAATCGCGCAGTCATCTAACAGTTTAAGCTTTTAAAACAGTTGGCTGTGATCTTATAAAATTTCATATGGTATCAGAGATGGATTTCATGAGTTCAAATCTTTCAAAGCCTCGTTTGCCTCCCTAATTAAATATGTCCACACTTCATCTAATAGTTTAAACATTTAGAACAGTTAGCTGTGGTCCCACAAAATTTCATAGGATATATAGCACGTCAATTTAGTTTTTATACAACAACTCTGCAGCATATTAACTTACTTTTTGCACAACGTTGACTCTGCAAACATGAGACAGGTCCACTTGTGGCAGAACATGAGGTTCTGAGCAAGTCAGCAAAGATTTTACTGTTATAATCATCATCATTCTTAATGAAGTTCGATGCTAAGCACATAAACAATAAAAATGCAGGTCCTTGGAAATCCAAGTCTCTCGTTGAAAAGTTAATCGCAAACATACGCATTCTCAACCTCAGAGCTTGCGAACAAGTTGCTGTAGAGAAAAGACAAAATCAACATTCAGCAGAGAAATGGAAATATTATACACAATCAGTATATAAGTTACACAATAAGTGCACATTTGGGGGGAGTCCTGGACTGACTGAAGGAAGTAGGACATACACAGATCCTTCTTGACATTCTGAGCCTCCAGCAGTGAAGTTGTTGTATGACAAATCACTACACAGAGAAACAGTCAACCATTTCCAAAATCTCATCAATTTGAAGAATACACTGAAAGTCATTCCATCAAATGATTTTTTTTTTTTTTTAATAATTCCATTAAATGATTAGTATGTACATAAATGCAGATAAGTTGCAAAATGTGTACAGGTAAGGCAAGATAAAAGGCGAAAACATCACAAGATGATGAAATTGATATTTTATTCCTACTGAAAATATCCTATCTTAGAATATGAAAAGGAGAAAGACTAACTGAAGTAAACGGAGACTTTAAAACTATTTATAGTGTATAAAAACATTTTTACTCAGTAACAGTACCACAGTCATGATGTCTAAGGCAAAGAGGCTTTAATAGAACTGTGATTCCACCTACTAGTACGTCGCATCTTGTAATAAGAAATTATCCAGACCACATTTATCTGTTTAAACTACCTCACAAGAGCTTCAGCCCAAGCAACTAATCATATACTGCAGGTGATACGTTAGACAAACTTTCAAAGAGGATTAATAGGAGGTAAAAAATTTCTAAACATAACTTTAATCATTCCAATAGGTCTGAAAATGATCTACAGCTGGGAATGGCTTTTTGTATAGTGGAAAATGGAGCTAACTAGGCACTTCCAAGAAAATACACTTTATATTCATGCATATCATACAGTTCAGCCTCTTTTGTTACATACATCCATCCAATTAACAGATCCCAACGAGGAGAAAGGTACTTATAATGTTTCCATTTATCTCCAAAGGCTCCTAACCATAAACATGCAATGTGTGAATGCATAATTGCTTAGTACAGAGCAAGATTAGCCAGATAAAGCTAGAAGCAAATTCATGATTAAACAAGATATTTTCTTCAGGCAGTGAAGCTTACACATTATTTCCTTTCTCCAGGATCCAATCAGGGACTGCTCCAGTCAACTGGTTTCCAGTTAGATACCTAAACAAGATTATTTGAATGAGTCAGCTCCTCATGTACTTTATACACTCTTAACTGAAAATTATTTAAGACTTATACCTCAAAAACGCATTATTTAGCAGATTATTAGCATTTGTTTATTAGCGGTGTAGAAAAAAAAATCAGTTTAAGTCATGATAACAATATAGAGCTTTCAGCTGGAGATGAAAGATTAAGGAAATCAATGACAGAGGAAAACCCTGATCCCTGCGAAACTTGGAGCGCCTGGAGAAAGATTACCATAACAGTAGTTCACAAAGCTGGACTAGTGAAGGGTACCTCCAAATTAGCTTATCAACTATTTCCTTGTGATAATGTTTTTTTCCTTCTAAGACATAAAATAAATAATTAAGGAAGACGTGCCTTTGTCAAGCTTCAATCATTGGGCAGAAAGATGAAAACCAATGTTAAACAGTCCAAGAAGCTTAGGAGTACAGTTTCTCATCATTCTCAAAACTAGGGATAAGATACCAAGGTCCTCCACAGACCTTCTAAATAGCACTTGAGAGCTGCACTCACCAAACTTCTAGAGCCATTGTTGTGGAGAGAACCAAGTAGAGAGCCTAAGGACTTTTGCTATATTTAATCTCCTATACATCATAAAATAGGCACACAAGACATGCATTGAGTACAGAAACATACAACTGTCAAACACTAAAGTATCACTGATCCATTTAACTCTTCCAGCGTAAACAAGTAACTTTTTGAAACTTGTGAATCATGCGAAGAAATTATCAAAAGGGCTGCTCTTTAAGCAACAGAATATCAACGATCTACGCCTGCTCCATGACTAAAGTCCCACCAAAATAATTACTTGACAATAATCATAAATTCTTAACTCAATTCATTACAAAATTTGGATGGTGAAGTAATAAGCATTCACGACCTGAGGACTTTTGAGAGTTAAAAAATGAATATGTTATCATGGTCTAAGTTCTATTGATAGCTCAACTACTTTATGGTAAAAGTTGCCTGTAGCTTGACCACGAGAACAACTTGAGACTTCAGATTCTTCTACAAAATACAAAAGGAAGCCTAAGTTCAGCATCGAAGCACTTACATATATTCTACTTTTTCCAGGCTGCTGTAGGATCTAGGGATTTTGCCACTCAGTTTGTTGAAGCTGAGGTCTCTGCAAAGCAAGTTTATGTGAATATATATTGAGAAGATACTTTTAACTGACCCCCTCAGGACACTCTTTGAGCATACTTCAGACGATTGTACAAACACAGACAACATCAATGAACATACAAAGTCCAGTTCAGATTTTTAGACAAACAGGTCAACTGTCTAGTGCCTAAGCTTTCTACTAGACATTCATCTCCAGAGGCATTCATTGCCTAAATCCAAGTTTCAAGTTGGTCACATGCTATAAGTATACAAAACTGCTGTAAATCAAATTTACAAAATGGAAATTTCAATTTATATAACTAGAAAAGCTATTTGGGCACTAAATTGAGTGCATCCCAAGGAATGCACCATATTATAGTTAAGATTGGGAGATTTCACTAATCTAATAGGACCGAAAATAAAGCTAATCATAATTTGTTGAAAACATCTCCTTCACAATATATTATTTATGAATAATGGGATGCCGACTCAATACTAGGGTGCTTAGAAAAGGAAATATCAGCTTCAGTGAATAAAAAAATAAAGAATAAAATGAGGATTTCAAAAAACAGGAAAGGGAATAGAGTATGTGATAAGCCACAGCAGAACCACAGAATTTTGGCCAGTCAAGAATGTCAGAAAAACAAAAAATTAAAGCTCCATATGTTTCGTGGAAAATGTAACGTTTTTAGAAAAAAATTTCCATGAAGTTATTTTTTTAGGAAAATGAAAATATTCCAGTGCTTGACTGAAATCCTGAAAATACCTGGAAAATATTTTCCATTGTTTAGTATGGAAAATTTAATTTGATTTTCTAGGAAAAAATTGCCAAAAAATTCGAATTTTTTAAGTTATTTTTTTAATCCTTTTCTTTTAACTTCTTCCTCGGCTGGTTGTCAGCTATGGCGACGGGCCATGGGATAAAAAAAATATTTTTATAAGAACAAACATTTCATTAACTAAGGATCCGAACTTGAGCACCAAGGACCTGCACACGGCCTTCGCGGACTCAACCTAACTGCTGGGGACTAGAGCTTGAGTGTCAAGGACCTAAGCACCGCTTTTATGTACTCAAGGTCACGTATTAGGGCATTGGGCCTGGGCACCAGGGCTTAGGGCCCAGCCTCGATGGACTAGGCCCAGGCGCTGAAGACCTAGTCCTGAACACTGAGGACCAAGAACCAGGTGTTGGGGTTCCCGTGTCCAAGCAAAGAGTTGCGGGTCCAACCACCGATACCAACTCATAGTTTGGAAAATGTTTTCCGACTTTTCAAAAGAGGAAATCATTTCCTAAATTTAAACATAGATCTTTCATTGACTCGGAAAATATTTTCTATTAACTCATTTTCCTAAACAAACCAAACACTAGAAAATCAGGAAAATGTTTTTCGCAAAACAAACAAAGCCATGATAGAATGGCTAAATGTTGCTGTTAAAAGTAGCGTTTATTAAATCTTACAGAGATGACCACATGAACAAGAAGAATTGACTTGTATAGAGATGCATTTGAAGCCATGCTCTCGTTTGAACTATGAATGTTATGTCTGACAAGTGTACAATAGTCAAGCATAAAACTCCAGCTAGATATTGTAGGGCTGAGATTCAAGAATGTAAACCACCAGAAGGAAAGTTTCCAGACAATCAACCACTAGAAGCCTCCATTTTGCATTAATGCTCTCAAGAAGTTAAGATAACATATCAAAGCAAAAGTAAATTAGACGAAATGGGAAACCACAACCAAGGTAAGAATTCTTGCTGGAAAAGTGAAAACAAAGAGAGTGTTAGAATATTTAAATAACAAACCACACTTTTATCTAATAGCTTGAGTTTTTAAAACAGTTGACAATAGTTACACAAATTCTCACAGAGAGAAAAAGTCCATATACTTTTGTGCGAAACTGTATATTCTACAGCAGAGACCACAATCACCAAGAGTTTAAATGCCACGTCATTCACAATTCAGCAATATCAATAGAAAATATCAAAACACCATCGAAGTCAGTAAGGGACCTTCAAGCCATCTTAAATGGGTTCTTTAACTGCAACTAATAGTCAACCAAAAACTAGTAGAAATTTCACTCAAGGGTATAATTATTTATTCTGCTTGGAATAGCCAAAGGGAAAAGCCGCTTTCTACTCACAATACATTTAGACTTGTCATATTTGCTAGATAACCAGGTAGCTCTCCCATGAGATTGCAGCTCCTCAGAATCCTATAAGAAAAGAAAATAACACCGATATTGTTACATTGCTAAGACAATTTGGCTCTTTTGCATAAAGTAAACTATCTGTAAAGGAGCATTGATCTCACAGTGTTTTAATATTTGTACTGTTAAGTTGTGGAACACGAGACTCGGGTCCATCGAGGTCACTTATTCTCCTGCATATCAAAATCAAATAGGAGCTTTATTTGATTGATAACATCTTAAAGAAAGAGAGATCAGATCGAAATGCCAAAATTCCATACTAACAAGTCGTTCAATCCCTCCAAAAGTGCGATCCCAGAGGGAATCGGCCCTTGCAATCCACTTCCTTGAATAACCCTGATGATACAAATCATATATGGAATTGTCTTGGGGGTATATCTATAGAGACCGACTTAAAAGGGGAAGAAGCATTAAGCCTTACAGTTTGTCCAGATTTGTCAAGTTCTGAATAAAATCGGGTATCTTTCCCGTGAACTGATTATCACCAAGTCCCCTACAGTGCATTAAACAACATGATTCATATGAAGGAGAAAGAATAGAAATGGCTAAATATTAGCTGAGTTTGTGGATACTGGAAACTAACAGGTCTTCCAATTCCGTGAAGTTAACAAATGTTTGAGGCAGCTCCCCCGTGAAATTATTTGACCTAAGCCCCCTGAAACAAGAAAAACCCATGACAACACATTGGTTAATAGAACCTGAATGCTGTATCTCTCAACAGATCACTCTAATGGATAAAATTCCCTCGCCAGATACAAAATCATCAGCGAATAAAAACTCGATGCCTAACACAGAAATTTGCATCAAGAGACTCACAATTGATATAACTGGGACAAGTACCCGAGCTCTGGAGGAAGAGGTCCAGAAAGCCAATTGCTTTCGACGACTCTGAGCGGAATATGAAAGTTAAAATCTTGAAACATCAATCAACTTTAAAACAGCAAAGAGGCCAAAGGCGAGCGTCGGGATGAGTGGTCACTCACAATCGCTGAAGTGAGGATATGTTCCCCAACTCCTTCGGGATTGGACCAGTCAATCGGTTTCCGACTACAGAACTGCACCCACATCATCGTGTTTCCCCCAATCAAACAATAGAACATACACTCGTGAGAGAGAGAGAGAGAGAGAGAGAGAGAGAGAGAGCATACATCAAACTCAAGTTCGTAGAGGAGCCCCATTCTCTAGGAATTGTGCCGTTCAGGTAGTTGCGGGAGACATCACTGTTTATAGAGAGAGAGGATGAAGAAGAAGAAGATCGAAAATGGAGAAAGAGAGTGCTTACAAGGTCTGGAGGAAAGGCAATCTGAACAATCGAGGCGGAAGGGTGCCGGCAAGAGATTGCTTCTGAAGAATTCTGTTTTCGCAACGACACGAAGGCCTTATTCTAGCTTTACTTGAAAACTAGGCATCAAAATGATGTTACAAAATGGCTTTATTACATCTATTGATTTGTATACATAAATCTCAATTGATTCTAAATGAAAAAATTCTTCAAAAATGCCTAAAAAAAAGAAGTTTTGTTTAAAGCAAATGAATATATAGCTAATGTGAAAAGCACACATCACTCAAAGTACAGCCCTACCATGCATTAGTATGAATAACATATGTAACAAGCAGAGAATAGCATAAAAATTCTGAAACTACCCTTACGATTAAAGTTAGAGGGAATATAACTCTCATCACTTTGATATTTAACCATGATCTTTGAGTTTGACATTCCCATTAATCACTAAAAATATGATTTATATAATTAAATGCTAAGCATTATAATATTTGATTGTATTGATTAAACTTATAAAAATTTGTATAATCATACCGTGAACAATTAATATTATGCCCATAATTACTTCATGAGTAATTTTAATATGATAAGTCATTACATATTGTTGCTTCATTTCCACCAAAAAATCGGCTAATGTTTTTTATTTTATTTTATGAAATACTAATATTGTGCAAAGAGATTCAATTCGGCAGCCAGTCGAATCTATAAATAGAAAAGATTGGTGTGCAATTGTGTGATTAATATTAAAGTCTAGCGAGGAATCCACGATGGTATAATTCATGAAATCAAGGGAGAAAGAGACATGCTGTTGACGTGAGAAATGGTGTTGTTGCGGGCGTCGGTGGAATTCACGCAGGTGACGGCGTTGGTATCTCCGTCTTTTTTGTCACCCCATCCACCCTCTACACCGCATGGATCTGTGTCGAAATCCCAATCTGATTTCCCTAAAATCTTTGCTATTTCTTTCAACGCATCCACTGAAAGAGAAAAGAGCCGATAAGTCAAAAGGAACATCAATGTATCATGCAAAACAAGCACAACGAATGTCAGATTTGTGCGTGCTTGAGGTTGAATATATGTAAGAAAAACGAGCACCGAAAAAAAAAAAAAAAAAACTTTGTGTATGTTGGAGCCCAAAAGGTAAAGGAACAATACGATGAAAGCAATAAAAGATTGATGGGTTTATTTTTTTTCACCTTCGTCTTGGGGCAGAAGAGTGGCGGCAGCAGTTAAGGTAGTGATGCTGAGAAGGATGAGCATAGAGAAGAGATATCGAGCCGAGAAGAGAATCGTCATCATTTTAATCTCAAGCTTGACACACACATAAAGAGAGAGATCTCCTATCCTTTAATCGGATTCTGTGAAAACAAAACTTGGCTAAGCGAGGGAGCAAGAGAGAGATAATGGTTAAGTGAGTGATCTAACTTCATGCATTTATGTATGAAAAAAGGGAGAGTTGATAAAGGCTTTTTGCTTTTGTATATTTGACGACCTCAAGTCTTCCTCAAACATATGAATATTCATCCATAATTGAGTGAGTTTTGTTTAAACTTTTCTTGCATAATAACTTTTTTGGACCACAGACCTTTAATCTCAGAGAGAGAGAGAGAGAGAGAGAGAGAGAGTGGTGACATATAAATTTTAACAACCCGTTTAGTCATATATTGCATTAAAAAATTATGAATTAATTTTTAACCCCTAAACAAAAATATTAGAATTAAATTACATAACATATAATTTTAGGAGCATTTATTTTATTTTGTTCCATTTTTGCATTGGACCGACGATGAGTATTGATTTTTCCAATATTCATTGATATGATGGGAGATTTTTCATATATTTAGAATATACCCTGAGGGACATATTTTCTGGCAAGGAAGGTTTTGGATGAAATATTTAAAAATGATTAAAAAAAAAAAAAGAATATTATGCATGAGTGCATATATTTCGACAATATATATTCAGGGGACTATGCACAAGCAAAGTTGGAAATAAAATATTCCATGAAGATCAAATTCTTGGCCTATAAAAGGAGTCGCGTAGAGAGAGTCGAGGGGGGCCTTCTTCGTTTCTTTTCAGTCAAAGAAAACAGCACAAAAAGAGTTCTTTCCGTTGGGGGCTTTTTCTTTTTTCCTTCGTTCCTTTGAAAAAAACAGAAACACAAAAAAAGGAAGAAAAGCCTGCTGAGAGAAAAGTCCATGTCAACAAAAGGAGCCATGCTTTTGCTGAAGAAAGTAAAAGGGCACAGGAGGGAGAGAGAGACGTGAGAGGACGTGAGGCAGAGAGGAAAAAATAAAAAAAGATGAAGAACTGTTCATCTTCTTCGTGAGGTCCTGTCGACGTCCGCTGCTGCCCACTACGCCTGCACCGGCCACCGCGCCCGCACTGCCTTGCGCCGGCCACCGCGCCTCTGCCACTGCCGCTCCGCCACCGCCGCTTCGCCGCTACCTCGCCAACCACCGCCGATCGTCCCTCGCGACGCTCGCAGCGCGCTCTGTCGGGCTCCGCCGGCCGTCCACCTCGCTGTGCCACCGCCTCCGAAGCTGCGACGTTGTCTCTGCCCGTCGGTCCGCCCACCGTCCTCGACGCTTCCCCCGCTCACCCGTCGCCGCGCCCGCCGCTGCCTCTACCCGAAGCTGCGTTGCCGGTCCGCCAGAGCAGCACGCCTCCGTCGCCGTCGCCCTTGCTGCCGCGCCTCCCTCTGCCCGACGCCGCTACTCGCCGTCGCAACAACCACTAGCAGCGCGAGCCCGCCTAGCTCCGCCAGCTGCCGCCGCCCGTCCGCCTCGCACTCTGCAGCCCCCAGTGACTCCGGCTCCCCCCCTCACCGCGCGTCTGCTGCCCCCTCGCCGAAGCTCCGACCGACGGTGACCCACCACCCTCAGCTACCCGCCACCACAGCGACCCTTCCTCGAGCCACGCCGAGCCTCCATCGTGATCCATGAGCTGCCGTTCGCTAAGTTGCTAAGTTGCTAAGCTGGATTTAGAAACCAAAACTTGAATTAGGTAAAAATATTGTATTTTTGGGTTTTCAAATATTTTGTTTCTTTATTTATTTGAAATATTCCCTGATGCATTATTGAAATCCCAGACAAGATATTCGTAACTCGAGTAGCATTCTAAATTGTGAAATTTTCCTAATTTCACAATGTGCATATGATGAATAGTTTGATTTCACGTTCGAAATACGACTTGCAATCGCATGAAAAAATCGCTAATTCAATCTCACGCTCGAGATATTATTCGTGTTTTGCTTAAAATTAGTTAATCCAATCTCATACACGGACACGATTCGTCAATTTATTTCCAAAATTAAATGAATATGTATGATATCTTACCTAATTTGTTGCCATGCTGTTCTTAATGGCTTTATTTGGTTGCTCTTGTAAAAGGAAAAGCCCAAAAAATATATTTAGATTAGGTTTATGTTGGAATATTACTTGTTTTAGGATTATTTTGCATGTTTAGAATAGGAAATTTATTTATTTCGAGTTTCTTAAATAAAAATACCAAAAAAATTAATTTAGGGTGTTCGATTTTCATTTCATTAATTTAAATTGCATGTTTAATTATTTGACAATTTTAATTTCGAATTTCATTAAAAAAAAAAAAAAACTAGAGTTATGGCATTCTTTGCACGTCATCTAGTCATTGCATATTATGATTAGATTGCACATTTATTTTAATTCTAGATAACATTTGTAATTTACTATAAGTTTAGATAATTTTTCTTAGATAGATTGCATTTTAGGTTAGGGATCACTAAGTTAAGATAGCATTCTAGTTTAAATTAGGATTTGGCCTAGTCTAATTCCTAATATAAGTTGGATGATATCTTAATCTGGATAGATAATTTTTGCAATTTTCTAATTTCGAATTTCATGTAAAATACTCAAAAAAATTGTCTTAGAATAAATCAATTTTATTCTCTAGAATAGATTGCATGTTTATTAAGAAAAAAAAATATTATACTTACGTCATATAATTTAAGTCATATTGCTATGTCATATCACTTCATTAGTAACATGCACTGCATAAAGCATGATTCTCATTAAATAAGTAAAACAAAAATTAAGTGATTGCGTGTTAATTCATTGCCATGAGATAAGTCTCGTAATTTATTTATTGTTTTATTTGAAGATTAAATTGGTGATTTGCGCACCCGCACGATCATCTCACATATTAGGAAGATAAATTAAAATCAATTCAAGATGCCTGTAAAATATTTTTTTTTTTTAAAGAAAAAAGAAAGGTACCAAAATGACATTAGATAAATCTAGTGTAATTAAGTTATCGAATTCACATCGCAAATCTCCCGTTACTTTATTGGGTTTAATCGACCAATCAAAAATAGATTAGTGACTATTCAAAATTGAAAAATCATTTGCATGTTGAGAACTTGAACTTAAGTCGCGAGTTGGAATAGGCTTAAGAGGACCTGAGCTAAGTTTAAGCTTAGAAATTCATAGCCAAACCTTAGGTGATTCGCCCGAGGTTAGGTCTTGCGAGAGAGAGAGAGAGAGAGAGAGAGAGAGAGATGTGATCGTTATGTGAGTGGTCTTCACGAAAAAGAGAGAATGGACAAATACTCTTTGCTCTTGTATGTCTGGATATGAGAGTGATGTGTGAGAGTGAGAGAGAGAGACGACCCCAAGTCTTCCTTAATTGTAGGGAGAGAGAGATGTGATCGTTAAGTGAGTGGTCTTCACGAAAAAGAGAAAACGGACAAAAACTCTTTGTTTTTGTATGTCTGGATGTGAGAGTGATGTGTGAGAGTGAGAGAGAGACGACCCCAAGTCTTCCTTGATTGTAGGGAGAGAGAGATGTGATTGTTAAGTGAGTGGTCTTCACGAAAAAGAGAGAACGGATAATGACTCTTTGCTCTTGTATGTCTGTGAGAGTGATGTGTGAGAGTGAGAGAGAGACGACCCCAAGTCTTCCTTGATTGTAGGGAGAGAGAGAGAGAGAGAGATGTGATCGTTAAGTGAGTGGTCTTCACGAAAAAGAAAGAATGGACAATGACTCTTTGCTCTTGTATGTTTATATGTGTGTGATATGTCAAAGTGAGAGAGAGAGAGACGACCCCAAGTCTTCCTTGATTGTAGGGAGAGATAGAGATGTGATCGTTAACTGAGTGGTCTTCACGAAAAAGAGAGAATGGACAATGACTCTTTGCTCTTGTATGTTTATATGTGAAAGTGATGTGTGAGAATGAGAGAGAGAGATGACCCCAAGTCTTCCTTGATTGTAGGGATATCCATCTAGAATTGAGCTGTTAAGCTTTTGTCCATCTCTTCTTGCTTAATAACCTTTTTCATATTGTTGGTTTATCCAATCCCTCTTTTCATATTGTTCTTCCAATGACAATAGTCTTTTTCATTGCTCTAATTTTGGCGGTCGACACCAAAGTTTTGGTTGTCGACTTAAAGTTAAGTTATATTGAAAATTATGGATTAATTTTTAGCCTCTAAAAAAAATTCCATTAAATTACACAGCAAAGCACAAGTCAACACTAGAGCACAGAGGAGGAGAAGGGACTGCCAGGGTAGCCTAAGGACTGGCTAGCGTGCTAGAGACTGGAGGGTGAAGGGTCTCCGCCGGTTGGACTCTTCCGTAGGTCGAGAGCCTATAAAAGGATGCCTTTGGATGCTGACCCGGGAGTTTGGAGAAGTTTAGGACAGAAGGAAAAAAAAAAAAAAAAAAAAAAATAGAGAGAGAGAGAAAAGAGAGGAAAAAATATCCGCGGTGAGAAATTTTGCTCAGAGCATAATAGAGATGACAGAAAAACGTTCACTTCCAGTAAGAATATATCTTGAATGGAGATACCACACAAACATACCTCCAAAATTTTGCTCAGAGCATCATAGGCTTCAGCATGGCTATTGTCATTGCTTTCCTTGTGGAAGAAAATTCATGAATGATTTTAGGCTATAGAAATCACTAAACTCATCCATTAACTCAAGAAAACAAAGCTACTATTCTTAAAGTCGATGCACACCTGAAAAGCGTGTTTAACAAAGCTAAACACCAAATCAATGAGATCCTTCTGTGCTCCTTCAATAAGAAACGAGGATATCTCCAGTAACAAGCACCCGGGTGAAACTGCATTCTCTAAGTATCATAACAGGAGTGGATTCATCACTCTGTATGAAGGACCTATGCATACGGATGCAACCTAGTAATCTCTGCGATTGCTAACAGTACAAAAAAGTTCTGGATGCTCACAAATAGAGTTGGTCGTCGATAATCAGACATCTGTTACAATGAATTGTCAAATATGACCTAAAGGACTCCCCCTTTATCAAGTGTATCATCAGCAGTCAAGTGTATATGCGTATGTGAACATATATGAATCTTTCATTTTAATCATCAATATAGCTTGCTAACAATTCTATCCACAAGCATTCTCTCTCCATTACCTTTTAGCATTTACC
Source organism: Eucalyptus caleyi (assembly GCA_014182885.2). Lineage (NCBI taxonomy): Eukaryota > Viridiplantae > Streptophyta > Magnoliopsida > Myrtales > Myrtaceae > Eucalyptus > Eucalyptus caleyi. The sequence goes on from CM024476.2 coordinate 23,841,910, forward strand.
TCAATGGCATGCTCATTTCCTGGTTCTTTGTCCGTTGATACATCCACTTCATCTCTTCCCCTCTCAAACTCATCTTTCTTATTTAGAATGCCAAATCTTTTGAGAAACGACACAAAAATTTCTCTGGTTGCAGAAGAATCCATGATAGAAGCTAAGCAACCAATAGCATCCTGAGAAATCAAAAGTGAGCATGATAATCTAACTAATATTATGTCTGTCAATAACTAAGCAATGGGAAAAGTAAAAGGTAATCCGTGAGCATTGACTGTATATATCTCAGAGTTAAAGTTCTTTAAGACGGCTACTCAATACAGCTTCCTTTTGCTAATTCAATGCAATCCACAGGACTCAATCCTCTCTTTAGAAAAATTCATTCGCAAAATTATTGAACGCTTTATAGCGCCCAGAAATTGATCCAATTCACAAAGCGGCCACAAAGTTCTATAACTCACATGCATGACGATCCCTTCCACAATGGCTAACCTTATCTATCTAATCAAATCTAGTACTTCAAAGTATTCTGGTGTTCCATGGTGAGTTCATGGAGGGTAGACACATGGTACGCTACACTGATGCCACTTCACTTCTCATAGCTTTAATTCTTTTTAACTTTTCCTTTGAGGTTTTCTAGTAACAAGTACACGATCCGTTGTTTCAATGCCAACCCAACCTCACATAACTTTTTCTTTTTTTTTCCTTTTTTTTTTTCCATTTCTAAAGAATAATTTGTTGTCAGTAAGAATATAATAAAAAACCATAAAAATTCTAGTTTATGCATGGCTATCATGCTTCTAACATATGTTTCAACCACACAAAAGCAATACCATTATTTACCTTCGCCATTTTACATTAAAATATAAAATTACAACCAACAAATATCGAAAAATAACTAATCAAGTAAAATAATATTATCTATTCCAAAGTTTAATGATATGAACTTATTTCTGTGCATGCTGAACATAAATTTCAACTTGCTTATAATATTTTACAAATTAAAAAAAAAAAACAAAAACAAAAGGACATGAAAATGTTCGAGTTGAATCTTGAATTGATGGTCAAAATTATATTTTCTCAAATCAGTTCAACTATAGCTTCCTGAAGTGACAGGACCACATGTCCTATAGAATCACCCTAATTTATCATGCCAAAAAAAGTAGCATTAACCTCTTTATACCAACCAAACTTACTTTCAACAGTCATGGAATGTTGCTTTATTTCAAACCTACTCGGCCGATTCTCCACCTAATGCTTTTCTCCATATACATAATTTTTCATCTGAAGATTCGATATTGTCAATGGCATGAGAAAAGGCAAGACAATCATGCCGAGTAGAGGATTCCAAGTAAGTTGAATAATTTTAGGATCACTGCATCTTGAATTCACACTTCATTCTAAGGAGTCAAAAGTATATAACTATTCCAACAGTGAAGGTTTTTCTATTGATTTTCTGATTTTTCAAAAGCTGCCGTTGTCTGGTGCGGCACACTAGGGAACTATTCTCTCATGCAAAGCAGGGATGGAACAATATTTTCCCCATAGGCAGGGAATGGGAACAATATTTCTGGCCTGCTCCTCCCAATGGCAACCACTAGCGCATGCAATTCAAAAAGTGCCTTGAATGATGCAATCAGAAGTATTAATTGTACTTAAGGAAAATTTACAAGTCAAAAGGGCTGCAGGGAGGTCTAAAAACACGACGGAAACTTCTAGCTAGAATCCCAAAAATTTTTAAGCTTCCATAGGATATCAAATAGCACATAATGACCTAATATATATCCATGTAGCCACCCCATCTACGTGAACTGACTCCACAATACTTTCTGCAGCACTTATAAGAATGATGCGGCCTCACTAGGAAGGAGATTAGGCAGGTCTAAATCTGACCAACCCAACAATCAAATTTAGAATGTCAACTACCTCATACTATACAAAAACCTTCGAATTCCTCTCTACTTCTTCCAGCATTAACATTGACAGAAAGAGCTCCTACTACTTATACTATTTTCAATCTGGACAGGACTGAGGAGGGAGATGGAGTTTGGATTATCATGGAGTATTAGTATCCTGTTATTATCTTATGGTGCACATGAGTCCTATTAGCATCTTTGAGATGAGGCATGTGCCTAAAAAATTCAAGAAGAAGTTCAGACAACCAAAGTAAGTGGAAAATTATGAATATGAAAGGGGAGAGGAGAAAACAACTGTGCAATAACTAGTAAGAAATTTAGTATAGTCAAAAATGACTTTAGTGATTGAGGGAGAACCTTCAAGTATGACCTTGTCACAGGAATGGAATCGACAAATAAGTCCAATAAAAGTTGGAGCAACTCAGTGGAGCATGAACTTAAAGCCTTGATAATAAGTCCAATAAAAGTTGGAGCAACTCAGTGGAGCATGAACTTAAAGCCTTGATATTTCTGCTTGCAGTTTTCTTGGAGTAAATTGGTAGAGTTCGAATTCTAATCCGGATGCTTGCACAGTACAGGTGTCTAAATCTTTAACTACTCTAGAGCCAAGTACACTTGTATTCTGATTCACAAGGATCAGCAGAATTAGAACAGTACTATCAGGAGATATAAAAATGGTATAACAACCTCTTCCCAGCTAAAGAACAAGTGTGAGCCAATTGTCATCAATGTGGCAAGAAAGATCACCTTTAAAGCAAGAGCCACACTTTCATGCATAATAGAATATTTTTTAAGAAAATCAGTCAATAATACTGCCAAACGTCTAAATTGTTTGTCTGTGTCACTTGAACCCCAGCAAAAGGCCGGTAACAGTTTCCAAAGGTCATGAGCATGACCCAGCAGCTCCTTACCAAGTACTGATTTCTTAACTGGAGAAAAGATAAACAGAAGCACAATCAAATCCCCGATGTCACTTAAATGTTAATGATGAACTGAACAAAACTCAAATCAAGTAATGCTGATTAAGGACTCCACTTCATACATGAACAATTGGCATTCAACCAAAGCTCACACTAAAAAATATGCATCAAGGAAGGAAAAGTTAATGTCACAGAGGCAGATGAAGAATAAAATTGCATAAACAACAATATTTTGCTCCCCAGACCTGTCCCTCCTATCAAATATCTACAGAATGCAAAAAAACATACCTTGAGATGAACAATTGCAATAAGGAAATATTTATATGCATAATTCAAGGGTATCATAAGCCAAGTAAGGAGAGGTCAACGCTTTGGAATGGTACCTATCAAACGGGATCAACATATATAATAAATAAATAAATAAATAAATAATTCAAGAAGTTGACAGTTCTGTTATAATGTTTCAAACAAGCTTTCAGCACAGCTTACAAGCAGGTTGAATCACCCAGCTTGATAAGTCTATGGAGACTCTTACTGAAGGCTAAAGCTCCTTCTAGCACAGCTTGTGAACATGCAAAAATGATCTCACGTGACGATGATCTATCGCAAGGAGTTTATGATGGACAAAAATGTTTTTTGTATTGAGTTTTGGTTAAACGCATGGAATTTTGTGCACTTATTCTGTGTAAAATGTGTCTCCTGTCAAAGAACATTTAGCAGTGCCTTTGCAAAAAACAGGACTTTTACCCTGCTTAAACTGATTTGAATCTGAATACAGATTTAAAGATGGAGATTCTAGGTTGCTTTTAACCAATAACTCATAAGTTATGCACAACCAGTGGTGAATCTGTGCTAAACAGCCAAGGATCTCCACACTTATTATGACGTCAAATATGACATCTGAAAAATGAAAATCATGGAAACAAAAGTCATGTAGAATGATGACATACCTCCAGAACTAGCACGCTTGAAAGATTTTGAAAGGGGCACAATGTAATCCATGTAATACTCAAGCGATGAACCAACCACATAATCTCTTAGTATGGGCACCAACCAAACATTACTAGAACTAAAATTGTCGGGACGCAGTGAAATAGGCACAACGGAAAGCATCTTTTCTGGGCCCATAGCAATTACAGCAGAACCAATACATCTCTGAAGCTGTGCATCACAGTAAATTAAACAATGATGAGTTACCATTCAAACAATCTTCAAACTACACAAGTATTACTTTTATAAAGCTAGACAGTCAATTTGTTTCATCAGATAATGGCAAACTATGCTCAAAGCTCTGTTAACTTGTCATCTACCCAAATTTAGTAAAAGAAACTTTTGTTAATCCTTATATGTAAGTAAAAAAAATAACCTGCTGTTAACGCTCCAATCATCAATTCAATCTAACTCTAACAAAATTCATGACGACAAGCCGATTTGGAGTTTGCTATGAACCCCATCTTCTTATTTGCACACTTCAACAGGATAAACATATGAAGCAAAGATGACTTGAAAAATCAAATTTTGGAGAGCAAGATCAAGTAATAGCCTTTACATCATTCTCTTGAAATCAATTTCGAGATCAAGGCAAATCAATTCCCTTTAAATCATTCTCTTTTCCTTTATACATGAAATTAAATCAATAACAAGGCAGCAAGGGGTGCAAACCCAAGTACCAAAAGAGATCAAGAACCAAAAACAAGCTCAATTCATCGATAATGACAATAAATGCATCTACATCGACATGCATTATTTCAAGTCGCATTTCCACTTCCATAAGAACATTGACAAAAACAAGGACAAAACATATCGCCTTCTTCCATGAGTAACCAGCCTCGCTATGAATGAAAACATCATCGCATAATTGAGTACTTTTGTTGCTTCAAAGAGCAATACAGTGACTTTATTCAAGACCTTTATCCATTCATAACATACTCATAATTTCAGCAGCAATTTTAATGACAGAAAGAACACCACTGCACTGATATGCCATGTAGAGAGCTGAACCAGAGGCGAATTGGGCCATTACACTCTTAACTACAGATAATAATGGACATTTTCAGATGCTCTTTACCAGAATATGACAAGAATACCATATGGCAAACTTGCGCACTTGCAAGAACTTAAAAAGAAGCTAAAGATGATCCTACAGAAATAACAGCTTTCCCACCAATGACATTTCTCATGCGATAAATTTCTAAAGCATACAAATACGTACATGGCCTGTGATAGATGGGTCCCTTTCAGCTGAGGTCATTAAGTGAACAAGTTTGAGCAGGATACTCCTCATATAGATGTAAGAAGTTTTTCCTACACAACATTTAGAGATGAGAGGAGAGGACTGTGTAAATCAGTTTGTAGTCATATTAACAAAGATAATCAAATGAGAAAAAATAGTCTTTATACACTTTAAGAATAGTGCATGTTAAATAAATCCTGAACAATCTCACACGTCATTCTATACTAACAGAGGAAAAGCACTGTCACCCGCAACCAATGTGGCATTATTTTAAAAAAAAAGCTGTCATTCCATAATTCAAATGAACTTCCAAGAGACAACAATCTTCTTTTTCAAGGAATAGGAAAATGAAGGAGGTATGTACCCTAGCTAGTCCAAAAGAACAGACTGATGAAAGAAATGGGCAAAATCCACCGTAAAACCAGTACTCATGATTCAGGACATTCTAAGTCTAAACTTTAAATAATTTGTAACATGTCCGTACAGGAAAACTCTCCAAAAAAATTGCAGCTTAATCACTAAAGTCAAGTTCAAACTGACACCTTATGAAGATCAAATAGCAAAACACAGGACTTTAGAACTTTTACAGTGAAAAATCATCAAAATTGCTGATCATATCCTGTTTGACTTCCAACATGCAAGACAAAGTACTTTTGAGAAGTTGAAACTGTAAACCTCATGCAAAGGTCAAAACTCAATTCAAGTAGAAGTCCAGTTCTGCGTAATTTATAGCAAGGTATGGCACTAATATATATGTCTTTGCTAAAGTTTGACATTTCTTTTCTGTTAATGCGAAATAAATATGAAGTCCTAATGAAAGAGGAAGAATGCCTTCCAGCTTATTTAGTTGTTGAAAAACAAACCAAAAATACAGCTACAGCAGAGCTCGTAAGCCTCTACAATGTTGAACATTATCAGCAAGCCCACAACAAATAGAATTGAAAGTAAGAACCGCAGAAAGTAGTTGCCAAGAAGTCAAGATGGAGAAACATAGAGAATTAATATGGGTTCAGACACAAGTATAAGCCATTTCTTTCATAATCGAATTCAGAAATTGACATACAGTAGTCCTTGATCAATGTCTGGTAGAACTTAATCATGCCAATCATACAAATCACAAGAAACAAAGAACATTAAATATATTGAGCTTGAGTTATTTCATGACAAAGCAAAGGGTTAATACATGTATTTGCAATTGATGAATGGCAAGAAATGAAGATCTTCTATAGCATACAAGAAATCAAGATGTATGCATACCAAGTTTGAGGTACAAAAGAGACATTACGGAAAGTGCATGCTGATTTGGAGTTTCGCCATGGGCACTAAGGGCACTTTCCAAAGCAATACATATTCTCCTTATTGCAATTGTTTCCAGACTCTCCTCACTTACGTCATCACTTGGTTGGCTCTCCATATGGAAAGTCTCTTCATTTACTTGTTCATTAATCAAGTCCTTCAAAATACTCAAGGCCTGTGATGCAACATCAGCCTCACCAACAAGAAGTCCTAAATTAGTATAATCAAGTGCATCAGAAAGCAAACACCGGGATTAACAATATCAAAAGATCAAGCGAACCATCCACAATCTCATTTCCAGTAACTAAAATTAACAGAAGATAAAAGTAGAGTCCTTGAAAGTAAGCTTCCAAGTACATCAACCTAGGCTCCCAAGTGGTAGAGGTTCATTTGTTTATCAGTCAAGGGATAATCCCCTACTTCCACTATCTCAAAAATGATGTCTTAGACTCTTTGATGTACTGCAGTTGCATGAAATTTCAACAGTTTATCATCTTTAGATCCATCCTCAGGACTCGTAGTCCTTGACCAATCTGCTGAAGAGATGCAACTTGCAAAAGAAGACAGTACCAGCTTGCTTGCTTTCCTGAGAAAACAACAAAACATATCTTCAATTGCTACTCATTTCTTACGATATGCAAAAGAATAGGAACACATTTTCACCTTTCAAAGCCCAATTACGATCAACAAGGCCATAAAGGGAAGAATACTGACCTAAAAAGGTGACAATTACATGTCGCAAAGTCTAAAAAAAAGAAAAAAAAAAATCCCAAAGAGCTTGAAAGAGCAGAACTGGATACAGCAATGCATGATTTGCGACAATATACCTTAGGACGCTTGGCCAGGGAGAACTTCAAAAGCGTCTTCAATCCGAATTTCACCGAATCCCAATCCTCCAAGTCGCAAAACCCAAGCAAAACCCCCGAACACTTCACCGCGGACCTCACGCTGGACACGGCCAGCTGCTCCTCCTCCCTCGCCAACACCTCCGCCAACACCTCCGCCGCCTCCCTCGCCCTCGCGGGCGCGATCCCCTGCGGCGGCACCGCGGCAGGACGATCACGAGGAACGACATGAGCGCCGCGACCTCCGTGGAGTCTAGGGCCTGCAACGAGGACGAGGTCTCGACGGCGGACATGGCGGCGCCGAAGTAAGAGGCGGGCGTGAGGGGGAGGGACTCGGCGTCGAGGATGGCGCGCATGGCGGCGGCGATGGCGAGGAGGTGGCGGTGCTGAGGGGCGGAGGATTTGGCGTAGCGGTCCATGAGCTGTTGGCAGACGTCGGCGCCGTCTCGCAGCGGTTCGTCGGCGTGGTCGTGCTCCATCTGTTGATCCTGTGGAAGCAACGAGGGTCGCTCTTCCTGTTTCCGTTGTCTGTGCTTTGTGGCTTCATGGCGGCAGCCGCCGGCGGCGGCGGATGCTTCGATTGCCGCCGTGCGGTGGCTTCTCCCGGCTGTGGAATGTTTCGGGGTAAGAAATTCGCCTTTGATGCTTAATCCATGTTTTTTCATATTTTTACGATAACTAAAACTCAGGGGGTCGTTATTTTTTTTCACATTTGATCTATATTGCTTCGCAAAGAACATTTTTTGATTACATTGATTAGGTTTGACTTGTCCCGATTCCTATCATGTAACTCAACTTTCAAAAGAAATACAAATGATTAATCTCATAAAAAAATCTCAAATTATGCATGTTGTAATCCAAATACTCCGAATCTTTTTAACATCACAAAAGATTTTAAATTCATTTTTTTATGACATATATATCCTAACTTTGACCAAAAAAAAAAAAATTAAGGTATACCACCCGTCGTAGTGGCTCAGCTAGGTAGACGCTAGACTTCCATCGAGGAGGTCTAATGTTTAAAGCTCCTGCAACGCAAGTTGCAGAAAAAGCTTTGCCAGTCTCGACTGGCGACCCTGCCAAGACGCACGTGTGTGGTGGGTAGCAAGACGTGTCACCTCAGTGGTTTACCTCCAGTTCTTGGCCGTCTGAAGTTCCTGGGCCACCAAAAAAAAAATTTAAGTATTTGTCTTGCTATGGACAAATTTAAGGTTTTTGGTGACATAAAAAAATTTAAAGATATTTATATCACAATAATTATAATTTGAGGGCAAATCAAATTTATGGAGCAAAAGTGGTACTTCTGATCTTTCCTTTCAATCATTATTGTTTTCTTGTTTTATAATTAAAAGGTGTTAAGATTTCAACGAGAAGTTTTCCGTTTTCAATTTCATCTTAGGTATGCTAAAGTATTCTCAAAGGAATTCTAGTGATATGAAAAACAAACTAATAAAATGAACATATGAAGAAGGGTTATTATTGTGATAAGAAATGACATCACAAGATTCTTTTTGGCGGAAACAAAGCATCGTTTTTTAATAGGAGTATACACGGGAACCGCACTGAATCGACTAGTTTTGGTTATTCTTGATTCCAAATTTTGGAATAGGAATAATCAGACCAATTCCTAATTCCATATGGAAATCAAATTGCTCAGACGATATGTCTTTTTTTTTTTAAAAAAAAAAAAAAAATACCCTCTTCTTTTAAAGAGTAAAGAAAAGGAAATTGCCAAAATCCTAAATCGAACCAGTCTAACCTAGGAATTAATCTAGTTTCCAGTTCTAAAGTGAAATCGGCCCAACTCAGGAATCAATCACCTTTCCTTTTTAATGATATGCAAGAAAGGATAGAAAAGAATAGGAAACTTTATATTTTATGGCAAAGTTGATTTGAGAACCTACGGTAAGTAAATAGCCAAGAGAGAGGAAGAAAGGGAGGAAAAATAGAGAGAAGAAGAGGAAGAAATGAATCCTAAAAGCCAACAAGAGGTGCTTCATTTATGTGTTACCAAAACCGTATACCTATTGCGATATATTTACATTGAATATAAATTATACATTACCATGATGCCCTTATGTATGTAAAAAGAAATAAAACCTAAAAAATAAAACCAACACCACTCAAGTAATGTAACACTCCCCTTAAACTAGTATAGGTCACTCATACCCAACTTGGAACAACTAGTAACGAAGACAGGACAAAACAACACTTTAATAAACATATCAACCAATTAATCTCTAGAGGCAATATAAAGAGTAGTAACCAACTTCTGCTTCACAACATCACAAATAAAGTGACGGTCAACTTCTATACACGTAGTTCGCTCATGAAAAATAGGATTCCTAACAATATAAATAGTTGCTTAATTATCACACATTTAATTATCACACATCATATCATAAGTTGATTAATAGAAGGGATTTCAGCCACAACAATTTAGTCACAATATGTGCCATAGCACGATATTAGGCCTCCACAATAGACTTAGGAATAGTTGTCTATTTCTTGCTCCTCCAAGTAATCAAATTACCACAAAAAAAAGTGCAATACCTAGTCGTAGACCAATGATCACATGCTAACCCAGCCCAATCAACATCGGAATAGCCAACTAAAGTTTATAAATCAGCCCCTTATTAGGAGAGCCTTTAAAGTACTAGAGATCCGATAAACAGCGTCCCAATGAGCCTTTCTTTGGTAACTCCTTTAATTGACTCACCACACCAATAACAAAGGATATATCAAAATGTGTAACAATGAGATAAATTAACTAATTAGCTTGAATATCATGAATATCCTTGATGCTTATCATTAGTATCATCTTTGATATGACTTCTAATTAACACGCAATCACTCATTCTTTTTTAGGATTTTCTCTTATTTAAATGAAATTTAGTCTATGTGAAATGCTATGCAATGACATGCCAAAATGCCTAACTAAAATGACATGTAACATACAACGTATTATGCGAACTATATGTATCTAATGACAATGTAATTATCCTAATATGTCACGCACTCAGATGATCCTAAACATGCAATGACTAGATGACGAAATGCCCTAATTCTGAGTTAGACAAGCATGATATTTTTTATTCTTCTTTTCCTTTTTTTTTTTTTATAGAATTTGAAATTAAAATTGCCTAATAATTGAACATGCAATTAATGAAAAGAAAATCTAACATCCTCAATTAATGTTTTTGGCGTTTTTATTTCAAAAATTCAGAATAAATAAAATGCCTAATCTAAATATGCAAATTATCCTAAAACAAGCAATATTCCAACATGAACCTAATCTAACTCATATATATATATATATTGGGTTTTTCTTTTAGCGAAATAAATCGATTCAAACAATACGACGACAAATTAGGCAAGATATGATTGATATCCACCAAATTAATTGATGAATCGTATCTTGCGCATGAGATCGGATTGACAATTTAACATAATCTTGAGCGTGAAATCGGATTGGCGATTTTTCCGTGCAATTGCGAGTCATATTCCAGGCTTGAAATCGGACTGTCAATCGTATGCACATTGTAAAATTATAAAAATTTCACAATTGATAAGGCTACTTGAGATTACAGATATGATAACATATCGAGAATTTCAATCATGTGCATCGACGAATATTTCAAATAAGGAAACGGAATTTGCGGAAATCAAAATAGATAAGATTTTCACCTAATTCGAACATTGGTTTCCGAATTCCAATCCTCAAATGACTACTCGCGACGCAATGTGGTGGTGCTCAGTGAGGCTCACAGGATGGCTACTTGCCAGGGGGCTTTGCGTGTGGCTCCTTGATGATTGCTCGATTCAACGATATGTGCGTAAACCTCGAGAAGCAATTTGCAAAATGGTAACTTTTGTTGTTGTAGCAATAGCAAGGCTTACCCGAGAGACCTAGAGAACCACAATGGGGAGATGCTCCAAATTTCGATAAAATAAGCATGCGAAATCCTCCCTCCTTTCAATGTATACGTCCTCCTTTATTGAAAGAACGCGTGCCCTTCTCTTGCCAAGATTTTAGTGACTCGGATGCTTGCTGAATTTTGACCGAGCTCAATCACCTCGCTGGAATTCGTTGGCAATGCGAGTATTGGTGCAAATCGTCTGGGCGCGACGAAACAAACCCGAGGATCGGGCTGATTGGGATGGGTGACGTGAGCAGTGGCTACTGGCGTTGCGGTAGCAACGAGGACGTGGCCAGGAAACAACCAGCTCGGTTCACGGATGCGGGCCAGCAGCGATGGCGGCGTTCGGGCAATAATCGGAACAGCAACTATGAGGGGCGGAGTTGCAGTGACGTCATCGATGAAGGGGCTGCGGTGGCGTCGTCAAACGGTCGAGTAATAACTCAACAGGGTGGCAGCTCGTTGACAATGTATCGCAGACGATGAAAGCACCGCGGCAGAAGTGTTGGCATGGGTCTTGACCAATAAGACTCGCGCTCTTTCCTCCCTCACGTCTCTCTCTCTCTCGTATCAAGAATGCCCCCTTTTTTTGGTCCTGTAATGAGTCCATTTATAGTGAAAGGGTGTAAACCATCGAGGAAACTTTCCTTCTGTGCATGCTTTGAAAAATATTCTATTTCCTTTCCTCTTCCTCATTGACCGAATGCCTTCTTTGCAGGGATATAACTTTTTTCGCAAATCCATGTGCCCGTAGTGTAGAACGTGCCCAACATTCCCTTCTCATGTTGATCTTCCGAGTTTCAATATGCTCGTATCTTTCCACATAGGGCTATGCATGATGAATAATCTCCGCAGATTTAATTTCTTTAACCCAAATACTAGCCCACAAATTGATCGAGTATTGCCAAAAATTCAAGATTGTAATAGACTTTTCCTAAATTCCGAACCTTGCAAAGATGAACTTGCAATATCTCCTTCCTATGCTTGTCCTCACCGAATATACAAAAGATTCACCGAATATTGGAAGAATAATATAAATCTTTTCCAAAATATATCAAATTGCCAATTTGTACAATTGGAGCTCATCCGCCGCTGATCAAATGCAAAAGTGATAAACAAATAGATAAATGCAACAAAAATTATATGCTATGCAATTTTAATTCTATTTTTTTAGAGGTTAAAAATTAATCCCTAATTTTCTATGCAATAAATGGATGACTGAGTAGCCAAAATTTAGGTGTCTATAGTAGATTACGCCATGACGTTGCTTCCTTAAAGATGACCTTTTAATTAATGTTTTTTTGGTCGAAAACCTTTTAATTGCGCCTTTTTTTATTACTGTTGGCACGGTAATTTTGGAACTCAACAATGACTGCCCAATCAACCATGTAATGAGGGGACAATTTCTACAACGAGAAATGCGCATGCATGCAGTGACTATGGGAGTCTCCTAAGACAATTATACGTTCCTACCGACCCTGAGAATCTGATCTCCATGATTAGCAATTTGCTTTTGCATGGGAAAATTGTCCAAGAAATTTTAAATTTATTACACTTCTACCAATTTAGTCCTAGATCTTTTAAGTTGTAAATTGAGTTCTAAACATTTTTACTTCTTATCAATTCAACTGTAAACCTTTTCACTTTTTGCCAATTAAACAATCTAGACAATTTTGACCAGAAATTACTAACATGAATAGCCGATGCTGACGTGGTACTTTTTTAATAATATTTTGAATATTTTACGTTTTTTTTTTTTTTTTTTTGGCGATCTCGCCCGTGGCTAGCAAGAGTTGGCCGGCAACTCTTGTTTGCCCTGGATCCAAAAACCCAAAAATAAAGCAAAAAAGTTATAAAATAAAAAAAAAAGAAAGAGAAAAAATCATCTAGAATGGAGTAGTAAAGCTTTTGTCCAACTCTTCATGGAAAGCAAGAGTGAGAGCAAGTCAGAGACAGAGATTGATGCCTGAAAGTGAGAGATAGAGAGAGAGACAACCTCATGTCTTCCTCCAATGTAGGGATATTCCATTTAGAATGAAGTAGTAAAGCTTTTGTCCAACTCTTCTTACCTAATTTTTTTCTTCTAGGGACAATAGCCTTTTTGTTGCTCTAAGTTTGCTATGACCATGTCTCAGATTTAGATTATTATACAATTTATTGAAGGCGAAGTCCATATTCCACAATTCTTAGAAACTTCAGCAGCTCATGAAGTTGTCCACAAAATAACTAGATTCGCTTTTTTTGGGACAAATATTTTTTCCCCTCTTTCTTTTGACTTCAATTGTAACAAATTACTATTCTTTTAGAAATTAGTCAAGGGCTACGGCCACCAAGACCCGGTTATGTGGAGGCCAATGAAATACCTTGCAAGTCCTACAAATTGGTTAAGTCCAATCCTCCGCCCCCGACTTGATATAGTTTGCGCGCCATTGGTGGTATCATATATGTTGACATAAATAATGGAAAAAGTTATCCTATTAAAGTTGTTAAAAAATATATATACATATCATATATGTCGAGTTTGGGATTTAATGTCAATGGACAAAATAATAATATCTTAAGACTTTTCAAGACAATAATTGAATTGTACAACTGTGGAAACTGAAATATTTGGCACCATGGTCTATCTCGTTCATTAATGGGTGCTTGTACATTAGCATATCTAAGTCTCTATCGATGTTGACGAATGTTTCACCAAGTCAACTATACAACACTCTTTTTTAAGATAAAATTACCAAAGTAAGTTCTAAATCGATTGTATTTGTATCAATTAAGTTGTAAATTTTTCAATTATACCAATTCAATCCTAAAAAAATGAGGATTTTTATAAATTTCAGAAATTATCTACGTGAGCGCCAACTATGCCACGTAGGATGGCCAGTGGGCACAACTGATATTCACATCAACAATTTCCTATCAAAATTAGCCAGTGAATTTAATTGGCAAAATTTGAAAATATTTAGGACTCAATTGATATAGTTGAAAAGTTTATGAATAAATTGACACCAGTGCTATATATATATATATATAGACACATGCACAATTGTCTTTGTTTTTGGCTTCTAGAGAAGTCCAGTAATTTTAAACTCAAATATTTAAAAAAATTATAAAAAGATTATATGAGAATTATTGTGGAAAATGAAAGGTTTCAAGTGCTTGTAATTTTTTTTTTGAAAGTCCAATTATGTGCGTAAATATTGAAAGAAACTTTTAACTGTTTAAATAGTCATCGTTGAAAGAGGCTGAAATTTTCCAATTACAGGACGAGTCATGGAATCCTAGCGAGGAGGGGTTTTGTACTTTGACTTTGCTTTGGCCTAACATGGCCTCTTTTATCTCTGTTCCATGTTATAAATGTGGACGCCAACCGCAGAAAAATCAAGGCACGTAAAACAAAAGTTGACTTGGACCAAACAATAATGGTTCCACGGACCACGTCATGCACAAGACCTAAGCAAAACATAATCTTCTATGCATGTCTAATCAGATTAATGTCAAGTTGTTGAGGATTGTTTTAATACCGTCAATCAACGCAGTTATATTCAACACGCAAGTTTCAGAGCTCTGAAAATTCTAGGTTAACTTTAAGTAATGGATTCTAAGCATGGAATCTCGTCACTTACCTTGAAATCTTCCTTGACTACAAGAAATTATGTAGATTGGAACAATTTTCCATTGTATGTTTCACTACTTTTGAAATTTTGAAAGCTATTATTTTTTTAACGATTTTCGACCGTCATCAATTTGTAACCATTTTTATCTGCCATTACTTTATTACAATTTTATACTTCTAATGGGGTTGGAGTAAATCTCTTAATTAGACAAATAAGAAAATAGTCAAATCTCAATCACCTCTCCTTTCGAGCTTCTAATTAAAGATAAGAGATTTCTCAAGCCCTAATTAGTCAACTGGACTATTAGAGATATATTTAAAATATTCTATGATTCTACATATTATTATATGGTTATGTATATTTCCTTTAATTGGTCTTGATTTGTTACTTTAGATAGTTATTATATAAAGCCTATAAATAAGCTCGTGTATTCTTTATTTGATGTTCTACAAAATATTACATCTTTCCGTCATTATGATTCTCGACTTGGATGAAAAAAAATCAACTCGTCAAAAGTAGAACCTCATCAGTTTACTTGCCTAGCCACCTGAAACGTTATTAGTAGACTACACTATGACGTTGCTTCACTAAAGGTGATTCGATTTTTGATCTTTTAATTACTATTTTTTCGGTCAAAAACCTTTTAATTGCACCTTTTTATTATTGTTGGCACGGTGATTTTTGAACTCGACAAGGACTGCCCAGTCAACCATGCAACGAGGGGACAATTTCTACGATGAGAAACACGCACGCATGCATTGACTATGGGAGTCTCCAAAGACAATTATTCGTTCCTGCCGACACTAAGGACCCGACCTCCATGATTTGGCAATTTGCTTTTGCGTTCATAATCTAGAACACGGAATTTATGCTAAAGAGCTTCTTTGAATTTTTGATATCCCTCTTTTCTTTTTGTGATAGAAAACTTTCCACGCGGATGTTTTATCGTGTTCAAAAGAAATGTCAATCTTTCAAATCTACATCATGTTTCCATGAAAGTCTTTACACATTGCACTACAAACGTATTAGTACATGTGTTAATGCAGCTGAGAGTCAATTCGGACACCAATGAGAGTAAGTGCGGGCTGGGTTGAAGATCTCCATTCAACTGGCGAAGGTGTCAAATGCGGGAAAATTATCATATTAGGTAGATAGAATATGATTTTCGGCATATAAATAATATGAGTCGAAATGTATACTATGACCCCTCTTAAATTTTGAGACCCATGTTCTCCCTTAAGTCTAATCATGGAAACCCATGACCCACATGTATTTAAATTCTCTATTCCTTTGTTTTCCAATCCGATTTACATGTTTCTGATCTTGATATTTTCTAACTTTATTTTGATCTTAAATGCACATGCCATCACCCAATGAGAGGAGCACAGATTAAAAGACAATGTGAATGGATGAGATCCGCTGCTTATTTTGAAAAAAATCATTTTTATGCTTTGTCCATTTCTTGACATTAACTCCTTTCCAATCTCTAAACCTTCCAATGTCCTATTAAAAAGTCTTGCGATCGTTAGTATTCATTTGAAAGCCTACCCCTTTCTTGAGTCATGGAAAAATTACCTCTATAGCTTGCCACCTATTTTATCTTTAATTAAAATTTAAGTTCATTTTTTTCTTAGTGACATGCAATTATTAAACTGATGATAGTTATAAAATTGACAATAAAAATCTTTCCAAATATCACTATTTAAATAAATTTTCACTAACGATTACATCTATAGTCATAAATCAAACCTAAACCTAAGTGATTTAAGAAATATAGCCAGATGGAAAAATAAATCATCTTACCTTATAGTGATGGCCCTCTCATTGAACGTGGTCCGATTTGCATTCTCTGACCCAACCAAGTTCCAAAAGCTAACCAACAGTCAATGTCAACTCGGTATCAACTTCACTTAGTTCCCAAAATTCAGTCCCTTGCATTGCATAAAATGAACCATTTTTACTAAACTTTTATTGCAAAGTTGAGAGAGAGAGAGAGAGAGAGAGAGATAAGGAATGGCATGACATTGAACTGTCATATTATATTTATTGATTCAATAATAAAGTAAAAAACGTAACTACTAGAAGTAATGGTCCACCGAGATATAGGTACTTGTCGGATTCCACTTAAAGCACCCCTTCTTTTTTGTTCTTTTTCGGTTAGTTAGTTAAGGCGTGTTTGGTAACACTTATGTTCCCAGGAACAATTTCTGAATATAAGAATACGCTTAATAACTGTACAAAATTTATATTCCTGGGAAAGAAATGTGTTTGGTAAAATTGTATAAATTTGTTGTTTCTTTTAATTTTTAAATATTTTTATTATATTTTTCCTGTTTTTCTTCTTTCTTTTTCTTTTTTCTTCTCTCTCCTTCTTCCTCTTTTATGGCCGGTCGTCGGCAACTAGCTGGGTGAGGTTCGGTGAGCTTGCCAAAGCCTCATCCGACCAAGGTGAGGGCTAGCGAGCTCGCCCAAGGCTCGCCTAGCCCTTGCAAGGCTTAGCCTCGCCAAATCTAGGCGAGGTCGAGCCTCGTCGGTGGCCTTGCAAGCATCACGAGGCTCGACCTCGCCTAGGCAGCGCGAGGCCGAGCCTCGCCGTGCCTTGCCCAGCCATGGCAAGGCTCGGGTCAACGAGTTTTGCCATGGCTCGGCGTCTCCAGGGGCTATCAACGCTTCAGCAAAGTCGCCGGCCCTCATCTGATCAGTCGCCGATGCCAACCATGGCCAAGGCCCGGCCAAAAGAAGAAGAAGAAGAAAAAAAAAAAAAGCAGAGAGAGAAAAATATATTCTAGAAATTGTTTCGACAATAAGAAGTTATTTTTTTCTACTTCTTGTTCTGTTCTAAATTTATTCTCGGGAACAAATTTCTTTTTTATTCCTATGAATAAAAATTTTACCAAACAAAAATAGTTATTCCGAGGAACAGAAACAGATTTTAATAAACAGGCCCTTATGATACAAGATTTGGTTTCCAATTTTAGTGGGAGTCTGCCAATTTAGAAATCAGGATTTACGAAGTTGCAGCAGATCTACTGGTTTGCTTTGCTAGGTTGTAATTGTAATAGCGGCAGCGAATCACCCACCTTTGCAGTGGACACTTCAATTTTCGTTGTGGGATGTTAAGTGTCAACTTCATCAATATTCACTTGGCCCCCACCTCTCAGATCTCAGGCGGAGCAGACAAACCCATTAAGCTTTCAGTTTCGGTTTCAACTTGTTTGATTCTTTTGACATTAACCTAAGGTCGTTTTGGGCATTAACCATTGATGGAATGTAAGTAGTCCGCTGATGAGGTATGATGAGGTAGTAATCCAACATTTGCAAGAAACAATGACTAGACATGCAAGTTTCTCCAGAGAAATTTTGCGGGTAGACATACAAGTTTCTCTTTCATCATTTCTCAAAGATGGGAAAGATGAAATTGGCCGACCATCATCCACTCTAAAGACAAAAAATTGGCATATGCTAAGAGAAATTCTTGAGTAGCAACATATAACAGGCCGAGCTCATGAACAAAACACATCCAGAGCAAGAAGGTGCCACTTCGCACATCTCGCTATTCAAACAAATGAAAAGCTTCCATAATAGATTCCCTCCCTTGCAGTGGCCAACACATCATTATTGTGTGAAGAGGAAAAAGTTGCAACATTGTCTCTCTTTGAATAACAAAATGAAAAGAGATAGCACGAATACAAACACCAAACCACAAGCCATTGTCTTTAGGCTTTCCCCACTAATTAGTTCACAATACCCAATTACTGCACTGCATAACACTCGTTGTTTTGTTTATATTACCTATACCTTCAGTTCCAAATGTGAGCGAAAGAGAAACTTTGAAGCAACATTTAAGAGTTCTGCTGCAAGGATTACCCAATGAAGCCCTACTTCGTTCAAGAACTAATTTAATTAGAACACAACAAACCATTTCTTACTCTCTCTTGTGCCAGTAATCAGTATCCAGAAGTACCGGATAGAGATCATTACCAGATGCAGACAAAGCGGTTCCAGTCCGTGGCCCTTCAATAGACATACTCTTGCTGATATTCTCACCAACTGCCTGAAGTTCGTCACCTCTAAAATGCTTCCTCATGGCCTCAATTTTCTCCTGAGTCATGATAGTGCCCGTAGAGTCCAGCACTGGAGCAGCAACCTTGCCTTCAAGCATGCTAACCACAGATGACATTGGCGGCCTGAGTGCTGGAGTCACATTAGTACACATCAAAGCTACCTTTATCAATGCCAGCGCCTCCTCTTTGTTAAAGTGAGAACCAAGCCTCGGATCAACTAGTTCTATCAAATTCTCTCCCTCCTTCAGAAAGTGTGCCTAGATACAGAAATGTAAAGTGAAGGTATTTCCCTTTCAAGCTTCAGGTATTGATCAGTTGCAAAATATGCTCTAAATACTGAAACAGGAAGAAGTATATTATCTCCCTTGATAATTACGAGGCAAATGCAGTTGATAAGCACCTGCTAGTTCTAGGGTATAAATGGATAAAAAGAATCGAATGAGTCAATACAAATCCAACATGATTTTTTTACCGATTTTAAATAAAAGATACTAGACTACAACATCACTTACTAATGGTCAACCGGTTGCCAAGAAATCACCTACACCGCTTTAAAATCGCCAGCTATTGTCGAGTTTTATCAGCATAAATTATTTGTCAGTGTCGTTACATGAAACGGCAGACTCGTCTTTCATTGTTCTTGATTATGCGACTCAGGCGACAATCAGATTTAACAAGGACTAATAATGATTGTTTGCTCTAATGATTGCTCACTCAAAACAAAACAAAATCTAACTTAGGGAGTCAATTATATGAATGTGAAAAGTTATACCTCAATCAAAAGTATATGGACATTCTGGTGAAGACATGGTCTTGAAAACTTTTTAATTTAACAGTAATTGCCAAAATTCAATAGTAGTCGAAGGACTTGTTTGGCACTAATGAAACTATAGAGAGTATGAATCTCAAGCATAAAAACATAAAGACTAAAACTGAACTTTCGAGATCCACCCTAAATTATGGGGTCAACTTCCCCAAATTTCAAGGAATAGAATTTTCTTCATTCCAAAAAAAGAAAAAAAAGAATCTACATGAAAATTCAGAGTAGACCAACATGATAAGAAGAATCGGATTAATTTGAAAAAACAAATTGCACTTAACAGCATGACGATTCGTTAAGCAAGTTTCAATAGCTGTTAACTGTGAAACTCCTTTGCAACCATTGAAAGTGCATGTGAGGATTTAAATACGGATATGATCATAATTGAAATGATAGAGTTGATTACCCAATCGAGTAGATTAAAGCATTCCTCAGTTCTTTGGGAGCTACTGTTGCTCCGGCCATTAACAACTTCTAAGGCAACAACGCCAAAACTAAAGATGTCGGCTTTGTCAGTGAGGTAACCATGCATTGCGTACTCCGGTGCCATATATCCACTGCACGACAAGAAAAGAGCTTCTGTTTGCAACAAGGTAACTGCCTTAAATAGCACATGCTTAATATTCCTAAAATTCAAAAGAAAGAGTTATTCCTAAATGTGACACTATGGTCTAAAGAGTACAGGAAAAAAACAAATGCATCCTAATATATTCTAATATCATTTACCGAGAATATTTCAGATAAAAAAAAGATCATTGTTGCTCTTTATAAACTTTTTTTTTTTTTTGGTTTGAAATATAAGTATCATTTATAAGATGACGTACATGAGCTTAAGGGAATTTCCCAGCATTACAAAGATATCTAAGAACGTGCAAAAATGGAGTGGGGGAATCTCCATATAGTGCCCAATATTAGATTTATTTTGGAAGGCCTAAAGTTTTTGTAATGTGAAGCTCACCCTGTAACAAGTTTACAAATTTTAGCCACGATGATGGGTACATCATTTGACTTGTTTTGGAAATGTCTATAGTTACGTTTATAGTTCTTTTTCTTGAATGAATGTTAGAGTTAGTAGAATGAACTTACAATTTTATCTTTTCCCTAATTAATCACATTCCTTTCAAAAACAAGTTGACTTTTCACATGCATTAATGCATATATCTAAAACATGTGAACATGCTTATCTATGTTTTTCCATGTGCATACAATAGAAACATGGGCGAATTTGCTATAATACTAAGTTATATTCAAACTAACAATTACATAAGTCAATATCAGAGTATCATTACTTAATGGTAGAGTATGACACAATTTACATTTTTTTCCTAATTAATGTAAAGATTGGTGGGACAGTCATAAAGCTTTGTGGTTAAGCCGAATTTGTTGAGCACCATGCTTTGGGATGATGTGAATCCACCACAAAGCTCCATTAAACTCACTTTTCTTAAATCAGAATATATGTTTCTATTCCATGCTTTTATGTTGTCACAGGCTCCTACTTAGGTTAACAGGAACAAAAAGCAAGAAACTTACCAAGTTCCAGCAATCTTGGTGCTAATATGTGTTTTGTCCTCCTCATCAAGCTTTGCTAAACCAAAATCTGATATTTTAGGGTTGAGATCCTTATCCAGTAAATCATTAGTAGCCTTAATGTCTCTATGCACAATCTTCAGCCTTGACTCTTCATGAAGATATGCCAATCCCTTGGCAATACCAACGCATATCTTGTGTCTTGTCCACCAATCCAACTCTAACTGAAATTCTTCAGGACCTTCAATTGTATCAGAAGACATCAAAGCTGCTTTACTGCCATGTCATTAACAGAAGTCAATGAAGCACAATGTGATATCAAATTACCAAATAAAGCACGAGCAAGACTGTTATTTTCCATGTATTCGTAAACCAGCAAAAGTTGATTTCCTTCAATGCAGCATCCATTGAGTTTCACAAGATGTGGATGCTGAAGAGCAGAAATTGTCCCAATCTCAGTCAGGAACTCATTATTTCCTTGTTGTGATTTGGATGAAAGCTGCTTCACTGCTATAGTGGTGCCATCTGACAGAAAACCCTGCAATTCAACTTTGGCATCAGATCTATCTTGTGAAAATTGAGTTACATTGAATGATGCTTTCTACATATCTTCTCTCTTGGGAATTGAGGGAATTTGGTTAGCCAATTTTCCAGCATACCTTGTATACAGAACCAAAACCACCTTCTCCTATCTTATTGGCAGCATCAAAATTGTTTGTGGCAGCTTTAATCTGTCGCAAGGTAAATAAACGAATTTGCAACGCTAGACCCTTCAAATCTGCAACACATTTTGGAACTTTTATGAATTTGGAAAAGTCAACAGTTAAAGTATGTAATCCACTATCTAACCTATCAATTCCTTCTCAATATTCCAGAAAACTTTTTGTGACGTTTTGGTCTGAGCAAGTTCAGTAAAGAATAGCTTAGCATCTTGAAAATTATTTTCTAGGGAAGTCTGGCATCAGTTGGCAGTATGTATTTTTGAAAAGTAAAAAGAGATTGTCCCTAGGGTATTTAATAGTTAAGGAAAATAAAAATCATACAGAGAACCCCCTTGGAAACGTAGGGTATGGTTTGTATGTTTTAATTTCTCATGCACGTGAAGTTCTGGCAGCTATTTTTGGTGTCTTGAAACGTAGACTTTGTGTATACACACACACACACACATCTGAGAAACAATCTACCGTCTCTCCCTATAACTGTCTATTCCTTCATTTTTTGGATTTCTAAATAAAAATTTAGTTCGTTAAGCAAACCAAATGATTCTATGACACTTTAGCTGTATATCGCCTAATAATAATCTTTGGCTTTTTGCGTCGAATCAAATTCCCTATGGAATGCACAAATGTCATGCATCAACAGTTTTATGGAACTGTAAATCTAGATGGAGCATTAATGATCCATTGTCATTACACTTTCCACAACCAGGAAAGTAAGAAGAAGAAGAAGAAGAAGAAGTATCATGTGCCAACAGTTTGACAGGACAACTGTGCGATTTAGCTGAAATAAAAATGAAGCAATGTGACTATCCTCCCTCTCCACCAGAATACAGAAGGGGGAAAATGTATTCAGAGTGCATAACATTCTCATATTTCTGGACAAATACACATGGACTAAATAGCGGAGATTCCAGGTAAGCAACTACCTTGTGCCATTTTATCTTTACGTCCAAGGCATCCTCTCCACCAAAGGATAACGAGGATAAGGAAAACTACAAAAACTATAGCAGCCAGAATCCCAGCCACTGTGCCAGCAGATATGCTGGCCGGCAGATCAAAGCCTGCCGGGGGATCAAAGCCTGCAATGAAGAAAGAACAAACAAATATTTAACCAAAACTGTTCAGTTAAATGGGGTAGACGTAAATGCAGAAAAATATCTGTAGCTTCTCGTTGAACACAAAGAAATTGATGGAGAACACAATAATTGAGAATTAAGAGGACATAAAACTGCCCAGAGTACTCCACAGAAACTATCAGATAATTGAGCACGGGAAGATATCATCTATGGAACATGTAATACAAAATACAAAGGGAAAAAGAAAAACAAAAACAAAAACAAAAAAATTATACTCTTCATTCTCAAGGCTGTACTGTATTATACAGGCACAGTGGTCGTAATCCATAGCAGAAAAGTGAACAAGGCTATCAATTCGTAGTCAAATGGAAGGATTAAAGATACATAGAGAAAACACGCTCAGATCAAAAGAACAAAAAGCAACCTATAACCAATTTTCCACTCTAAGAGAATAATAATAGACCCTGGTCAGCTATTGTGCATAATTGACTTGATCTATAGTGACATATGCCAATGGCCTGAATCCAACAGTAGGCATTTGCAACCAAACCAAGTAACTGAATAGCCTATTGATGACTTCTGGTGCAAGAAAAATATAGGTATTCTTTTCAACATGAATAAGAGTAACTTTCTCAACAGAGAAGCACCAAGTGAAACATGGAAGCATCCATCTGTGTACCAGGGTAGACGGAGATAGCAGATATAAGAGGACCATAGACTCCTCTGTCAGGTATAGCAGTGGTTCCTTTCCCAGCCCAATAGAAGCGTATCTCCAGAGTGCCCTTGGTCACGATGGCAGCAAAATTTCTCATGACCTCCTTTCCAACTCCACCCGCTTCAATCTCAATGTTGAAATCTTTCCACACCAATTTCCCCTGAAATAATATTTCATCTGATTCAAGTTGAGTTTCTCCACACTGAACAAGGTAAAACTTTTAGTCTCCATAGAATGTACAAATTGTGAAAAAATCATGATTTGCAAGTACGAGATATTTGGATAAACTTCCCAACCATAACATATCGAATGCTTTATGTGCTTTATATATTAGAACCAGCACTCCATAATGCTCCGAGTTTACCTGTATATAAATATTAAAAGCTCTCCTTCCAAGGCTTTTATAACTTTTGTTGCCTGTGAACATTATCTCCGCAAAATGAAGGGTTACATTGTAGGGCCCATCCATCAGACAAAAACCATAATAAGTTAGAGAGATGGCAGAACGTCGTGCTTCCATGTAAAGTTGGGCATTATTCATGGACAGTGTGGATGTGTTTTTAACTTCATAGCTAACTGCAGCGACATTGTAATCGGCGAAGTAACTAGTGCTACTGTAGGCCCAGTAATCACTCTTGAAGAAACTTGAAGGTGTAGCCTCCTGTGAGTCATCTTCATATGTGGTGCCCCTTACTTCTGCTTTGCTCCCACCGCAATTTATGAAGAGGTTATACCTACCTGGATGGAGCAAAGAAGCAGCCGCACAGAAAATTCAGTTTCTTCTATTTGTTAATATGGAGTGGACTTTCCAGACACACTAAATAAGCTAGCATTCACTCATTGGAAAATTACATAGAAACTCCCAAGTTATGAGCAACCCATTATTTCATGCAGGTAGCTTTTGAAATTATTAGGGTAATTATGCATCAACCATCAAAGATTGACACAATAGCCAAGAGGAGAGTTGACAAGGAGATAAATTTGATGAGAAATTTCATAGAGAGTAAGTTGCAATATTAGAATCTGATGATAATGATAGGATATGTTAGAATAATTTAAATATAAAATCATGCATTCTTCTAACAATTTAAGCTTTTAAAACAGTTGGCTGTGATCCTATAAAATCTCATATGGTATCGAGCTGGATTTCATGAGTTCAAATCTTTGAAGCCTAATTTGCCTCCCTAATTAAATATGTCCACACTATCTAATAGCTTAAACTTTTAGAACAATTAGCTGCGGTCCCACAAAATTTCATAGGATATACAGCACGTCAATTTACATTTTATACAACAATGACTCTGCAGCATATTAACTTACTTTTTGCACAACGTTGACTCTGCAAACATGAGACAAGTCCACTTGTGGCAGAATATAAGGTTCTGAGCAAGTCAGCAAAGATTTTACTGTTATAATCATCATCATTCATAATGAAGTTTAATGCTAAGTACATAATCAATAAAAATGTGGGTCCTTAAAAATCCAACTCTCTCGTTGAAAAGTTAATCGCAAACATACGCATTCTCAACCTCGGAGCTTGCAAACAAGTTGCTGTAGAGAAAAGACAAAATCAACATTCAGCAGAGATGGAAATATTATACACAAACAGGATATAAGTTACTCAATAAGTGCACATTTGGGGGGAGCCCTGGACTGACTGAAGGAAGTAGGACATACACAGATCCTTCATGACATTCTGAGCCTCCAGCAGTGAATTTGTTGTATGATAAATCACTACACAGAGAAACAGTCAACCATTTCCAAAATCTCATCAATTTGAAGAATAAACTGAAAGTCATTCCATCAAATGATTTTTTTTTTTTTCAATAATTCCATCAAATGATTAGTATGTACAAAAATGCAGACAAGCTGCAAAAAATGGACAGGTAAGGCAAGATGAAAGGTGAAAACATCACAAAATGATGAAATTGATATTTTATTCCTACTGAAAATATCTCATCTTAGAATATGAAAAGGAGAAAAGCTAACTGAAGTAAACAGAGACTTTAAAACTATTTATAGCGTATAAAAACATTTTTACTCAGTAACAGTACCACAGTCATGATGTCTAAGGCAAAAAGGCTTAAATAGAACTGCGATTCCACCTACTACTACGTTGCGTCTTCTAATAAGAAATTATCCAGACCACATTTATCTGTTTAAACTACCTCACAAGAGCTTCATTCCTACACCCATAAGATAATATCAACTTCTCCTAAGTACACTCATTTTGGTTGTAGAGTTTCTCAAATACACAAATCCATAAAAGCATTGTTATCAGCAAGAAATGGCCCAAGCAACTAATCATATACTGCAGGTGATACGTTAGACAAACTTTCAAAGAGGATTAATAGGAGCTAAAAATTTTCCAAACATAATTTTGATCATTCCAATAGGTCTAAAAATGATCAACAGCTGGGAATGGCTTTTTGTATAGGGAAAATGGAGCTAACTAGGCACTTCCAAGAAAATCCACTTTATATTCTTTCATGCATATCATACAGTTCAGCCTCTTTTGTTACATACATCCATCCAATTAACAGATCCCAACGAGGAGAAAAGTACTTGTGATGTTTCCATTTATCTCCAAAGGCTACTAACCATAAAGATGCAAGATGTGAATGCATAATTGCTTGGTACAGAGCAAGATTAGCCAGATAAAGCTAGAAGCAAATTCATGATTAAACAAGATATTTTCTTCAGGCAGCGAAGCTTACACATTTTCCTTTCACCAGGATCCAAATAGGGACTGCTCCAGTCAACTGGTTTCCAGTTAGATACCTAAACAAGATTATTTGAATGAGTCAGCTCCTCATGTACTTTATACACCCTAACTGAAATTATTTAAGACTTATACCTCAAAAACGCATTATTTAGCAGATTATTAGCATTTTTGTTTACTTGTGGTGTAGAAAAAAATCAGTTTAAGTCATGATAACAATATAGAGCTTTCAGCTAGAGATGAAAGATTTAAGGAAATCAATGACAGAGGAAAACCCTGATCCCTGCGAAACTTGGAGCGCCTGGAGAAAGATTACCATAACAGTAGTACACAAAGCTGGACTAGTGAAGGGTACCTCCAAATTAGCTTATCAACTATTTCCTCGTGATGATGTTATTGTCCTTCTAAGACATAAAATAAATAATTAAGGAGGACGTGCCACTGTCAAGCTTCAATCGTTGGGCAGAAAGATGAAAACCAATGTTAAACAGTCCAAGAAGCTTAGGACTATAGTTTCTCATCATTCTAAAAACTAGGGTTAAGAGACCAAGGTCCTCCACAGACCTTCTAAATAGCACTTGAGAGCTGCACTCACCAAACTTCTAGAGCCATTGTTGTGGAAAGAACCAAGTAGAGAGCCTAAGGACTTTTGCTATATTTAATCTCCTATACATCATAAAATAGGCACACAAGACATGCATTGAGTACAGAAACATACAACTGTCAAATGCAAAAGTATCACTGATCCATTTAACTCTTCCAGCGTAAACAAGTAACTTTTTGAAACTTGTGAATCAGGCAAAGAAATGATCAAAAGGGCTGCTCTTTAAGCAACAGAATATCAATGATCCATGCCTGCTCCATGACTAAAGTCCCACCAAAATAATTACTTGACAATAATCATAAATTCCTAACTCAATTCATTACAAAATTTGGATGGTGAAGTAATAAGCATTCATGACCTGAGGACTTTGAGAGTTAAAAAATGAATATGTTATCATGGTCTAAGTTCTATTGATAGCTCAACTGCTTTATGGTAAAAGTTGCCTGTAGCTTGACCACTAGAAAACTTGAGACTTTAGATTCTTCTACAAAATACGGAAAGAAGCCTAAGTTCAGCATCGAAGTACTTACATATATTCTACATTTTCCAGGCTGTTGTAGGATCTAGGGATTTTGCCACTCAGTTTGTTGAAGCTGAGGTCTCTGCAAAGCAAGTTTATGTGAATATATAATGAGAAGATACTTTTAACTGACTCCCTCAGGACACTCTTTGAGCATGCTTCAGACGATTGTACAAACACAGACAATATCAATGAACATACAAAGTCCAGTTCAGATGTTTAGGAAAATGAAAATATTCCGGTGCTTGACTGAAATCCTGAAAATACCCGGAAAATATTTTCCGCTGTTTAGTATTGAAAATTAATTTGATTTTCTAGGAAAAAATTGCCAAAAAAATTCGAATTTTTTAATTTATTTTTTTAATCCTTTTCTTTTAACTTCTTCCTCGGCCGGTTGTCAGCTATGGCGACGGGCCATGGGATAAAAAAATATTTTTATAAGAACAAACATTTCAATAACTAAGGATCCAAACTTGAGCACCAAGGACCTGCACACGGCCTTCGTGGACTCAACCTAAGTGCTGGGGACTAGAGCTTGAGTGTGAAGGACCCAAGCACTGCTTTTATGTACTGGGGGTCAGGTATTAGGGCATTGGGCTTGGGCACCAAGGCTTTGGGCCCAGCCTCGATGGACTAGGCCCAGGCGCTGAAGACCTAGTCCTGAACGCTGAGGACCAAGAACCACGCATTGGGGTTCCCATGTCCAAGCAAAGAGTTGCAGGTCCAAGCACCAATACCAACTCATAGTTTGGAAAATGTTTTCCCACTTTTTCAAAAGAGGAAATCATTTCCTAAATTTAAACATAGATCTTTCATTGACTCGGAAAACATTTTCCATTAACTCATTTTCATAAATAAACCAAACTCTGGAAAATCACGAAAATGTTTTTCGCGAAACAAACAAAGCTATGACAGAATGGCAAAATGTTGCTGTTAAAAGTAGCGTTTATTAAATCTTACAGAGATGACCACATGAACAAGAAGAATTGACTTGTATAGGGATGCATTTGAAGCCATGCTCTCGTTTGAACTATGAATGTTATGTCTGACAAGTGTACAACAGTCAAGCATAAAACTCCAGCTAGATATTGTAGGGCTGAGATTCGAGAATGTAAACCACCGGAAGGAAAGTTTCCAGACAATCAACCACTAGAAGCCTCCATTTTGCATTAATGCTCTTAAGAAGTTAAGATAACATATCAAAGCAAAAGTAAATTAGACGAAATGGGAAACCACAACCAAGGTAAGAATTCTTGCTGGAAAAGTGAAAACAAAGAGAGTGTTAGAATATTTAAATAACAAACCACGCTTTCATCTAATAGCTTGAGTTTTTAGAACAGTTGACAATAGTTCCACAAATTCTCACAGAGAGAAAAGGTCCATATACTTTTGTGCGAAACTGTATATTCTACAGCAGAGGCCACAATCACCAAGAGTTTAAATGCCACATCATTCACAATTCAGCAATATCAATAGAAAATATCAAAACACCATTGAAGTCAGTAAGGGACCTTCAAGCCATCTTAAATGGGTTCTTTAACTGCAACTAATAGTCAACCAAAAACTAGTAGAAATTTCACTCCTTAAGGGTAAAATTATTTATTCTGCTTGGAATAGCCAAAGGGAAAAGCCGCTTTCTACTCACAATATATATAGATTTGTCATATTTGCTAGATAACCAGGTAGCTCTCCCATGAGATTGCAGCTCCTCAGAATCCTATAAGAAAATAACACCGATATTGTCACATTGCTAAGACGATTTGGCTCTTTTGCATAAAGTAAACTATCTGTGAAGGAGCATCAATCTCACAGTGTTTGAATACCCATACTGTTAAGTTGTGGAACACAAGACTCTGGTCCATCGAGGTCACTTATTATCCTGCATATCAAAATCAAATACGAGCTTTATTTGATTGATAACATCTTAAAGAAAGAGAGATCAGATCGAAATGCCAAAATTCCATACTGACAAGTCATTCAAATGCTCCAAAAGTGCGATCCCAGAGGGAATCGGGCCTTGCAATCCACTTCCTTGAATAATCCTGATGATACAATTCATAGTTGGAATTGTCTTGGGGGTACATCTATAGAGACCGACTTAAAAGGGCAAGAGCATTAAGCCTTACAGTGTTCTGAGATTTGTCAAGTTCTGAATAAAATCGGGTATCTTTCCCGTGAACTGATTATCACCAAGTCGCCTACAGTGCATTAAACAACATGATTCATATGAAGGAGAAAGAATAGAAATGGTTAAATATTAGCTGAGTTTGTGGATACTGGAAACTAACAGGGCATATAGTTTCCTGAAGTTAACAAATGTTTGAGGCAGCTCCCCCGTGAAATTATTTGACGTAAGCCACCTGAAACAAGAAAAACCCATGACAACACATTGGTTAATAGAACCTGAATGCTGTATCTCTCAACAGATCACTCCAATGGATAAAATTCCCTCGCCAGATACAAAATCATCAGCGAATAAAAACTCGATGCCTAACACAGAAATTTGCTTCAAGAGACTCACAATAGGGATAACCCGGACAAGTTCCCGAGCTCTGGAGGAAGAGGTCCAGAAAGCCAATTGCTTGCGACGTCTCTGACCGGAATATGAAAGTTAAAATCTTGAAACATCAATCAAATTTAAAACAGCGAAGAGGCCAAAGGCGAGCGTCGGGATGAGTGGTCACTCACAAATGATGGAGTGTGGATATGTTCCCCAACTCCTTCGGGATTGGACCAGTCAATCGGTTTCCGCGTACAGAACTGCACCCACATCATCGCGTTTCCGCCAATCAAACAATAGAACATACACTCGTGAGACACAGAGAGAGAGAGAGAGAGCATACATGTAGAACAACTTCGTAGAGGAGCCCCATTCTTTAGGAATTGTGCCGTTCAGGTAGTTGCTGGAGACAATACTGTTTATAGAGAGAGAGGATGAAGAAGAAGAAGATCGAAAATGGGGGAAAGGGGAAATGGAGAAAGAGAGTGCTTACAAGGTCTTGAGGAAAGGCAATCTGAACAATCGAGGCGGAAGGGCGCCGGCAAGAGATTGCTTCCGAAGAACTCTGTTTTCGCAACGACACGAAGGCTTTTACTTGAAAACTAGGCATCAAAATGATGTTACAAAAGGCTTTATTACATCTATTGATATGTATACATAAATCTCAATTGATTCTAAATGAACAAATTCTTCAAAAATTGCCTAAAAAAAAGAAGGTTTTGTTTAAAGCAAATGAATATATAACTAACGTAAAAAGCATGCATCACTCAAAGTATAGCTCTACCATGCATTGGTATAAATAACATATGTAATAAGGAGAGAATAGCATTAAAATTCTGAAACTACCCTTACAATTAAAGTTAGAGGGAATGTAACTCTCATCACTTTGATATTTAATCATGATCTTTGAGTTTGACATTCCCATTAATCACTAAAAATATAATTTATATAATTAAATGCTAAGCATATAATATGCGATTGTATTGATTAAACTTATAAAAATTTGTATAATCATACCGTGAACAATTAATATTATGCTCATAATTACTTCATGAGTAATTTTAATATGATAAGTGATTATGTATTGTTGCTACATTTTGAACAAAAAATCGGTTAATGTTTCTTTTTTATGAAATACTAATATGGTGCAAAGAGATTCGGTTCGGACCAAATCAACTTTATAAAGAGAAAATATTGGTGTGCAATTGCTTGATTAATATTAACGTCTAGCAAGGAATCCACGATGGTATAATTCATGAAATTGAGGGAGAAAGAGACATGCTGTAGACGTGGGAAATGGTGTTGTCGTGGGCGTCGATGGAATTCTGGCAGGTGACAGCGTTGGTAGTTGTATCAGGGTCTTTGTCGTCACCCCATCCACCCTCTACACCACATGGATCTGCGTCGAAATCTCAATCCGATTTCCCTAACATCTTTGCTATTTCTTTCAACGCATCCACTGAAAGAGAAAAGAGCCAATAAGTCAAAAGGAACAACAAAAGCAATGTATCATGCAAAACAAGCACAAAGAATGTCAGATTCATGTGTGCTTGAGGTTGAATATACGTATGAAAAACAAGCACAAAAAGAAAAAAAAAACAACAAAACAAAACAAAAAAAAACTTGGTGTACGTTGGAGCCCAAAAGGTAAATGAGGAATAGGATGAAAGCAATAAATGATCAATGGGTTTATTTTTTTTCACCTTCGTCTTGGGGTAAAAGAGTGGCGGCAGCAACTAAGGTGGTGATGCTGAGAAAAATGAGCATAGAGAAGAGATATCGAGCCGAGAAGAGAATCATCATCATTTCAATCTCGAGCTCGACACACACACACACATAGAGAGAGAGAGAGAGAGAGAGAGAGAGAGAGAGAGAGAGATCTCCCGTTCTTTAATCAGAGTATGTGAAAACAAAACTTGGCTAAGCAAGGGAGCAAGAGAGAGATAATTGTTAAGTGAGCAATCTAACTTCATGCAGTTATCTACGAAAAAAGGGAGAGTTGATAAAGACTTTTTGCTTTTGTATATTTGATGACCTCAAGTCTTCCTCGAACATATGAATATTTATCCAGAATTGAGTGAGTTTTGGTTCAACTTTGTCTTGCATAATAACTTACTTTTTACTTTTGTATATTTGATGACCTCAAGTCTTCCTCGAACATATGAATATTTATCCAAAATTGAGTTAGTTTTGGTTCAACTTTTCTTGCATAATAACTTTCTTGGACCACAGATTTACCTTTAATCCAAAGAGAGAGAGAGAAATGTGATTGTTAGAGTGGTCTGCACGAAAAAGAGAATGGATAAAGACTCTTTGCATGTGTGAAAGTGAGAAGAGACGACTCCAAGTCTTCCTTGATTGTAGGGATATCCAACTCGAATTGAGTCGTTAAGCTTTTGTCCATCTTTTCTTGTGTAATAACCTTTTTCATATTGTTGGTTTATCCAATCCCTCTTTTCATATTGTTCTTCCAATGACAATAGTCTTTTCTTGCTCTAATTTTGGCGGTCGACACTAAAATTTTGGTTGTCGACTTAAAGTTAAGTTATATTGAAAATTGTGGATTAATTTTTAGCCTCTAAAAAAAAATCCATTAAATTACAAAGCAGAGCACAAGTCAATGCCAGAGCACGAAGGAGGAGAAGGGACTGCCCGGGTAGCCTAAGACTGGCTAGTGCACGAGAGACTGGAGAGTGAAGGGTCTGCACGATTGGACTCTTTCGCAGGTCAAGAGCCTATAAAAGGAGGCCTTTGGATGCTGACCGGGGAGGTCAGAGAGGTTCAGGACCGAAGGGAAAAAAAAAAGAAAAAGAAAAGAGAGAGAGAAAAGAGAGGAAAAAAGGTTCGTGGTGAGAAATCGAGCAAGTGTCCTCCGGTGACACACACTCGAAACCCAGCCGATAACCTACCGATGTCAGCCTTCTTCCCGAGCTGAAGCCACAGTAGGTCTTGGTTCAAATCTTGTTTGTTCTTCTTTCGAGTGCGTTGCGTCAAGTTCCCAAGGATTCTAGCTCAGGGGTGTGCAAGGCGACTGGACATTGTCCAATCTATTGAGCTCACCCTCATACGCCGCCCTTGAGCCGATTAGGGAGCACCATCGACGGCCCCTTTTTTTCCCTCGTCGTTCTAATTTTGTGGCCTGATTCGGGCTCGCTAGACCGGGCTACCATTGTTAGTAAGTCCATGAGTGTTCCCTGGTCGCTTTAGGTTTAAGGAATCTGGGCTCGTTTTAATGTGGAGAGTTTGAGTGTGATTTGGCATTGATAATGGTGGGCTTAGTTCGGCTTGCTGAGTTTGAGTTTAATTTGGTTGAGTGAGCTTGGAATTTGTCCTAGTTGTGGCCAAATTGCGCTTCAATTGTTGGGCCCATCCCTTTCTTTAGGCTTTTATTCAGAGCCTGACCCAAAGGTCCACGGTAGTCCACATCCTGACCGAGCTCTAAGGCCCTACCCGAATACGCATCTTTGGAATAAAAAAATTTATTCTTATTTAAATATTTTTAAAATTAAAAAATTAAAAAATTTCTGATTTTTTATATATATTTTAAGTTAGGATAAAGCTTAATAATTAGTTTTTGAGTAGTTGTCTCTTAAAATATGTGAAAATCCTTGATAAATATATATATATATATATATATTTGGGTAAGAATTGTGCTTTATCATATTGTTATTTGCATATTTTCCATTATTTCGATTGTGCGCTTTTCATAATCTATTTCCTTAGCGTAGTTAAGAATACATTTCTTGGACTCATGAATGCTACATGAATACTTTATTTGGTGATTGAACAAGAATAAGTACCAAAAGGGCATTAGTTAACTAATTAGTGTAATTAAGTTTCCGACTTTAGATTATTTGGTTCAAAGTAAGTAATCCTCCCAAGTACTTTACTTGGGATCTAATCGATCCACCTTAAATTGATTAATGTCGTGATTTGTATGTTAAAAACTCAAAACATAAGTTGCAAATTAGTATAAGTTTGAGAGAGTTCGAGCTAGATTTGAATTTAACAATCCATTAGCCAAATTCTTAGCGGTCCATTCAAGGATAGGTCACAACAATTTTTCTATGACCATATCTTAGATTTAGGTTATTATACAATTTATCGATGGTAGAGTCCAAATTCCATTATTCTTAGAAACTTCATTAGCTCATTCAGGGTTATGGCTGTGGAGACCCAATAATGTGGAGGCCAATGAAATACCCTTCAAGCCCTACAAATCAGTTAAGTTCAAATCTTTGGACCTAGACCCAATATTATTTGCATGCTGTTGGTGGTATCATATATGTTAAATATAAATAATGGAAAAAAATTGTCCTATTAAAGTGGTTACAAAACAAAAATATCATATATGTCGAGTTGGAATTCTAATTTAGATCAACGGAATAATAATATCTTAGGATTTTTTAGGACAACAATTGAATTGTACAATCGTGAAAAATAAAATATTTAGCAACATAGTCTATCCCATTCATTAATAGGTGCTTGTAAATTAGCATATCTAAGTCTCTGTTGATGTTGACCAGTGTTTCACCCATTCAACATGGAATTATTCAAAATAGATTTGATCGAATTTGGATTCAGAGCATGAGGGTTTTGTACTTTGACTTGCTTTGGCCTAACATGGCCTCTTTTATCTCCGTTCCATGTTATAAATCTTGACACCAATTGCTGAAAAATCGCGGCACACAAAACAAAAGTTTAGACTCAGACCAAATACTAATGGTTCCAAGGGTGAGATCGTGCACGAGGCTTAGGCAAAACGTCATCTTCTATGCATGTTTAATTAGGTTAATGTCGAGTCATGGAGGGTTATTTTAATATTGTCAAACAATGCAATACTATTAGACCCGCAAGTTTAGGAGAGCTTTGAAAATTCCAAGTTAACTTTAAATGATGAATTCTAAGTATATAATTTCGTCATTTACTGTCAACCCCCAAACTTCGAACGTGCGAACATCCCACAATGGTCAATTAAAATGCAACTTCTCATAACGTGGTGCCGACTTGCCCATCCGTGAAACAGCCTTAGGCTGAAGTTTGAGAGCTGTGCTGGGATATACAGAGGAAGAAAACCCTTCCATTACTCTTCAGCTCATACACCCAATCACACTAACCATCACCACCGTGCCACCGCTAATCGCCCCTTTGCCAGCACCCACGAAGACTCATATGAGTGAATAGTCGAGATTTTTTGTGTTCAATATGGAACTTTCAGAAGTTTGTTTAATGAAACTTGACTGTTCCTTTGAAATTAGTTGGTGAGATTGAATACACAAGAATTCGCTGGTTGGGTTTTGCGATGATGATTGCTGCTCTTCTAGTCCAATCATAGCCCGCGCGTGTTAAGAGTAATAAACTACACCTTCAACAGTTTAAACTTTTAAAACAGTTGATAGTGGTTTTACAAATTTTCTCATTGTATTAGAGCTAGAGGTCCTCAGTTCGAATTTTTCTAGGCCTTGTGTGCTTACCTAATTAAATTTCCATGCTTAGATATTAGGCAAAAAGATCAGACTAAAGTGTCACCTCAAGACCTTTAGGAAGATGTACAAGAGGAGTTGCGGAACAAAATCGAAAGGTCAAAAAGGACATTAATTGTCCTTAATAAACAAATAACTTCCCGATGTGCAAGAGGAGGTGCAGAACAAAATTGAAAGGGCGAAAAGGACATTAGTTGTCCTTAATAAACAAATTACTTCATGATACGTTAGTTATCCTTAATAAACAAATAACTTCCTAAAGTACAAGAGGAGTTACGGAACAAAATGGAAAGGTCGAAAAGGAGTTAGTTGTCCTTAATAAACAAATAACTTCATGGTCTAATCTGCAGTTATAAGAAATTTCATAATATCTAATAGGACTATGCTTAGAGGACGGTACCATCACTTTCCATGAAGTGACAGAGCCCTCCTCACCACACATCCTAAAGTGTAAGATTTTGGGGATCGGAATATCAAATTGACAAATATATTGTCAAAAATGTCATTGCTGTAGAATTGCCCTACCGTACAATTGACCATACAAATTTTGAGCTTGTATGATGTCAACTAATATTTTGTGAAATTTTCAATTCATCGAATTGATGAAATCCCCTTTGATCACTCAATTCCAAACTTAGTATTAAATGATAACAAATTAAAGACAAATGAAAAACAGAGGCAAAGCATAAGAGAGGAACTAGACATACATAAATAGTGGTGCTGGCAATGGCAACTGTAGGCGCCATGCATATGGAGGATGGCGAAATGGTGGTGGGGCTGGGTTCAAATGGAGGGAGGGCAAGGCTGTTGGGTGGCGATGGATGTTGCGATGAGGAAGGAGAGGTGGCGACAACGGAGACGATCCTACAACCGACTCTCGCCGAAGCCAACGCCTTTGTGTCAGAGTTATCCCTCACCCTCGCTATCGAAGCTTGCGGTCACTCCCTATCCGTCATCCAATCTCCTTCTCTGGTACAGACTGCATTATGGAAATTCATTAAGTGCCTTCATTCTAGCTAGAGTTTAGTGGAAGAGAAACTTTTCTTTGATTGGAGCAATAATTTGAGAAAATGTATGGAGGAATACATAGCATGGAGGAGACAATAGCATGTGGGATATATGTGGCTTTACAACAAAACCCTTTTTGGCAATTGATTTTGTCAATTTGATATTCCAATTCCCAAAATCTCATGCTTGAAATGTATGGTCGGGAGAGCTCCGTTACTTTGTAGGAACTAACAATACCATTCTCTAAGCATTTCTTTGTCTAAAAATATCTCGGTAGATACGTTTTAGTGTTGATCGCTTCTAGTTGATAATTTTGTCAATCAACTTCTCAAATCTTCTTTTGCTCATAATTTTCAAGTTGTGTTGTTAATAACTTCATTGGCAATTTATTGATCCTTTCAAATCGTAGACTGTTTTGTTCTATCAATGATTTCTATTTTCAACAAACCCCACTCTTATATGTTAGAATAATATAAAAATGATTGTTGAAGATTTGAGTAAGTCGGTTATTGAACTCTAGACTTGGTGTTAGAAGAAGAAGAAGAAGATTGCGCACGGCTTTCATGTAAGAAAGTCAAAAGAAAAGGGACAACATAAATGAAGAGGACTCACCTGATCTAGAAACTATCGCTGCAGTCTTCTGGCAGATTTGGAAAGCCCGAAACAGGTTCGTTTTTAATAGACAACGTCCAGATCCGACCCTTGTTGTTGAAGCTGCTCTTGCCCAAGTCAGAACAACTCAAAATATTCTCCATCTCTCGAATGGACCTCACTGTAACCCCTCTGACCGAAGTAATTTTTGGCAAGCCCCTGATCCAGGCACTTTGAAGATCAATATTGACAGGGCTTATAATGCAAACAATATGGAAGGATCTATGGCATTCATAAGCCGGGATCACACAAGGAAAATGCGAGAAGGTTTCACCAGAACGGTACCTGCATCTTTTGCCTTGCAAACAGAAACTCAAGCTCTGATCGTGACCCTTCGACACCTATTGCAGCAAGGCAACAATGAAACGCATCTTTAGATCGAGTCAGATTGTCTTCTTTTGGTTGACTCCATCAACAACAAGATCGATCCACCACGGGAGATTCGCACTTTGATAGCAGAAGCCGCCGCTCTTTGTTGCCGTTTCTCGTATCTCTGTATTAGGTTTTGTAAAAGACAGGCTAATTTTGCAGCTGACTAGGCCGCTAGGGCCCATAGCAAAGGCTATCTTATTCTTAGTTGGGCTGCCTTTCCCACCCCCTCTCCCCTTTCGGATCTTCTTGTATCAGATGCCGTAGCTGCATGCTGTAATACACGTTCCATCTAATATTATATCTTTCTGTCCAAAAAAAAAAAAAAAATGAAGAGAAGGAGGAGTCGCAAGAAAAATTGGCCAGTAAAAATTGTGGGCTTCGTTTGTCCTCTTTCATTCATTGCATGGATCAAATAAAGAGGAAAGAATGGTCCATGAAGGCCCATTAATGC
The DNA here is from genome assembly GCA_014182885.2 of Eucalyptus caleyi. NCBI lineage: Eukaryota > Viridiplantae > Streptophyta > Magnoliopsida > Myrtales > Myrtaceae > Eucalyptus > Eucalyptus caleyi. The sequence continues at coordinate 23,879,880 of CM024476.2, forward strand.
ATGCACATGTATGCGTGCCATGAAAAATGGAGTGGGCCGTTGCTATTGCAGAGATTTGTCTTGCAGGCACCGTTGCTATTATATAATGTTTCTGTGTTTTCCTTTTAGCTTTGTTGACTCTTGTAGTTTCACTTTAATGTTAACAAAAGGAGTGTTGAAGATCTCGTGTGCCATGTTTATCTGCATCTCTATTGTAATTTAGTGTTTTGCTATTATGTAAGACATGTAAGGGGCGTGTTGTAAAAAAGTAGCCACCACAAAGCATTTTAAGAATAACTTCTCCATTCGATCTTCACTTGTGCCTTGTTCGAAATTTTCAAAGTTGCCATTAATTTTTTTCCTTTTTCATTCCAACATCATTGACTAGTCTATGTTGTCGATAATAATAAAAATTCGGTCATCTTTTGGTGTCAACAATAATAAAAATATGTGTCGATACATCTTAACGGGAACTAAATTAATAAAACACATAAATTATATTATATTAGTTTGATTTATGTCAATGTCAATAGGGTAAGTAATCTTTTGCTTTGTTGTGATTAATGAAGAACAGTGATGAAATTTTGTGATCAAATGCGTCGCTATCTGCCCCCACCTCCCCATTTATTATTAGATTAGATACACACATTTTACTCAACTTTCTTGAGATGAAAGAGACGGATGCTAAAACATCACGTGAAGAGAGAGAGAGAGAGAGAGAGAGAGAGGATACAGAGATCCAAGACTAAAAGTCAGCTGCCACAGTGCCCGTAAATAAACATGCAGGGATTACAAGCAATCGCCATACCCACGTCGGAGACTGCAGAAAACGAAGCCAAGCTGACAAACCGTTTTCTTTGTTCTTTCTCAGTGAACAGCCACCAGTGTACGTGTTTGCATGATCGAGTACCGAGTGTGTGCAGGCAAATGTTCGTCAAACCAGCGAAATAAAACAAAATGATCAACAAATCGATCATAATAAAGTAAATATGTGAAAATATGTCTTCTTCTCCTCCTCTTTCTGAAGAATGGCGCCTCAGATGGATAAGGTCTCTCCAGGCATGTGCAGTTAAATTGATCATGTTGGACGAGTCTAAGGAGTAAGTTCTTGCAGCATCTTGATCGCGCTTGGGTCGCTCCGTGGGCTGAAGGTTAAAAATAGCTAGGTTATCGATGCTTCTTTTACTTTTCTTATCATTACATCTTCAAATGGAAATCAAACTTGGTATACACAAACAACCCCGTCAAGATCCAAGAGATTCAAATGTACTTATGAAGCCCTGCATCAAAATGACAAAAACCCTTGAAAAGGAAAGGCCATGGAGTGGGAGAGAGGGATCAAACCAGCGTTCAATTGAAACGCCCAACGGCCAACTCATCTCAATGTGTCACTATCCGGCACCACATAAGCATGTCATATCTCAGGCCCCCTCCCATTCCTATATAATTGGTATCCATCCTCATAGGCCTTTCCCACTTGCACTACAGATCCATTATAATCCACACTGACCAGCACTCGCAGTTGTACTTGGCTGGGAGCTAGAAAACGAGACCACCGAGAGAGAGAGAGAGAGAGAGAGCGAGAGATGAAAATGATCGAGGCGAGGAAGGATGTGATAAATAATGACTTTGCAGAGAAAGAGAGCACCTGCATCAACGGGCAATCGTCCGCGTCCTACCTGGTGTGGGACGACTTGACGGTGTCGGTCCCCGCTGGTTCCAAGAGGAAACTGCTAAACCAGCTCAGCGGGTACGCTCAGATGGGTCGGATCTTGGCCGTCATGGGTCCTTCCGGCTCCGGAAAATCCACTTTCCTCGACTCATTGGCAGGTTTCTCCGCTTCTCTCTGCCAACCTCCTCATTTCGGAATATTTTCTGGCAACAATATATCCATTTACTTGGCCTTGTTGTATCGCATTTTTATTTGAGTTATTAAAAAGTCCACCGCCGGTGAAATCCGAATTCCACCTTCGAAGCTCTACGTACGAAACTCCTAGTGATACCGATACTGTTACCGAAAGATCAAGACAACAAGCATTGCCCATATATGGAAAATATAGCAACTTAATATAGTCACCAAAATCATTCATAGCATCGAAAAAATTGCAAGAGGCTACGATGATAACCCCTTTCCATGCCAGATCTGGTAGTGTAGAAACGAAAGTGCAGCAAACTGTTTATTCTCATATGAATTGGGTCTCCCGTGTATATTGATGCTATTCTCTATCGATATCTATTATGTATAGTTAAACTCACTTTATTTGAAGATTAGAAATAGAATTACATTAAAAAAATACAGCTTATAGAAGTAAAATAGTGATGATATAATTATTTTTGTAACTAATAAATTCACTTGATATAAATTCTAATAGCGTAATAAAATTCTTATAAAAAAATTAAAAGATGAATAGTATTTAAGTGTAACTAGTTCATAGTTATATCATTTCATCTGGCTTGATATCAAAATTCTTTGACAAAGTGAGGCGCAAACATACTCTACGGCGATTTTGTCTCTCATTTATATTGATGTTATTCTTTTTCTTTCTTGAATTATAATAATAATTGAAATCATGTCATTAGAAGAAGAGAATAAAATTAGCTAACGAAAAAAAAATTAAGAAGATACACTCTTAAATTTCCGGTAACTAATATCAATATCACGTGGGAGTTTCCATATATGATGCACTGAAAGTGGGATTCGGATTCCACTAGCAGAGGACATAGAATAACTCTGACTTGTTCACCATGGTTTTAAAAAAGAAAAGAAACTCTTGATTTGATCAGCAAGACCACATTAATGATATCATGCTATGATAACATAGCGTATTTTTGTTACACCCATGTAAGCTTGAGGGTTTTGGTGACAAAAAAGGTTTTTGAGTATTGATTTAATAGTGGTCGTAATTTAAAATTGTAATTAGTTGTATGCCCTTTGTAAGGGACATGTTTTGTTAATTTGCAAGATGTTTATGATTTATGTTAATGTTCAAACTATTGAAAAACCTAAAATCAAGTCAAAGACAAACGCAACCATTGGCCACTCTTCCCACATGGGAAGGGGGGTGGGAAGTTCGTATCCCCACCTTCTCAAGTGGGTTGAGGTGATGACAATTTAGCTTCAAGTTCAGATTTTAACTCTCACGCCTTGCAAAGATGTGGAGCAAGAGTTAGAATAGAAGTAAAGTAATACAAAAAAAAAATAAATAAATAAAAGACTAGGCACATGTATGAAGCATCAACTACTTTATTTACTATTTGAGTCGTATGTCTGTGAAAGGAGTGCCAATTCATCAAATCAAGGGATTCTTGAAAGTCAAGACAAGCAAGGTGGCTGTAATGATGAATAAGAAAGTTGGGACTTTTTTTCATGATCTAATTCTCTTAAAAATCACCAGTCCCTAAAAAATCTCCAACTTTATATTTACATCCTAATTTTGCCTTATTTCTAACTTTCACTTTAGTTTCAAATCAACTCCACATCCCAAAATCGCCACTAGTTTTTTTCTCATGTCATCAATATTGGAGGTTCTTGCCATTCTGTATGAAGGTGAGGGTGTTTAAGAAGACGTGAGTTCTTATTGTAAACCTCTAATTAGCTTTAGTATTGAAAATTTCAAAGAAAATAGTTACTTGTTTTGGACGTGGGGGCAAATTTGAGGCTACGGTGAAATTTTGTGTGTGTATATATATATATAAGAAGTTTGGGCCATTATAATTGGGGGTTTTCTAGAGAATTAACCTCGTTTTTTTTTCTGTCATGTTCTTATTATGGCCCAATTTTTTTATTTCATAAGAAAATCACAAATCAATGGTACCCCAATCCAGTAGTTTTTATCCAATGACGTTGTCCAAGATTCGACCCACCATTCCATGTGTACTTGGCAGAATCTTAATGAGGGTCAGATGAGAGTGCCAAATGAAATTGGTATTTCATTATGGGACTGAAAAAATTTGGACTAAAATTAGGCCACAATTTGAAGTTAATGTCTTTTTATGAGATAAAATATATGGATCAGGGCTTTGATCCAAAGCCATTATTTCTCAATATTTTTCTACGAGAGAAGAAATTGAGTCAACATTGAGATTCAAGGTAAAGTTGATGCACTTTAAAAGGAGTCGCGCTTTATGAAAGCGCCTTTACCGATCATGGCCCAGAGACTTTCTTGAATCCGGGGTCAACCCGTCCACTTTATTCCTAGGCTTGACAAGACAACTTCAATTTAAAGGGATTATTTGGTTGCTTGTAGTTGATATGGCACAAGAATAGTGTAGATACAAATAATTATGGCTTACACATTCCATATTTTAGGTGCATAATTGCATTTACTACATAAGTATGTATACACCAAGAAATACGTGTTTTAACCAATTAGTAGCCACTTTAGTTGACTACTTACTATGTTTTGCTTTTTAGCAGGTCAGATTTCTTCTGATGTCAGAAAAGAGGGAAATGTTTCCCTAAGTGGGAGGAAGAAGGGGTTCCTAAACCACAATGATCTGGTAAGCATATCAAAGTCCTTAGGCATAAAGTTAGCTTTTGCTGTAAATTATTTGTTGGGGCAGATTTAATAGAACAAAGTAATATAGATTATGAGACGAGTATCTTGACTCTTGCGGAAGATAATTCTCTTTATTTTCTGGATTACTATCATTAAAAATTTCAAAGTGGTATTCCATGACATATCTATCCCAAAAGAGTTTTTGTTTCCTGCAAAACCCCAACTATTCATTCGATTAACTAAAAGGAAACTTTAGTCCGATAATTCTTAGATCATCATTGGAAAAACAAGATTGCTTCCATCAGCTCAATCCTAGCAATAGTTTTAGTTTGGCATACTACTCTAACCAATGACCTCTAAAATGGCGCATCACTAGGCCACTCTTCTGTCAATTTTGTTTCATGAAGCATTCCTTTAGCCTTCAAAAGATTAAATCATATTTTCAACTTCCTCTAATTCAATCTAGTGGTTTATGTGTATGACTGGATGATATTCTTATAATCAAAATTTGGCCCCAAAAAAAAAAAAAAAAAAAACAGTAAAAAATTTGGCTGGTTGGGCTATGTTTCTCCTTTCTGAAATTTGAGCTTGTAAATTGACAAATAAATTTCTATCTAACGATTGACATTTCAATCGGGATCCCATGCTTGCATTTAGATGTGAGAATAATTTTAGGATTGAATTGGGAATTAGAGAATTGGACCGATCACTGATTCGCTTCTAGGTTCCAATGCACCCTAGTCCGGTTCCATTTTTTTAGGAATCGATGGTTCCCGTGGGAACTGGGAACCGAGAATCAAACGATAGCGAGAATCAAGAAAACCCTAAAGAGAGGCTTTTACTTTTTGCTAATAAGAACTTAGATGTGCTTATAGAGGGGTTTATATTAATTTTTCTTGCAATCAATAACAATCAATGTGCATGAGGTCGCCAGTAGTTGAAATAAGGGTTACTCCTAGGAAGATTTATAATTCTCTACTAATAGTCACTTATAAAGTTCTAATAAAGGAATTAGACCGAGACTTAACATAAAAGGTTTTCAAATATTAGCAGCTGGATAAAGCGGCAATAGTGTCAAATATTGCACTAATTTTCCAAGACCATTAGATCTATTCTAGTTTCATTTCCGAAAGCAAACATATAACAATTGTGTCTTGTTGTAATTCATATCGTTCTATGTTGTTCATAGACTGAATAAATTACCCTACATAGCATTATCTAGTGGGAATATGCAATGGCGAGTATCATACTATCACAAAATTTCACATGGCATTCAATATATTCAAGGTACTTTTGTTGTGCCCATTAAAACAAAATTGGAATCCATGGACCTTTTGCTCTATAAGACCGTGAATATGGTGATTAGTTTGGTCATGATCATCACTGGATATTGGCCAAAGCTTATGTTATCACATGTTAACATGTATGTCGATAATCTAGAAATTAATTTCTCGCTTGGTTTAATTATAACACCTTCTACTTATATTCTATTAGTGATGTGTATGTGTGAAATTGACGTATATAACATGTCAATGGAGGTGGAAGGATGTGAGGCAATGACTTTCATTACATGTGAGGGATGTGGATGATTGATGACTAAAATTCAATAACTTAGGTTTCATGTTATGTGTTTTGAACTTTTTATTGTTTATTTTATTTTAACGTTCATCTTTTATATATTATTTCTATTGACAAATGAAAAACTATCATTTTTGCTTTTGCATTCACTATCATTTTGCTTCACTAAAACTGCCAAAGAAAAGAAAAGAAAAGAAAAGAAAAGAAAAGAAACGAAAAAGAACATGTTAGACCATAAAACCAATCTTAGAACCTATTACAAGACAAGTTACAGGTTCCACGGTATACAAGACGAGTTTTATGTTTAAAAAATGGGGAACCTATTTTAATGGGTAGGTTCTAGATTTCAAGTGGAATCGGGACTGCTCACCCCTAATTAAATCTTCTCATTTTGGCATTTTTTCAGTCCTATGTGACCCAAGAAAATCTTTTCTTGGGTACTCTCACTGTCAAAGAGACAATAGCTTACACAGCTCATCTGAGGCTTTCTTCCGAAATGACGAAAGCCGAGATCGACGAGTTGGTAGAAGCAAACATAAAGGAGATGGGACTTGGAGACTGCGCAGAAAACAAGATTGGTAACTGGCACTTGAGGGGCATAAGCAGTGGAGAAAAGAAAAGACTCAGCATCGGTCTTGAAATGGTCACAGACCCGCTGATCTTGCTCCTTGATGAGCCTACCACAGGCTTAGACAGTGCCTCGGCTTTTTCCGTGGCAAGAGCTCTAAGAAATATTGCAGATGAAGAAAGAATAGTTATTTGCTCAATCCACCAGCCCAGCAGTGAAGTTTTCGATCTTTTTGATGATTTACTCCTTCTGTTGAGTGGAGAAACTGTGTTTCTAGGAGAAGCCAAAATGGCCATTGAGGTAATAAAGAGTCAACACTTCATTCTTACTCAGACATTTTGGCTGTGCAGAAGGGAGATAATGTAATTTTAAGTCCTGGTGCAGTTCTTTGCAGATGCTGGATTTGCTTGTCCGAGGAGGAGAAATCCCGCTGATCACTTTCTGCGGTGCATTAGCTTGGACTTCGATTCTGTAACTGCTACTATTGCTTTCTCATAGAAACTATGTTGAGTTTTAAATCGAGCACTTCTATACTCTGCATCAGTTCTTGTGATATGTAAAGTGACTTCCGAATATAATTATCAAGGCTTGCTATTTTATCTTGCAGCAAACTCCAGCATCATCTGGTTTTTCAATGAACATGAAAACAGCAGAGATTAAAGCCACACTCATCCAAAGTTACAAATCCTCAAAGTATTCATGCAAAGTTAGGAAAAAAATGCAAGAAATTGCAGCTACTGTAAGCACTCCAACTCAGAAGAAATAAAAATCAAGATAATGCTTATGCAGTCATATTTCCTGTCTTTCCTGCTTACCATAGTTAATGAACAATGTCTCCAACTGTGATTTTTGAAACTAATGGAGTTACATCTATATTGAAGTAGCAATTTCCAGAACTGATGTTTTCAAAATTGAATCTCCTGTTGAATGCTGAAGGATTATCAGGTCTGCCAGTTGAATAAGAATACTAATTCCAGCAAGTGGAAGCAGCTCAGGGTTTTGACTCATCGGTCCTTCATCAACATGTATAGGGACATTGGATACTCCTGGTTGAGGATCATGCTCTACATTTTATCATCAATAAGTGCTGGAACTCTATATTTTGACATCGGATACGACAATGGGGCAATTATCAACAGAGGAAAGTTTGTTTCATTCCTCTTCGGCCTCATGGTATGTTTGTCTTGTGGTGGTGTCCCTTTCTTCAATGAAGAACTGAAGGTATAGCAAAGCATCAAGGCTGATCGATTTTCAGCTATTATATACCACCAGTATCTTCATACTTGAGGTGATATTAGAATGATTTGTTGTTAGGACTAGAACTAAGTTTCCTCTGCAGGACAGACAAGCTCCACCACGATAGGTGTGAAGTTGCATGTTGAAGCCTAAGACACTGTAAATAACACAAATCTAACTAAAGAACTTTTAGTTGATGGCCTACTCCAACTCATAGTCACAGAGGAATGTGAGTATTGCACAATCAATTGGAGAGATTAAAGCTAAATCAACTAACTTTTTTCAAGGGATGCTTAAGATTATTCATATGGGATTGATCTCATCATCAAAGCAAGAATATACATTAATTACATAAAAAAGGAGAAATCTCGACAGCGTATGACATCATTTTCTTGTCTATCTCAGGTTTTTTATGCCGAGAGACTCAATGGACATTATGGCGAGACCCTGTTTGTGCTTGCGAATTTCCTTTCTTCGCTCCCTTTCTCGGTGGCGAATTCTCTGCTTTCAGGAACAACGATATTCTACATGGTGAAGCTTCATCCAGGATTCTCTCACTATGGTTATTTCTGCATTAACTTCTTCTGCTGCACCACCATTATTGAGAGTTGCATGATGGTTGTGAACTCATTTGTCCCCAACGCCTCGATGGCTGTAGTAATTGGAATTAGTGTCAACGTAAGCAAATTTTCTCTCTTAAACTTCCCTTCCTGTAATCCTTATAAATTACGTTGTCGTTCATAGCTAATTTTTGTGGATTCAGGTTCTAATGATGATGGCATCACAGATCTTTAGACTTCTTGCTGATCTTCCCAAGTTCTTTTGGCGGTACCCCATGTCCTACATCAGTTTTGCCAAGTGGGCAGTTGAGGTAGTTAGTATATAGTGATTAGCTATTTTTTTCCTAAATCAAGCTTGAAAATTTATCAACATAGTTATGCATAGAGCCATCACATGGAAGACATTTATCTTCAGTTTCAATAATATCGTCTGCCTAGTAAAACAAAACCAGGAGCATGCGCTACTACTTGCATTGCATATTTAAACTCATTGAAGTTAAAATTCTCATCTTCCGCCTGAGGTACATAAATAAGAAGGAAATCTCAAACAACATAAATTAAGTAAGATGCCTTTTATTTTGACGTGAAGAAATGGGTTGAATGGTCAGACAGTCCCGCCACTCCCTTCTTCCTTTTCGGATCGTTGACCTGCTCTTCCATATGCTAGAGGTTAGGTTAACCGATGTAATAATGTGATACTATGAAAATTCTGTTATCAGTCTCTCTCATAGATTGATCAAAATACCACCAGGCTTCACCACATGTTTCACTCCGTCTCTTTACTCAAGCTAGAGCCTCAGATAATCAAGGCTTCTCAGAAGTAGTTCAGCGACTAGCCATGGCAGTCAACAATACAAGCATATGATTTGGATCAGTGACTTTGATTTCTTCCAAATATCTCATGAATTACAAGTCACTCATACAAATCATTCACACGCCTTGCAGGGTCAATACAAGAACGTCATGACCGGTCTTGAGTTTGATTCAGCAGAGCCAGGAGAACCACAATTGAAAGGCGAGATGATCCTCAAAACAACTTTCGGCATATCACTGGATCATTCCAAGTGGTGGGATGTAGCTGTGCTTCTGTTTCAACTGTTTGTTTACAAAGTACTGCTCTTGTTAGTGCTTAGGTACAAGAAGAGAATAGCCCCCCAGTTATGGTTGTCGTCACAAGTGTTACTCAGGGTGTCTTGACAAATGATTTCGGTGCCAAATAGCAGCTAGCATCCCTTATGTTTCCAGAACATACTTTATCGGCAACTAACGCACCATGGTTATGTAAATGATGCATATGTCTCCAGTTGTCGCAAGTTCTAAATGCAATTCACCTTTTTCACTTCAATGTTATGACTAATTTGATATTGGTATACATAACGTGACAAAATTTAGACCTAATGCTCGGCCCGAGGTCCACCACTTCCTCTTTGTAATTAATGTAGATTATAAACCTCTTACAAAGCACAAAATTTGGACATACGACATTGGACAGACGGCCCGTTTAGTGCCTCTCTCTCTCTCTCTCTCTCTCTCTCTCTCTGCTACAAGCTACTGTGAGATTCGATGTAGTGGATAATAAAGTACATTGATTACAAGCAAAACATATGTAACACAATGAGTTACAACTTATATTGAAAATAAAGATTAAGCAATTCAAGGGTTGTACAAGAGTCAGATATAGCTTGCACTCATTTACAAAAAGATAAAAAATAAAATGGGAGGTAAAGTGTAAACTGTCTTTGAACAGCCTCTCTGTCCCCTTCTGGCGCACCAAACATTTGGACACCGAGCTTATCATACCCATGACCTCCAAATCTAATCCATGGCTGTGAAGCAGACCCAGGTGGAATATTCAGATCTCTCTTTTCCCCCAAAACCGAAAGGGCCGAATATGTAAAAGCCAAGAAAGTGTACTTGTCCTCGATTGCCCAACTTTTGAGGCGCCCAGGATAAACAAAATCATCATAACTTTAAGATGCTTTGCAAGAAAAACCGGTATCCTCATCCTTCCTACTTATTTCTTCTGTTTTTTCCGCACAGCATTATTGCCATTGCGTGCTCTGGATGCTTTATGATTTCTCATTGAGGTTTCCATGCTCATGCTACCTTTTAGTTCCATCTTTCTCTTTTCCCCGCTTTTAAGTTTGTCAAAAGTCCTCTTCCTTTTCTTTCCAGATTCGTTGGATTGAATCTTAGAAAATTTCCCTGCAGCCAAATCACCATTCTTTTTAGAACCTTCTAATCTGCCATCAGCAGTAAGAGAAGTTTCATATTCTCCTGAGTGGGGGGAGCCATCTTTGTTCTTCAATCTCCTTTTGTATCCTCGTCCCCTGACATCTTTCTGTTTTGCAGAAGCTTCCTTGTTCTCAATCCCGCCTTCATTTGAGGTTTTGTTTCGCCGATTCTAAAAGGTCAAACATGCGATCATTTTACAAAACAATATTACAACCTCCAGAAATCATGCACTGCTAAATAATATTTCTGTAGCATAGACATCCAAGCATTTTTGAATTCATTACCTCCATAACTGTCTTAAGAAAACCCTTGTACTTTCCTGGGGTAACAAGCTGAACAGCAGCAAAACCACACTTCCTAGTCATTATCTCAAGAATGACTGTGACCTGCATATACAAATGGACGTTCATTACAAGATAGCAAAACAGAGGCCCTTGGAAGGATGTGTGCATGGAATTATCACAAAAAAACTCAGCAAACTCCCAGTAAATTTCACATGCCTTTGATCTGAAGTGATGCCTGGAGACAGATGACCATGAAATAACACCATCAACAATGTCTGAAAGTAAACTCTGAAGGTCTTCATTTCGTAAGCAAGACACTCCTACTTTCACAAAACCTAGAACAGCCTGCAAAATGTGTACGAAGTAACTCTCAAGCCATGCCAATTGGGGCAAGAATCTACTTTGGTAATGGTATACTCACTTTTATCACTTCCACCGCTTTGCTATGTAGCAGAGAAAGAACAGAAGGAATAAGATCAGGAATCGATAGACAGATATCTGTATCCTTGTAAACTAGTACGGACAATGCAGAAACAGCTCCACTTGTAATTTGAGGCAATGAACCAGAAAGATAGCCCACTATCTGAAAGCACGTTATTTAGAATCAAAACACTATTACTTGAATAAAAATACAATCCCAAGAATTGCAATTGTCCAGTAATAAATCACTGTTAAGAACTACAAGCAGAAAGGAAAATTGCAGATTAGGTTAGACAATTTCTACATAAGTATGCTCTCCCGATCATCTGACAGAAAGTCCTGTAAGCAAATAAAATTCCCCGATGTTCACAAGACACTTAAAGTGTTCATCTGTGCAGTGCATATAAAACTTCTTTGGGCAACCATTTACACAAGGAACCCAAGCTTTAATAATAATACATGAGAAAGGGACTCCACTACCCCTTGATTAACCAACTTGGCTTCTTAAAATTTCTCAATTTTTCATCGGATGAAACAAATGCAAAATTTCGATTGAATAGGCTTAGGGGCCGACAAGGCATCCACAAGATACAGACCACATGATTTTAAATTTTGCCACTTGTATTTCGGTTCTTCGTTTTTCTACTGGTTAGAGGGCATTAATCATCTTCTCCTCTGGCTGCAACTGCAAAGCCTAATCCCTTGGCAGAAGCAGCTAGACATGAATAAATGAAGGAATATGCCGTGACTCAACCATACTGCAGCCACGAAATTAGCTTTATTCTTTTAGAAGAGAAATATGTTTTCAGACCTCTGAATCAATTCGTAGCTACCAGGCTTACAATCTTCAAATACAATGCACATACTTATAAAGATTTTAACCAATACCAGGAAGCAGTATACACAAGACCATGAGGACTTCAGTCCACTGTTTCCCAATTTTGCAGGAACAACAACATGGCCAAAGAAGAGGAATTTAAATAAACTACATTCTTCTTCAACTTTTCCCCCATCTATGGATGTTACGTGAGGCAGAGCAGAAACCAATTATTTACAACACAAAAGCCCCTCCAGATGACAACTTACATAGGATCTACCATTGTAAAATACGTACGTCAGACAAGATAGAAGGATCTGCTTCAACCTCTTCCATTGTTGTTACTTTCAACTGTCTATGCCTCATGTACCCATTCTTTTAAAGTTCTATTTTTGTTTTCCTTGCATGTTCCTGCTGTTCTAGAATGTATGTAGTATCAAACATGTCATAAAATATAAGCAGTAATTTCCACCAAAGCTACACAAATATGTCCCATAATGAGGAATACTGTACCATGTTAATCAGTTTCTGACAAGGTGCAACTGAACTAACAGGCGAAATGCTTCTCAAGCTGGAACTTATGTTGATGAGAACATCATAAGCTTCCTTCCTAGATTCCTCCTTAGCCTGCAAATTTCATGTCACAACAGTGATTAGTGCTGAAAGTAGATCATCACCCCCACACTGTAAAGGAGGTTCTTACATCCTTTAAGACAAGTATAATCTCATTGAGGATGAAAAAGCCTTTGAATCTTCTTTCTCCTCCTCATCCTCCTCCTGCTGCTCCTGCTCCTCCACATAGTTTATCTGCATGAAGAATTAATTTGACATGTCAAATAGAACAGCATATGACATCAACAATAGAGTTGCTTATATTACTTAATTTTGAGCTACAATTGCAAATACACCATAATCAAAAGCTTCAAAATCTGTTTGCAAGAAGTACATATATGATTCCTTCCATGTTGAGACACAACCCAAAAGAAAAACGAAGTTTTTGGCCTTAAAAGCGGAAAAGCCATTCATGACATTCAATATTATTTTAACGAATTAAGGGAAGATGGGTGAATGATGATAGTAGGATCAGGTTATTAGAAATTTAAAAAATTGTGAGATTGGTGAAAACTGATCTGTTAGGTTCTTTAAGCAAAATACCACTTATATAATCAGTTTTATTTTTTTAATTTCCACAAAGTTCAATAAAAAACAAAAGGGTGATGAAATACTCCATGCTTAGCTCTGTACAAGAAGCTGTTAGCCATCCATACATTTAGGAGTTTGGAAAAGTGAAAAAAGTTTAAGAGTCTTCATATTCACAAATACAGGCACATTATGGTGAAATTCGAATTTCCTCTAGGAAGGGAAAGGCCTGCTCTTAGATCAAGTCTTAATGTCAAATTTCCAAAGCAAACTTCAACTGAAGGAGAACCATGAAATATTTTAAGAAATTCCTTCGAGATGGAGGGAATTGCCCAAGTAGGAGGCCATGCAAATATATTGTGGGGCCAGAACAAACAATGGAATAGTATTTAATTTAAGGATTGTGATATAGCTGCTCACCTGCAGCATACAATCTAGGCCACAGAAATAGAACAAAAGCCAAACTCAAAGAACTGCTAAAATAACTGTTCTAGCACATCAAGAATATAAAACCATGAAACACGAGGAGAAATTTATTATGAAGAAGAAATGCAATTTCTTCTTGAATAAATGTTGTATACTTTGCTTTTCAGTGGGACTAATCTTGAGCTGTTTTCACAACACAGGATTAAGACATTTCTTAAAGGCTCATTGCACTCTTATTCCAAGACAACCAGCCCAAGATATAGCTCATATTCAGTTTACGAAAAGAACAAGAAATGGCTTCTATTTACGTCAAAACGTGATATATACACTAAAAATGAAGGACATAAAATTCTGCACTTTTTCACAAGAATAGTAGACACCTGTTAAGTTACTTTATTAAGTTTCCTTTATTATCAGAGTTTTATTTCCTTTTTTTACTTACATAAGGATATTATTGTTATATACAATTTATATTCAATATAAATACAATGGGTGTAGGGTTTCTGTGATTACAGAAAACTACAGCCCTCTCTACTTGCTGCGGGTTCTCTAATCAGTTCTGTGACATGGTATCAGAGCAGGTCTAATTACCTGATTACTTGATCCTATTGCTGGTTTGAGAGTCCCCTAGGGTTGGTGCACAGCCACCTAAAGCTGTAATTTTTATCGGTTTTCTCTTCAAGTTTTGATACATATGAGATTGGAAGATATCAAATTCATCAGGTTTGGTTTGTGAACATGGATTACAACTCTTACTAATCAGCGGATTCAAGAATCGGAGTACTTTATTGATTATGGTTGACTGGTCTTGCTGGTTTCCTCAAGCATATAATTATATTGAGATTATCATCATGAGTGATACTACTACGACTCCTGCTGCTATTGCTGCTCTTGCTACTGTTGTTGCTATTGCTGCTATTGCGGCCATTGCTGCTGCTATTACTTCTGCTGCTCCTACTACTACCGTTGCTCCTACTACTGCTGCTATTGCGGCTACTGCTGCTACTACTACCGTTGTTGCTGCTGCTACTACCACTACTACCGTTGCTGCTACCATTGCTGCTACTACTACTACCGTTGCTGCTACCATTGCTGCTCCTACTACTACCGTTGCTCCTACTACTGCTGCTACTATTACCGTTGTTGTTGCTGCTACTGCTGTTACTGCTGCTACAACCACTACTACCGTTGCTGCTACTGCTACCGTTGCTGCTATTATTGCTGCTACTGCTACTGCCTACTGTTGCTGCTGCTACTACTACCGTTGCTGCTACTACTGCTGCTATTACTACCGTTACCGCTACTACTGCGGTTGCTACTGTTGCTGCTACTGCTGTTGCTGCTGCTACTACTACTATCGTTGCTGCTACTATTACTGCGACTACTATGACTACTACTACGATTGCTGATTGGGCTCTACTATCTATAGGAAGAAACAAACTAAGAGGCTGAATATCGTGCTATGGCACATACTGTGGCCGAATTGTTGTGGTTGAAATCTCTTCTCCAGGAGCTTGGATTTTCGATTAATCAACCTATTGATATGATATGTGATAATCAAGCAGCTATTTATATTGCTAGGAATCATGTTTTTCAAGAGCGAACTAAGCATATGATGTGAAGCAGAAGCTGGTTGCTACTTTCTTACGTTGCCTCTAGAGATCAGTTTACTGATATGTTTACCAAAGCATTATTTCGTCTTGCTTTTTTGTTGCTGGTTGTTCCAAGCTGGGCATAGGCGACCTATATGCTCCAGCTTGAGGGGGAGTGTTAAGTTACTTTATTAAGTTTCCTTTATTATCAGAGTTTTATTTCCTTTTTTACTTACATAAGGATATTATTGTTATATACAATTTATATTCAATATAAATACAATGGGTGTAGGGTTTCTGTGATTACAGAAAACTACAGCCCTCTCTTTCTTTCTTTTACGTTCTCTTTCTCCTCCTTCTCTCTTCCTTCTTTCTCTCTACTTGCTGCGGGTTCTCTAATCAGTTCTGTGACAACACCAAACATACAAAAGAAAACAAGTACTGCATTGCCACAAGAAACATTCTGACCTTTAATTCATGAACTATCAGAACATGGAAACAGGCAAAGCGGCTTCTCAGAGTTGCAATATCAGATGGAGTCCTTAGGCCAATTAGTAAATCAATCAACTGCGAATATTGAGATGAACAAAACAAGGGATGCACCTGCATAATAGAAATGACAGAAAAACAATCACTTCCAGTAAGAATATATCTTGAATGGAGATACCACACAAACATACCTCCAAAATTTTGCTCAAAGCATTATAGGCTTCAGCATGGCCATGGTCATTGCTTTCCTTGTGGAAGAAAATTCATGAATGATTTAGGCTATAGAAATCTCTAAACTCATCCATTAAATCAAGAAAACAAAGCTACTATTCTTAGAGTCAATGCACACCTGAAAAGTGTCTTTAACAAAGCTAAACACCAAATAAATGAGATCCTTCTGTGCTCCTTCGATAAGAAACGAGGATATCTCCAGTAACAAGCACCTGGGTGAAACTGCATTCTCTTAGTACTATAACAGGAGTGGATTTTATCACTCTGTATGAAGGGGTGTGAGGGTGCTCTTTCTTTTCTTCGTACTTTTCTTTTTGGTTTTTTTTTTTTTTGGGGGGTGGGGAGGACCGTGCATAGAACATGACAGGAGTGGATTTATTATTGGATGCATCCTGATGATGTTACTGTACTTGCATAAAACATGACAGATGACAAAATGTCATCAAGAAGAGGAAACAGCAGTGCCCAATTTCCATAACATGGTAGCTCAAAATTCTGCTAGCAGAATATAGAATCTATGCATACGGATGCAACCTAGTAATCTCTGCAATTGCTAACAGTAGAAAAAGTTCTGGATGCTCACAAATAGAGTTGGTCTGTCGATAATCAGACATCTGTTACAATGAATTGTCAAATGTGACCTAAAGGACTCCCCTTTATCAAGTGTATCATCAGCAGTCAAGTGTGTATGCATATGTGAACATATACGAATCTTTCATTTTAATCATTAATATAGCTTGCTAACAATTCTATCCACAAGCATTCTCTCTCCATTACCTTTTAGCATTTACATCAATGGCATGCTCATTTCCTGGTTCTTTGTCCGTTGATGCATCCATTTCATCTCTTCCCCTCTCGAACTCATCTCTCTTATTTAGAATGCCAAATCTTTTGAGAAATGACACAAAAATTTCTCTGGTTGCAGAAGAATCCGTGATAGAAGCTAAGCAACCAATAGGATCCTGAGAAATCAAAACTGAGCATGATAATCTAACTCATATTATGTATGTCAATTACTAAGCAATGGGAAAAGTAAAAGGTAATCCGTGAGCATTGACTGAATATATATCTCAGAGTTAAAGTTCTTTAAGACAGCTACTCAATACAGCTTCCTTTTGCTAATTCAATGCAATCCACAGGACTCAATCCTCTCTTTCGAAAAAGTCATTCGCAAAATTATCAAACGCTTTATAGAGCCCAGAAGTTTGATCCAATTAACAAAGCATCCACAAAGTTCTATAACTCACATGCGTGACGATCCCTTCCACAATGACCAACTAATCTATCTGACCGAATCTAGTACTTCAAAGTATTTTGGTGTTCCATGGTGAGTTCAGGGAGGGTAGACACTTGGTACACAACATTGATGCCACTTCACTTCTCATAGCTTTAATTCTTTTTAACTTTTCCTTTGAGGTTTTCTAATAACAAGTACGCGATCCATTGTTTCAATGCCAACCCAACCTCACATAACTTTTGACTTTTTTTTTTTCCTTTTTCTTTTGGTCCATTTCTAAAGAATAATTTGTTGTCAGTAAGAATATAATAAAAAACCATAAAAATTCTAGCTTATGCATGGCTATCATGCTTCTAACATATGTTTCTACCACACAAAAGCAATAACATTATTTTCCTTCACCATTTTACATTAAAATATAAAATTACAACCAACAAATATAGAAAAATAACTAATCAAGTAAAATAATATTATCTAATCCAAATTTTAATGATATGAACTTGTTTTTGTGCATGTTAACACAAATTTCAACTTGCTTATAATATTTTACAAATTTAAAAGAAAAGGACATGAAAAAGTTCAAGTTGAATCTTAAATTGATAGTCAGAATTATATTTTCTCAAATCAGTTCAACTATAGCTTCCTGAAGTGACAGGACCACATGTCCTATAGAATCACCCTAATTTATCATGCCAAAAAAGTTGCATTAACCTCTTTATACCAACCAAACTTACTTTCAACAGTCACAGAATGTTGCATTATTTCAAACCTACTCGGCTGATTCTCCACCTAATGCTTTTCTCCATATACACAATTTTTCATCTGAAGATTCGATATTGTCAATTGCATGAGAAAAGGAAAGACAATCATCCCAAGTAGAGGATTCCAAGTAAGTTGTATAATTTTAGGATCACTGCATCTTGAATTCACACTTCATTCTAGGGAGTCGACAGTATATAACTATTCCGACAGTGAAGGTTTTTCTCTTAATTTTCTGATTTTTTAAAAGCTGCTGTTGTCTGGCAGGGCACACTTGGGAACTATTCTCTCATGCAAAGCAGGGATGGAACAATATTTTTCCCATAGGGCAGGGAATGGGAACAAAATTCCTGGCCTGCTCCCCCCCAATGGCAACCACTAGTGCGTGCAATTCAAAAAGTGCCTTGAATGATGCAATCAGAAGTATTAATTGTACTTAAGGAAAATTAGCAAGTCAAAAGGGCTGGAGGGAGGTCTAAAAACATGACAGAAACTTCTAGCTAGAATCCCGAAATGTTTTAAGCTTCCATAGGATATCAAATAGCACATAATGACCTAATATATGTCCATGTAGCCAACCCCATCCACGTGAACTGTCTCCACAATGCTTTCTGCAGCACTAATAAGAATGATGCGGCCTCACCAGGAAGGAGATTAGGCAGGTCTGAATCTGACCAACCCAACAATCAAATTTAGCATGTCAACTGCCTCATACTAAACAGAAACCTTCGAATTCCTCTCTACTTCTTCCAGCAATTAACATTGACAGAAAGAGCTCCTACTAGTTATACTATTTTCAATCTGGACAGGACTGAGGAGGGAGATGGAGCTTGGATTATCATAGAGTATTAGTATCCTATTATTATCTTACAGTGCACATGAGTCCTATTAGCATCTTTGAGATGAGGCATATGCCTAAAAATTGGAGAAAAAGTTCAGACAACCAAAGTAAGTAGCAAATTATGAATACGAAAGGGGAGAGGAGAAAAATTGTGCAATAACTAGTAAGAAATTTAGTATAGAGCCAAAAGAGACTTTAGTGATTGAGGGAGAACCTTCAAGTATGACCTTGTTGCAGAAATGGAATTGACAAACAAGTCCAATAAAAGTTGAAGCAACTCAGTAGAGCATGAACTTAAAGCCTTGATATTTCTGCTTGCAGTTTTCTTCAAGTAAATCGGTAGAGTTTGCAATTCTAATCCGGATGCTTGCACATTACAGGTGTCTAAATCTTTAACTACTCTAGAGCTGAGTACACTTTTATTCTGATTCACAAGGATCTGCAGAATCAGAACAGTACTATCAGGAGATATGAAAATGGTATAACAACCTCTTCCCAGCTAAAGAACAAGTGTGAGCCAAATGTCACCAATGTGGCAAGAAGATCACCTTTAAAGCAAGAGCCACACTTTCATGCATAAAAGAATATTTTTTAAGAAAATCAGTCAATAATACTGCCAAACGTCTAAACTGTTTGTCTGTATCACTTGAACTCCGGCAAAAGGCTGGTAACAGTTTCCAAAGGTCATGAGCATGACCCAGCAGCTCCTTACCAAGTACTGATTTCTTAACTGGAGAAAAGATAAACAGAAGCACAATCAAATCCCCAATGTTACTAAAATGTTAATGATGAACTGAACAAAACTCAAATCAAGTAATGCTGATTAAGGACTCCACTACATACATGAACAATCGGCATTCAACCAAAGCTCACACTTAAAAATATGCATCAAGGAAGGACAAGTTAATGTCACAGAGGCAGATGAAGAATAAAATTGTATAAACAACAATATTTTGCTCCCCAGACCTGTCCCACCTATCAAATATCTACAGAATGCAAAAAACATACCTTGAGATGAACAATTGCGATAAGAAAATATTTATATGCATAATTCAATGGGTATCATAAGCCAAGTAAGGAGAGGTCAACGCTTTGGGATGGTACCTATCAAATGGGATCAACATATATAATAATAAATAAAAAAATCAAGAAGTTGACAGTTCTGTTATAATGTTTCAGACAAGCTTTCAGCACAGCTTACAAGCAGGTTGAATTATCCAGCTTGATAAGTCTATAGAGACTCTTATTGAAGACTAAAGCTCCTTCTAGCATAGCTTGTGAACATGCAAAAATGATCTCATGTGATGATGATCTGCGAGGAGTCTATGATGGACAAAAAAGTTTTTGTATTGAGTTTTGGTTAAATGCAGGGAACTTTGTGCACTTATTCCTTATAAAATGTGTCTCCTGTCAAAGAACATTTAGTGGTGCCTTTGCAAAAAACAGGACTTTTACCCTGCTTAAACTGATTTGAATCTGAATATGGATTTAAAGATGGAGATTCTAGGTTGCTTTTAATTGATAACTCATAAGTTATGCACAACCAGTGGTGAATCTGTGCCAAACAGCCAAGGATCTCCACACTTATTATGATGTCAAATATGATATCTGAAAAATGAAAATCAGGGAAACAAAAGTCATGTAGAATGATGACATACCTCCAGAACTAGCATGCTTGAAAGATTTTGCGAGGGGCACAATATAATCCATGTAATACTCAAGTGATGAACCAACCACATAATCTCTTAGAATGGGCACCAACCAAACATTACCAGAACTAAAATTGTCGGGATGCAGTGAAATAGGCACAACAGAAAGCATCTTTTCTGGGCCCATAGCAATTACAGCAGAACCAATACATCTCTGAAGCTGTAAATCACAGTAAATTAAACATTGATGAGTTACCATTCAAACAATCTTCAAATTACACAAGTATTTGTTTTATAAAGCTAGACAGTCAATTATTTGTTTCATCAGATAATGGCAAAGTACTATGCTCAAAGCTCTGTTAACTTGTCATCTACCCAATTTAGTAAAAGAAGCTTTTGTTAATCCTTATATGTAAGTAAAAAAATAATCTGCTGTTAACGCTCCAATCATCAATTCAATCTAACTCTAACAAAATTCATGACGACAAGCCGATTTGGAGTTTGCTATGAACCCCATCTTCTTCTTTGCACACTTCAACAGGATAAACATATGAAGCAAAGATGACTTGAAAAATCAAATTTTGGAGAGCAAGATCAAGTAATAGCCTTTACATCATTCTCTTGAAAATCAATTTTGAGATCAAGACAAATCAATTCACTTTACATCATTCTCTTTTTCCTTTATACATGAAATTAAATCAATAACAAGGCAGCAAGGAGGTGCAAACCCAAGTACCAAAAGATATCAAGAACCAAAAAAAAGCTCAATTCATCGATAATGACAATAAATGCATCTACATCGACATGCATGTTTTCAAGTCGCATTTCCACTTCCATAAGAACATTGACAAAAAACAAGGAAAAATCATATTGCCTTCTTCCATGAGTAACCAGCCTCGCTATGAATGAAAACGTCATCACATAATTAAGTACTTTTGTTGCTTCAAAGAGCAATACAGTGACTTTATTCGAGAACTTTATCCATTCATAACATACTCATAATTTCAGCAGCAATTTTAATGACAGGGAACACCACTGCACTGACATGCCATGTAGAGAGCTGAACCAGAGGCGAATTGGGCCATCACACTCTTAACTACAGATGATAATGGACATTTCAGATGCTCTTTACCAGAATATGACAAGAATACTGTAACGCAAACTTGCACACTGCACGAACTTAAAAAGAAGCTAAAGATGATCCTACAGAAATAACAGCTTTCACACCAATGACATTTCTCATGCCAATAAATTTCTGAAGCATACAAATACGTACATGGCCTGTGATAGATGGGCCCCTTTCAGCTGAGGTCATTAAGTGAACAAGGTTGAGCAGGATACTCCTCATATAGATGTAAGAAGTTTTTCCTACACAACATTTAGAGATGAGAGGAGAGGACTGTGGAAATCAGTTTGTGGTCATATTAACAAAGATAATCAAATGAGAAAAAATAGTCTTTATACACTTTAAGAATAGTGCATGTGAAATAAATCCTGAACAATCTCACACGTCATTCTATACTAACAGAGAAACACTGTCACCCACAACCAATGTGGCATTTAAAAAAAAAAAAATGCCATTCCATAATTCAAATGAACTTCCAAGAGTAAACAATCTTCTTTTTCAAGGAATAGGAAAATGAAGGAGGTATGTACACCTAGCTAGTTCAAAAGAACAGACTGATGAAAGAAATGGGCAAAATCCACAGTAAATCCAGTACTCATGATTCAGGACATTCGAAGTCTAAACTTTAAATAATTTGTAACATGTCTGCGCAGGAAAACTCTCCAAAAAAATTGCAGCTTCATCACTAAAGTCAAGTTCAAACTGACACCTTATGAAGATCAAATAGCAACACCCAGGACTTTAGAACTTTTACAGTGAAAAATCATCAAAATTGCTGATCATATCCTGTTTGACTTCCACCGTGCAAGACAAAGTACTTTTAAGAAGTTGAAACTGTAAACCTCATGCAAAGGTCAAAACTCAATTCAAGTAGAAGTCCAGTTCTGCGTAATTTATAGCAAGGTATGGCACTAATATATTTCTTTGCTAAAGTTTGACATTTCTTTTCTGTTAATGCGAAATAATATGAAGTCCTAATGAAAGAGGAAGAATGCCTTCCAGCTTATTTAGTCGTTGAAAAACAAACCAAAAATACAGCCACAGCAGAGCTTGTAAGCCTCTACAATGTTGAACATTATCAGCAAGCCCACAACAAATAGAATTGAAAGTAAGAACTGCAGAAAGCAGTTGCCAAGAAGTCAAGATGGAGAAACATAGAGAATTAAAATGGGTTCAGACGCAAGTATAAGCCATTTCTTTCATAATCGAATTCAGAAATTGACATATAGTAGTCCTTGATCAATGTCTGGTAGAACTTAATCATGCCAATCATACAAATCATGAGAAACAAAGATCATTACATATATTGAGCTTGAGTTATTTCATGACAAAGCAAAGGGTTAATACATGTATTTGCAATTGACGAATGGCAAGAAATGAGGATCTTCTATAGCATACAAGAAATCAAGATGTATGCATACCAAGTTTGAGGTACAAAAGAGAGATTACGGAAAGTGCATGCTGATTTGGAGTTTCGCCATGGGCACTGAGGGCACTTTCCAAAGCTATACATATTCTCCTTATTGCAATTGTTTCCAGACTCTCCTCACTTACGTCATCACTTGGTTGGCTCTCCATATGAAAAGTCTCTTCATTTACTTGTTCATTAATCAAGTCCTTCAAAATACTCGAGGCCTGCGATGCAGCATCAGCCTCACCAACAAGAAGTCCTAAATTAGTATAACCAAGTGCATCAGAAAGCAAACACCGGGATTAACAATATCAAAAGATCAAGTGAACCATCCACAATCTCATTTCCAGTAACTAAAATTAACAAAAGATAAAAGTAGAGTCCTTGAAAGTAAGCTTCCAAGTACATCGACCTAGGTCCCCGAGTGGTAGAGGTTCATTTTATCAGTCAAGGGATAATCCCATACTTCCACTATCTCAAAAATGATGTCTCAGACTCTTTGATGTACTGCAGTTGCATGAAATTTCTGGTAAGAGGGATGATACCCATTTGAGCCACTATTTTTTCTATCATAACTCCTTCGTAACACCATACATAAGATTTTGTTTCTATCATAACTCCTCCATTCCACCAAGACAGAAAAGATTGTAGTAATGATTTAAAAAATAACAAGAGCAAAATTATGAAAAATGTTGACAGCAGAGAAAACAAAATGTTAAAAAAATATATATATATATGCGACTTAGGTTTGACTATATTTAGGAAAGTTAATCAATGAACAAGGTGCCATAGATTAAACTAAAGGGAGAACATCTTTTGATTAACATAAAGATCACATTTTTTTTGGTAATATACAGATGGTTTGACTTTGCTGCATTGTCTGTTCAACCATCAAACTTCAATTTGCATCATGGCCATTAACTACTGCCCTTTACAATTCTTCCAAGTGTGTTGTCATAATTCCAAAACATCAATGACATTTGAATAACTTTGTAGAGTATAGTGACAAGCAAGATACACAATTTAAAAATTATGCACCTCCTTCCACGCACCACTTTACACCACAAAAGGTAAAGCTGCAATCGACAAAGTCAATCAATGATAAAGATTGATACCGCCAATGTTGGAAATTTAGGGCCTGTTTAATTACCATCCTATTCTTATATTTTTCTATTCTTTTGCTCCCTAGAGCAGAAATAGGATAGAAATCCATTTGGTAACGTTAGTTAATTTTTCTATTAGGAATAGAAAAGTGGCCAGGGAATAGATTTGGAACAGAATCAATAAGTAAAAGAAATCTATTTCTTTGTTCTCAGGAATAGAAATGGAAAAAACTATTTCTAAACATAAATTGGTCCTAGGAATCGAAAAGTTACTAAAGGCACCCGTTGAAGTTAACACAAAATGTGATGAGGAAATTCTCACCAACAAAGGAATCCACCGTAGGATACAGGACAGTAATTTTCATGAAAAAAAGTCTTTTAATTGAGAAATCTGCTCAAAATAATGATAGGAATAGTAATCCAAGAAATGATTAGAGCATGAACCCTACTTATTAAAATCAACAAAAACAGAATCAAGAGAAGATTAAGATATTTGAATTGTCCCTTATTCCATTCTTTTCCAAACTCACCATGTAAGGCAAAGAGTAGGAGCATTTTGGGCTGATTTGAAATGTAGAGAAGTATGGGAAAACATGACATGATTGTAGAACCAAGATCGCAAAATTAGCTAAGAAACTACCAAAACGAAGCAGTCGAAGCACCTCCTGCCCCAAAAAAGTTAAGAAGCATACCTGCTAGAGACTCTCAAACTACAGGAAGGTTCTTAATCCACAAGCTTGATCCTCCAGTGTGGAACTTATTCAGAGCAACTCTTTAACAAGTTTGCAGCAGTCATGACAGTGTCCACCGAGTTCTCTTTTGAAGAAACATAAGAAGCAAGAGAAGTGATGACATTTTCTATCTCTTGAACAGTATCTCCCACTGCTAGAGTTTCCAATAATGCCTCGATGATTTTAAGAATCAGCGTTGTAAGCGCTGAGAACCCAAGACTCATAAGCTTGTCTCGCAAGAGAATAGGAACACATTTCCACCTTTCAAAGCCCAATTACGATCAACAAGGCCATAAGGGGAAGAACACTGACCTAAAAAGGTGACAATTACATGTTGCAAAGTCTAACAAAAAAAAAATCCCGAAGAGCTTAAAAGAGAAGAACTGGATACGGCAATGCATGATTTGCGACATTATACCTTAGGACGCTTGGCCGGGAGAACTTCAAAGCGTCTTCAACCCGAATTTCACCGAATCCCAATCCTCCAAGTCGCAAAACCTAAGCAAAACCCCCAAACACTTCACCGCGGACCTCACGCTGGACACGGCCAGCTTCTCCTCCTCCCTCGCCAACACCTCCGCCAACACCTCCGCCGCCTCCCTCGACCTCGCGGGCACGATCCCTGCGGCGGCACCGCGGACAGGACGATCACGAGGAACGACATGAGCGCCGCGACCTCCGTGGAGTCCAGGGCCTGCAACGAGGACGTGGTCTCGACGGCGGACATGGCGGCGCCGAAGTAAGAGGCGGGCGTGAGGGGGAGGGACTCGGCGTCGAGGATGGCGCGCATGGCGGCGGCGGTGGCGAGGAGGTGGCGGTGCTGAGGGGCGGAGGATTTGGCGTAGCGGTCCTTGAGCTGTCGGCAGATGTCGGCGCCGTCTCGCAGCGGTTCGTCGGCGTGGTCGTGCTCCATCTGTTGATCCTGTTGAAGCAACGAGGGTCGCTCTTCCTGTTTCCGTTGTCTGTGCTTCTGCGGCTTCATGGCGGCGGCGACGGCGGCGGCGGATGCTTCGATCGCCGCCGCTGCCGCCGCCGCCGTACGGTGGCTTCTCCCGGCTGTGGAATGTTTCGGGGTAAGAAATTCGCCTCTGATGCTTAATCCATGTTTTTTTTCATATTTTTACGATAACTAAAACTTAGGGGATCGTTATTTTCTTCGCATTTTGATCTATATTGCTTCTTCGGAAAGAACAATTTTTGATTACATTGATTAGGTTTGCCTTGTCCCCGGTTCCTATCATATAACTCAAATTTCAAAAAAATACAAAAGGTTAATTTCACAAAAAAATCTCAAATTATGCACATTGTAACCTAAATATTCGAATCTTTTTTGTATCACGAAAAATCTTTTAAAACATTTTTTATGACATATATATCCTAGCTTTTTATGTCATAAATACCTCAAAATTATATTAATGTAACGAATTTATAATAGATGGAATTGAAATAGAAAACATATATATACATGTTACACATGTAAAAATTTGAATTTTTCATGATACCAAAAAAATTGAGGCATTTGTGTTGCTATGGATAAATTTAGGATTTTTGGTGACATAAAAAATTGAAGATATTTATATTACAATAAATGTAATTTGGGGCAAATCAATATATGGAGCAAAAGTGGTACTTTTGATCTTTTCCTTTCAATCATTATTATTTTCTTGTTTTATAATTAAAAGGTGTTAAGATTTCAACGGGAAGTTTTCCGTTTTCAATTTCATCTTAGGCATGCTAAAGTATTCTCAAAGGAATTCTAGTGATATGAAAAACAAACTAGTAAAAAGAAAGAAAACCTAGAAAATAAAACCAACACCACTCAAGTGATGTAACGCTCCCCTTAAACTAGAGCATATAGGTCACTCATACCCAACTTGAAGCAACTAGTAACAAAGACAGGACAAAACAACACTTTAATAAACATATCAACCAATTAATCTCTAGAGGCAATATAAAGAGTAGTAACCAACTTTTGCTTCACAATAGTGATGGTCAACTTCTATATACGTAGTTCGCTCACGAAAAACGGGATTCCTAACAATATAAATAGCTGTTTAATTATCACACATCACATCATAAGTTGATTAATAGAAGGGATTTCAACCACAACAATTTAGTCACAATATGTGCCATAGCACGATTTTAGGCCTCCACACTAGACTTAGGAATAGTTGTCTATTTCTTGCTTCTCTAAGTAATCAAATTACCACCAAGAAAAGTGCAATACCTAGTTGTGGACCGATGATCACATGCTAACCCGGCTCAATCAGCATCAGAATAGCCAACTAGAGTGAAAGAACCATTAGATTTATAAATCAGCCCCTTATTAGGAGAGCCTTTAAATTACCAGAGATGCGATAAACAACGTCCCAACGAGCCTTCTTTGGTAACTCCTTTAATTGACTCACCACACCAATAACAAAGGAAATATCTAAATGTGTAACAATGAGATAAATTAACTAATTAGCTTGAATATCATGAATATCCTTGATGCTTATCATTAGTATCATCTTCGATATGAGTTCTAATTAATACGCAATCACTCATTCATTTTCAGGATTTTCTCTTATTTTAATGAAATTTAGTCTGTGTGAAATGCTATGCAATGAATGCCAAAATGCCTAACTAAATTGACATGTAACATGCAACGTATCATGCGAACTATATGTCACAACATGATCTAATGACAATGTAATTATCCTAATATGTCACGCACTCAAATGATCCTAAACATGCAATGACTAGATGACGAAATGACCTAATTCTAAGTTACACACGCATGATATTTTTTATTTCTTCTTTTCCTTTTTTTTTTTTTATAGAATTCGAAATTAAAATTGCCTAATAATTGAACATGCAGTTAATGAAAAGAAAAGCTAACGTCCTCAATTAATGTTTTTGGTGTTTTTATTTCAAAAATTCAGAATAAATAAAATGCCTAATCTAAATATGCAAATTATCCTAAAACAAGCAATATTCTAATATGAACCTAATCTAACTCATATATATATATTTGGGTTTTTTTCTTTTACGGAAATAAAATCGATTCAAGCAATACGACGGCAAATTAGGCAAGCTATGATTGATATGCACAAATAAATTGATGAATCATATCTCACACATGAGATTGGATTGACCAATTTTAACAAAATCTTGAGCGTGAGATCGGATTGGCGATTTTTTCGTGCGATTGCGAGTCATATTCCGGACATGAAATCGGATTGTCAATCGCATGCACATTGTGAAATTAGGAAGATTTCCCAATTTATAAGGCTACTTGAGATCACGGATATGAAGCATATTGAGAATTTCAATCATGTGCATCGACGAATATTTCAAATAAGGAAATGGAATTTTCAGAAATGAAAATAGATAAGATTTTCACCTAATTCGAATATTAGCTTCCGAATTTCGATCCTCAAACGGCTACTTGGGATGCAATGTGGTGGTGCTCAGCGAGGCTCACAGGATGGCCACTCGCCAGGGGGCTTTGCCTGCGGCTCCTTGATGATTGCTCGATTCAACGATATGTGCGTAAACCTCGAGAAGCAATTTGCAAAACGATAACTTTTGTTGTTGTAGCAATAGCAAGGCTTACCCGAGAGACCTAGAGAACCGCAGCGGGAGATGCTCCAAATTTCAATAAAATAAGCGTGCGAAATCCTCCCTCCTTTCAATGTATACGTCCTCCTTTACTGAAAGAACGTGTGCCCTTCTCTTGCCCAGATTTTAGTGACTCGGATGCTTGCTGAATTTTGACCGAGCTCAATCACCTCGCTGGAATTCGTTTGGCAACGCGAGTATTGGTGCAAATCGTCTGGGCGCAACGAAACAAACCCGAGGATCGGGCTGATTGGGATGGGTGACATGAGCAGTGCCTACTGGCGTTGCGGTAGCAACGAGGTCGTGGCCAGGAAACAACCAGCTTGGTTCACGGATGCGGGGCAGCAGCGATGGCGGCTTTTGGGTAATAGTCGGAACAGCAATTACGAGGGGCGGAGTTGCAGTGACGTCATCAATGAAGGGGCTGCGGTGGCATCGTCAAGCGGTGATTTTTTCGCAAGGTGGTTTTTGAACTCGACAAGGACTGCCCAATCAACCATGCAACGAGGGGACAATTTCTACGAGGAGAAATGCACATGCATGCATTGACCATGGGAGTCTCCGGAGACAATTATACATTCCTACTAACACTGAGAATCTGATCTCCATGACTAGCAATTTGCTTTTGCATGGGAAAATTATCCAAAAAATTCTAAATTTATTACACTATTATCAATTTAGTTATAGATCTTTTAATTTGTAAAATGACTTTTAAACATTTTACTTCTTACCAATTCAGTATAAACATTTTCACTTTTTTTACCATTAAACCATCCGCCAATTCTAACCGGAAATTACTAACATGAATAGCTTGCCGACGTGGTACTTTTTAATAATATTTTGAATATTTTATGGTTTTTCTTTTTTGCAACCTTGCCCGTGGCTAGCAAGAGTTGGCCTGCAACTCTTGTCTTCCCTGGATCCAAAAGCCCAAAAATAAAGGAAAAAGTTAAAAAAGAAAAAGAAAATAATAATAATAATCTAGAATGAAGTAGTAAAGCTTTTGTCCAACTCTTCATGTGAGAGCAAGTCAAAGACAGATAGTGATGCCTGAATGTGAGAGATAGAGAGAGAGAGAGACAACCTCATGTCTTCCTCCAATGTAAGGATATTCCATTTAGAATGAAGTAGTAGAGCTTTTGTCCAACTCTTCTTACCTCATTTTTTTCTTCTAATGACAATAGTCTTTTCTGTTGCTCTAAGTTTGCTATGACCACGTCTCAGATTCAGATTATTATACCGTTTATCGAAGGCGGAGTTCAAATTCCACGATTCTTAGAAATTTCAGCAGCTCTTGAAGTTGTCCAAAAAATAATTAGATTTACTTTTTTTTGGGGACAAATCTTTTTTCCCCTCTTTCTTTTGACTTCAATTGTAACAAATTACTATTCTTTTAAAAAATAGTCAGGGCTATGGCCACCAAGACCTGGTTATGTGGAGGCCAATGAAATACCCTGCAAGTCCTACAAATTGGTTAAGTCCAATTCTTCGCCCCCGACTTGATATAGTTTGTGCACCATTGGTGGTATCATAAATGTTGAACATAAATAATGGAAAAAGTTATCCTATTAAAGTTGTTAAAAAATATATATACATATCATATTTGTCGAGTTTGGGATCTAATGTCAATGGACAGAATAATAATATCTAAGACTTTTCAAGACAATAATTGAATTGTACAGTTGTGGAAACTGAAATATTTGGCACCATGGTCTATCCCATTAATTAATGGATGCTTGTACAATAGCATATCTAAGTCTCTATCGATGTTTGGTGTTTCACCAAGTCAACTATACAACACTCTTTCTTAGATAAAATTACCAAAGCAAGTTATAAATCGATTGTATTTGTATCAATTAAGTCGTAGAATTTTCAATTATACCAATTCAATTCCTAAAATTTTGATAATTGCCGACATATTCCATCCGGCCCTCACCTCTAGTCGGCCATGGTTAGTGGCAGAGGAAGAAGGAAAATGAAAATGAAAGAAAAGAAAATTAAAAATTAAGTGAAGGGGTCATCTGTTTCTCGCGTCACCTGTTCATCTCCTCTCTCAAAGCAACAGCGATTGTGCACTGTTCACGCCGACTGGTTCCCTACTCGGCCTGGACGATTCGGCCTCCCTCTTGCTCCGATTTTTGGGGGGTTTTCTTCCCCTCTCTTTCCTCCATCTTCCCGATGAGTGGATCAGCTCGTTTTCTTCCCCGAGACGAGGTTCCGGCAACCATCCTGGGCTCTGTGTTGACTGTCACGGGCTGGAGCTCCTCCTCGGCTCTGGTCGACAGTCTTTGCGGGAGCTGCTCATGCTCGGACCCGTCTCGGCTCTAGCTCGGGACGGCTGGGGGGTCCCTCTCGGCTCACGCTCCGACCAGTCTCGGCTCTGGATTGGGTCAGCTCAGGTTCGTAGTCCTTGCGGGAGCTGCTCACGCTCGGACCTGTCTAAGCTCTGGCTGACCGTTGCTTGTTGGAGTCTGACTCGGCCCTGGTTCGAGACCTGCGGGAGCTGCTCGGGGTCGTGGACTGCTCGACTCTGGTTTGAAGTGGCTGGGGTGGTCTAGAGTATCCCTCCTCTTCGAAGCTTGGCCTGGTATGGACCTCCTCCTTGGCTGTTGAGTTTTGTTGTCTTAGTGGCTTGATGGCCTCTACTTCGGCGGAACCTCGGCTAGGTGGTAGCAAGGGTAAGGGGCCGAGCTCCCCTCCTCGCGAGTCTGTGGACCGATAAGCTAGCAAGTCGAGCCAGCAATCCCGACCCGTAGGAGGGTCTTCTATGGCAGGGGATGGCTCGAGACGTGGGCTGATCTCTCGGCCTCTTCAAGAAGGCTGTTCTCGGGGTCGAAGTCAAGTTCGGGACCATACTAAGAGGGCCCCGAGCAAGGCAGCAAGCTCGTCAAGGCCCCCCCAAGCCCGCTCGTGGACTAATGTGGCACGGTTGGCCACAAAAGGCTACGAGCTTTCCTATATTCCTCCTACTGTTGTTGTAGGGGAGAAAGCGGTTGTAAATGCATCGGGAGAAGTCTTTGCAGCTGCGGATCCCAAATGGAAGGAGTTCTTGGTAGGATATTTTGTTGGGAGAAAGCTCCCTTTTCAATTGATTGAACAGACTTTGAAGAATACTTGGGGGACAAAGTTAGTTGATATGCTGGCGGATGACCAAGAGTTCTACTATTTCCATATCCCGGATTCGGAGTTCAGGAGGAAGATCCTAGAGGAGGGACCAATCACTGTTGCTCGGATTCCCCTTATTTTACAAACAATGGAAACCCCTTATGGAGTTGAAGAAGGCTAAGCAAACCTCTGTTCCGGTGTGGATAAGACTCAAGAACCTTCCCCTCGACTTGTGGTTCGCACCGGCGATTAGTGGTATAGCCAGCTCCGTTGGCAAACCCCTTCATGTGGATCAACGAACCGAGGGCACGAGGATGATTTCCTTTGCCAGAGTATGCGTGGAGATCCAAGCTAATCGGCCGAGAGTTTCGACGGTTGAAGTGAATGTTGATGCGGTCATTAGGTCCATTGCTGTGAACTATGAATGGAGGCCCCTTGAATGTTCTAAGTGTGGGGTCTTTAGACATAAATGTGATGTTGCCCCTCCCCCTGTTCGGCCTCCTCCTGCTCCTTTGGACACTGCTCGCCCCCTTGACCATCCCTCCGAGACTCCTGAAGACCCGGAGCAAGGTTGGAAGCAAGTGAAGAGCAAGAAGAACAAGGCTCAACCTTTGAAGGGGATGTCACCCAGCCTGGGTAGTCCGAGCGAAGGAGAGAGGTCTTTGAATCTCAAGATTGCGGCTGTGGAGAAGAGGCTGCCTGAAACTTATTCACGTAGGCCCCCTAGGGGGCCTATGATTATCTCGGAGCAAGGTGATACTGTTCCAACTACTTCGGTTGAAGCTATCACCACTTCGGTGCCGGTAGACACTGCAGTGTCCCGCCTGGAGGTTGCAGGGGGCACAGACATCTCTTTGTTAGAGGATGACGTCCTGTCCCTTTGCACTTCACCGAATGCATCTCAGAGGAGGAGAGGCCCTGCGAGACACCGGGCATCCCCTTTGACTACACAGGACAATCCGCTTGCTTTACCCCGGATCCTCCTTTGTCGACGATCCGGACAGCTCCGCCTATTACTAGGCGTAGTTCCTCTAAAAAGAGGTAATGCTCTTGCCCTCTTCTTTTGTATATATATGTACATAGGTTGCTGGAATATTAGGGGGCTTGGTGCCCCTCTCAAGCAAGCGGAAGTGAGGAACTTCGCTTTGACGAACCGGTTGGCTTTAATCGGGATAGTTGAGACTAAAATCCCTCATAACCTCTTCAATGCCATTTTTGGGAACTTGATTTCGAATTGGTGCTGGCGGCCTAATTCTGAGTACTCTAATCGGGGTAGGATTTGGGTTGGTTGGGATCCTACTGTGGTTTCCTTTGAAGTTTTATCGGTCTCGGATCATATAATTCATGGGAAGCTTTGTTGGTTGGAGACCGGAGTGGCCTGCTATGTCTTTGTTATTTATGCTGAGCATTCTTTTTCTACTCGTCGACCTCTTTGGGAGGATTTGGTGGCGAGATGCTATTCTCTGCAGGACATGCCTTGGCTTGTTTTGGGAGACTTTAATGCTATAAAGGACCCCTCGGACAGATTGGGTGGCTCGGACCTTTGGTTGCCATACTTCGATGAATTTCGGCAGTGTCTGGATCAGGCGGAGTTGGATGACCTTCGGTATGTGGGGTTTCGATACACTTGGTCGACCTCTTTAGGGCCCTCTCGGAAGATGAGAAAGATTGATAGAGTCCTGGTAAACCCTTGTTGGAGCCAGGTTTTTTCCTTTTCGGAAGCGTCATTCCTTGCGCTTGGGATTTCCGACCACTCACCTATGGTGGTAAAGGTGGAGAACCCGAGCCTTCGGAAAAGGCCGTTCAAGTTCTTCGACTTCTGGATGCAGCACCCGGATTTTGACTCAATTGTGAAGCAAGTTTGGGAGAATCCGGGTTATGGAGTACCCATGTTTAGGCTGGTGTGCAAACTAAAGATTTTGAAGGGTCAGCTCAAGCAGTTAAATAGAGATTCCTTCACCAACATCTCCGTAAGGACTTCTGAAGCGAGGGAAGCCTTAAAGCAAACTCAAGTGGGCCTCCTCAATGACCCTACCAGTATGGACCTCGCGGACCTGGAGAGAGTTCAGTGGCATACTTTAATGGAGCTTAGGTCTTAGGAAGAGTCATTTTTTAGACAAAAAGCTCGTATAAGATGGCTCAAGGAAGGTGACCAGAACACAAAGTTCTTTCACCAGTATGTCAGTAAGAGACATCTGAGAAACATAATTCTCTCTGTTGTGGATTCCTCAGGTAACCAAATCACTGAGCTTCAGTTGGTCCAAAAGCATTTTGTGGAGCATTTTCATGATCTCCTTATGCCAAGGATGGAGCTGGACACCCCTCAGGTATCGGAGATTCGGGAAGTTATCCGCACCTAGTTGAATAATGATCAGATTTCTTTTCTTGCTCGCCCTCTGACTGATCTTGAGATTCAAGATACTCTTTTCTCCCTTGCCAAAGGTAAGGCACCAGGTCCGGATGGCTTCACGGTTGAGTTCTTCAAGGAGAATTGGGATACGGTGGGTCAGCTGGTCACGGAAGCCGTGAAGGACTTTTTCACATCGGGGAGGCTGCTCAGAGAAATCAATAACACTTTCCTAATGCGACTACCGTTGATGACTACAGGCCTATTGCTTGTTGCAACACGGTCTACAAGATTATTACTAAAGTATTGGCGAATAGGGTTGTAGCAGTGCTAAAAGACCTTGTCAATCCGTCTTAAAGTGCCTTTGTCAAGGGACGACGAATTAGTGATAATATTCTCTTGGCGCAGGAAATTTTCTCTAAGTCTCATGTCGAACCCTATTCTCCCAAGTGTGCTATCAAAGTCGACTTCAGAAAGGCGTATGATACCGTCGATTGATGATTTCTCGAGAGTGTACTACTTGCTTTTCGATTTCCTGATCAATTGGTTCACCTCATCATGACCTGTGTGAGGACTCCTCGGTTTTCCATCGCGTTGAATGGGGCGCTACATGGTTTCTTCTCTAGTGGGCGAGGCTTACGCCAGGGGGACCCCATCTCTCCCTACTTATTCACGCTGGTTATGGAGGTGCTCTCATGGATTCTTGGGAAGTGCTCGCTACAGCCGGATTTCAGATTCTACAGGAGATGTAAGTCAACTTGCCTCTCGCACTTGTTTTTCGCGAATGATGTCTTCCTATTTTGCGAGGGCCACCTGCCATCCGTGAAGCTACTCAGGGATGGTCTCCATATGTTTTCTTCTTGGAGCGGACTTTTCCCAAACCCAAGGAAAAGCGAGGTGTTCATCTCGAGAGGCCTGCCAACCTTAAAAAATCAAATCCTCCTAGAGCTTGGCTTTGTTGAGGGTAACCTTCCAGTCCGTTATCTTGGGGTTCCAATCATCACATCGAGGCCCCGAAAGGTAGATTGCGTTGAGCTTGTGAGGCGCATCACCTCCAGGGTACAGTCTTGGACTCATCGGTTTCTTTCTTTTGCTGGCCGACTTCAGTTGATCAAGTCAGTCCTCCATGCCATTCAGGCTTTTTGGGCTAGTGTCTTTATTCTTCCTGCAGCTGTACTGGACCAGATAGAGCGTATTCTCAGACAATTCCTTAGAAGGGACCTGAGTTGGGCTGGGGGGGTGCCAAAGTCTCCTGAGAAGATGTATGCCTTCCTAAAGTGGAGGGAGGTCTTGGTATTCGGAGATTGCGTGAGTGCAATAAGGCGGCCATGCTCAAGCATATTTGAAATTTATTTTCAGATAAAGAATCGTTATGGTGTGAGTGGGTCCACTCGACCTTCTTAAAAACCAAGAACTTCCGGGTAGTTAAAAAGCCAACCTGCTACTCTTGGGCGTGGAAAAAAAATTTACAACTCAGGACAGATTGCCGGCTTCACTTCCACTGGACGTTAGGAGATGGATTATCAGCATCGCTCTGGTTCGACAATTGGCATCCCAGGGGTCCTTTGAATTTATATTTCACGGATCCCCTCATCTATAGCTCCGGTCTCTCTAGGCAGGCTTTGGTTGCCGATCTCTTCTCTGAGGATGGACGAGCTATCAGATCAGAGATTGAGTCTTGGGGTTCGCCGCTTCCTTCCTTGTCTAGAACCCAAGATCGGTTCTGTTGGAGGGAGGACTCGACGAGCTTGTTCTCGGTGGCCTCAGCTTGGGAGGCCTTAAGGAGGAGGAGGGCCAGAGTCAATTGGCATTGTTTCATTTGGAGTAATGCCATCCTGCCTCGTTACCAACTAAACATGTGGCTCATCACCAAGAGGAGGTTACCTACACAGTCTCTTCTTATGTCTTATGGTAGGATTGATACTGCTTCCTGCCCTTTTTGCAACGAGGTGCCTGATTCAATCAATCATCTCTTTTTTGGTTGTCGCATTACCTCGAGCATTGCCTTTTTCTAGGCTACTAGATGCAATCTCCCCTGGACCAACAGGACTTGGGAGGAGACTCTCAGTTGGGCCATTACCTTGCTCGGTGGCAAGGAGTTTTATAAGTGTGTTGCCCGGTTCTCCTTTGGGGCGCTATGTCACATCATATGGAGAAACATGAACAATATTCTGTTCAGGGGGGAGCCATTATCTAGTTCGGCCATGAAGAAGCATCTCCTCAAGGTTGTCAAGGATAAGGCCCTTACCTTTAAGAATGTTGAGGACTCTCCCAGGAATAGGTGGATGCAACGCTCGTGGGATGTGGACCCCATTATCTTCGCTTCCTCTGATCGTAGTCTAACATAGGCTTTTCGGTGGTTGTTTAGGTGTTTTTGCCAGGCTTGTTTGCCGTTGACTTTCTGTTGGTCGTTTTGTTGCTTGTCCGCAGCTTCCTTTCACTCTTAATGAGCATGTTCATTTTGAGTGTAAGCTTTTGGAGCCGTGTTGTTTGTACAGTTTGACCCCTTTCAATACATTGCTTACTCTTACAAAAAAAAATTAAAAATTAAAAAAAATTGGATTTTTTTAAATTGCAAAAATTATCTATGTGAGCACCAACTATGTCGCGTAGGATGGCTAGTGGGTACGATTGATATTCATATCAACAATTTCCTATCAAAATTAGCCGGTGAATTTAATTGGAAAAATTTGAAAATATTTAGGGCTCAATAAATATAGTTGAAAAGTTTATGATTAAATTGACACCGGTGCTATAAATTTATGATTTTTTAAAAAAATAAAATTTCCATCTTTCTTGAGCTGCTTAGACTTGTCCAACCACACACACACACACACACACACACACACACACACACACACACGACTGTCTTTATTTTTGGCTTCTAAAGAAGTCCAATAATTTTTAAACTCGAGTTTCTACCGTCAGTTTGGATCGATTTTTGGTGGGCTTCTTCCTCTGCCTGCCAGCCATCTGTCCACCAAGCAATTTCATCTGGTTTGCCCCCCAAGTCGTGCTTGAAGCAGCCCTTTCTCTTGCCAGTTTTGCTGCTCTAATTGGAACTGGTGCATGCGAGCTTCGGAGCTGCTTCAAGGGCTAGTGATGGTTTTGTTGGCTCTCAGCACCCCTCCTCAGCCCTTTGCTTCCTTGCCCTGGTATGGCTTCTCTTCCTTTGCTGTAGAGGGTGTGCTGGAGAGTTGTTGGGCTATTGGAGGGTTGTTTTTGTTATGGCATCTAACTCGGCCGAGAGAAGTGGCCTCCTTATTGAGGCCCACTGTGGTGCTGTGAGGGGCAAGGGGCTTAGCCCTCCTTCTTGTGTTGTAGAAGGCCGGCCTACTGAGAAGTCTAGTCTTTCCTCTCAACCCGGTGTTGAGCCTTCGTTAGTCAATGATGGGATTAGGCTTGGACCACGGTCAAGGCCGCCTCGTGATGGGCGTTCTAGGGGCCGTAGTCGTGCTCGTGCCCCTTCTAAGCGGCGTCAGGCCCCGGCTAAGCTAGCTAGCTTTTTGAGGCCTCCTCAAGCCCGGTCGTGGGCCAATGTGGCGCGGCTAGCAGCAAAGGGCTATGAGTTGTCTTTTGTCCTGCCTTCTTTTGTGGATGAAAAACCTGTTGTGAACTTATCCAGCAAGGTGCTATAGGCTGGCGAGACCCCAAGTGGAATGAGTAGTACTTGGTTGGTTACTTTATAGGGAAGAGGCTCCCATTTCAGCTCGTAGAGGAAGTGTTGAAGAATACTTAGGGGACTAAGCTGGTTGATGTACTAGCCGATGACCAGGGGTTCTTCTTCTTTCATGTCCCAGACCCTTTGTTCCACAGGAAGATTTTGGAAAAGGGGTCATTAAC
Source organism: Eucalyptus caleyi (assembly GCA_014182885.2). Lineage (NCBI taxonomy): Eukaryota > Viridiplantae > Streptophyta > Magnoliopsida > Myrtales > Myrtaceae > Eucalyptus > Eucalyptus caleyi. Next base: position 23,917,689 of record CM024476.2, read on the forward strand.
CGTAGCTCGAGTGTCTCTTATCTTGCAATAGTGGAAGCCACTATTGGAACTTAAAAAAGATAGACAGTCTTCAGCCCCAGTGTGGATTAGGCTCAAGAATCTTCCTCTTGACCTATGGTCGGGGCCGACTATTAGTGCCATAGCAAGCTCCATTGGTAAGCCTTTTTTATGTGGATCAACATACAGAGGATATGAGAAGAATTTCTTTTGCCCGAATATGCGTGGATATCCAAACAAAACAGTTGAGGGTCTCAGAGGTTGTTGTGAATGTGGATGGAGTATCTCGTTCGATTGCCGTTGAGTATGAGTGGAGGCCGATGTAGTGTCTCAAGTGTGGCATGTCTGGCCACAAATGTGAGATCTCTCCCAATCCCTCTGGCTCGAGGACGTCGCCGGTACAGGCCAATATGGCCCTTGCTTCTTCGGACCCTGTCCAGCCCCTGCCCCTGTTTCGGATGCCCCTGTGGTACATGAGCAGGCTTGGAAGTAGGTCAAAAGCAAGAAGAAGAAACCCCCTCTCTCAGTGGATATCGACTCGACCTCTTAGGTTAATACAAGCGATGAAGGCCATGCTCTAAAGCTTAAGGCTGTGGCAATGGAGGAAGGGCTGCCTTCTACCTCTCATAAAGCCCTCGGAGGCCCCAAAATTGGTCTGAATCAGGCTAAAGTCACCCCTGCTTCTACGGATGAGATAGGCAGCCCTTCAAAGAATTTCTATCCTGAGTTGCCCAACCGAGAGAGGTGGCAGGTGACTCGATTGAGAGGGCTGTCCTGCGGATGAGGATCTGCTTTCTCTAGGCTCCTCTCCAAAGGCGTCTGCTGCTAACAACAGGCCTAGGACCTTACAGGACAAGCTACTCGTTCTCGCTCCTGACCCTCCCCCTCCGGCGGTCCATGTTGTTCCACCATCCATGCGATAAAGAGTCTACAAAAGGAGGTAACCCTCCTTTCTTCCTTTTATTTGTAAGTATGTATATAGATTGCTGGAATATTAAGGGTCAAGCAGAGGTTCGGAATTTTCTTTTGGCGAATCAATTGGCTTTGATTGGTTTAGTTGAGACTAAAGTTCCCCATAATCTATTTGAAGCTATTTCTGGTAGTTTGATGTCGAACTAGTGTTGGGTGGCTAATCTTGAGCACTCCCATTGGGAAAGGATCTGGGTTGGCTGGAACCCTTCCATTGTCTCCTTTGAACCCTTTGCTTCTTCAGACCAGGCGATTCATGGGAATCTCAGATGTTTAGATTTGGGAGCTATCTGTTGTGTCACTATCATTTATGCTGAGCACTCCTTCACTTCCCGAAAACCTCTTTGGCAGGATCTTGTGCGTAAGAGCTCTACTTACGAATGTACCGTGACTTGTTATGTGGGACTTTAATGCTATTAAGGATCCCTCGGACAAGCTTGGATGTTTGGACTTATGGTTGCCATGCTTTGATGAGTTCGGGCAGTGTCTAGATTAGGCGGAACTGGAAGACCTCAGGTATGTGGGGTTCCGTTACACTTGGTCTACTTCTACAGGTTCGTCTCTTAAGACCAGGAAGATTGATAGGGTCCTGGTGAACCCCAGTTAGAGCCAGGTATTTTCGTTCTCTAAGGCTTCCTTCCTCACTCCTGAGATTTCCGATCACTCTCCTAGGGTGGTCAAGATTGAGAACCTCGTGTTTCGGAGGAGGCTGTTCAAATTCTTTGATTTTTGGATGAAGTACCCAGACTTCGAGATAATTGTGAAGCAAGTTTAGGACTTGCCGAGAGAGGGGACTCCTATATACAAGCTTGTTTGCAAGCTGAAGGCCCTAAAGTGCCAGCTCAAACGGCTCATTAGAGAGTCATTTTCTAATATTTCCTTAAGGACTACAGAAGCGAGGGAGGCTTTAAGTCAGACTCAACTTGGCCTCCTTCAAGATCAGTCTAGTGTCACGCTTGCGGATGTGGAGAGGATTCAACGCCGAGCCTTCTTAGAACTTCGCTCTCAAGAGGAGTCTTTATTTAGACAGAAAGCTAGAATCATATGGCTGAAGGAGAGAGACCGAAATATGAAGTTCTTCCACCATTATGTCAGCAAGAGAGTTGAGGAACATAATTCTTTTTGTGGTAGATTCTCTCGGCAACCAAATTAGTGACCCGCAGCTTGTCTAGTAGCATTTTGTGGAGTACTGCCAAGACCTCCTTATGCCTCGAGTGGAGCACATTACTCCTCAGGTTTTGGAGATTCAGCAGATCATCAGCTCTCAGTTTACTGATGACCAGATCACCTACCTTGCTTCGCCGATCACCGACTTGGAGATTTGGGACACTCTGTTCTCTCTTGCTCGAGGTAAGGCCCAAGGTCTGGATGGTTTCATGGTTGAGTTCTTCAAGGGGAACTGGGGGACTATGTAGCACCGACATGCAACACACGACACGTGACACGTCATTTTTAAAAAAGTAGAGAATTTTGACATGTTCCGACACGTTAAATATTAAATAAATATTTTTATTTTTAATTAATTTGATTTAAATTCATAAATAATTAATTAATTAAAAAAGAGTCTACAATGAATTTACACTAATAATATTAATAAATTAATTCATTGAAAATTGAAAGACATATTCATAACTAATACGTATCCATGTTTGGAAATTAGAATCGACTTATTTACATAAATCTATGATTTTTTATAATGATCAAAATTTATTATCATTTAAAAGTCAGTATTCTTATTTTTTAAATTTATTTATTTATTTTTTTTTTCCAATTAAAACAAACTTTCCCCCACTCCCAAATGTATTTCAATTTTTTCCCTCCCTCCCCCCACGAGAGACTATCCCCCCCTCCTAAATTTATTTCAATTTTTCCCTACCTTCCCACGTCGACTATTTCCCCCAACCCCAAATTTATTTCACTTTTTTTCCCCTCCCCCACCCACGTGACAGGCTGTCACCGACTCACTTCACCCCATTGAGTTTCCAAACCCTAGCTACCGAAACACTTTTTTCCCCTCGCCGCATGACCTCGCAACCCCTTCCTCTCCTCACTTTTTTCCCCTCACCGCACGGTCTTCCTCTCGATCCATCTCCATCTCCTCGCCGGACAACCTCCATACGACCCCCTTCCTCTCCTCTTCCTCTCGATCCTTTTCCTCCTCCTCCACCTCGCCTTCGGCCCTTCCTCACTTGCAGTTGTAGCCTCATCGCCGATCCCGCAGCATCACTGTGGCCGCCCTCGCCTCAGTCTCTACGGCCGCCCTTGCCTCGGTCTCTACTCTTTCTCTGGCGGTTTCTCACCATCGCAGGCTCACTGTTGCTTGCAGCCTTGTCTCTCCTCCCTCACCCTTGCTTCCATCCGACATGCGTGTCGAGACGAGTCGAAAAAAGTTGACTACGTGTCAAAAAACTCAACACGCGTTAACCGCGTGTCGAAGTGTGTCGACGTGTCCGACACGCTCCGACACGTGTCGGACACGACACGGAAGCACAGACAACGTGTCTGTTGCTTCATAGCTGGGGGATGGTTGGTCAAATGGTCACGATAGCCGTTATGAATTTCTTCACCTCGGGGAGACTCCTTAAGGAAATCAACAACACCATTTTGGTCTTAGTACCGAAGACGCTGAATGCGACTACTGTCGAAGACTTTAGGCATATTGCGTGTTGTAATACTATTTACAAGCTAATTACAAAATTGTTGGCAAACAAGTTGCTTCTATGTTGAAGGATCTAGTGAGCCCATGTCAAAGTGCTTTTGTTAAGGGGCGCAAGATCAGGGTTAACATCCTCTTGGCTCAGGAACTCTTTTCTGACTTCCATTTGGAGCCTTACTCACCTAAGTGTGCTGTTAAAGTCGACTTTAGGAAGGCCTATGATACCATAGGTTGGCGGTTTCTTGAGAGAGTTCTCCTTGCTTTTTGTTTCTTGGATCGTCTGGTTCAGCTCATCATGACTTGTGTGTGGACTCCTCGTTTTTCTATTGCATTAAATGGGGAGCTCCATGGCTTCTTCCCTAGTGGGCGTGACCTGCGCCAGGGCGATCCCATATCTCTCAATTTATTCACTCTAGTTATGGAGGTTCTCTCGGGGATTCTTAGGAGGTGTTCGCTTCAGCCAGACTTCAGCTTCTTTTGGAGATGCAGGTCTACCTCCCTCTCACACTTGTTCTTTGCAAATGATGTTTTCCTCTTTTGTGAATGACATGTGCCGTCTATGACGCTCCTTAGAAAGGGCTACAGACGTTCTCTGCTTGGAGTGGCCTATTGCCGAATTTGAGGAAGAGTGAGGTGTTCCTGTCAGGAGGCTCGCCTTCCTTAAGTAATCAAATTCTGCAAGTTCTTGGATTCATAGAAGGAAGCTTACCAGTTCGGTACCCGGGAGTCCCAATTATTACATCAAGGCTAAGGAAGACAGATTGCGCTGATTTGGTTAGACGCATCACCTCGAGGGTGCAGTCCTGGAATCATAGGTTTTTGTCTTTTGCCGGTTGTCTTCAACTGATCAGGTCAATTCTCCATGCCATTCAAGCCTTCTAAGCAAGTGTCTTTATTCCTATGGCAGTGCTGGACCAGATTGAGCGTATTCTTAGACAATTCTTTTGGAGAGGCCCCGAGTTGGGCAGAGGGGGTGCTAAGGTCTCCTAGGATAATGTATGCCTTCCTAAGGCGGAGGGCAGTGTTGGCATCCGCAGATTGCATGAGTGCAATAAGGCGGCAATGCTCAAACATATATGAATTTTGTTTTCAAATAAGGAGTCACTGTGATGCAAATGGATCCATTCCACCTTCTTAAAAAGAAAGAATTTAGGGGTCGCTACGAAGTCGACTTATTGTTATTGGGCTTGGAAGAAAATTCTTCAACTTAAGACAGAATCTTGGCTTAGCTTATGTTGGAGGATATGTAATGGCCTATTAGTGTCACTGGTTCGACAACCGGGCACCCTAAGGGCCCCTTGAACTTATTTTTTTCAGATTCGCTCATCTGGCAGCTTTGGTCTCTCTAGATAGGCCTCGGTGGCTGACCTTTTCTCTGAAGATGGCCAGGCTGTTAGGGCGGTGTTGGAGTCCTGGGGTTCACCGCTTCCTCTCTTGTCTGGGGACCAAGATTGTTTTTGTTGGAGAGAGAGCTTATCCGGCCTTTTCTCGGTCAGCTCAGCTCGGGAGGCTTCAAGGCGAAAGAAGGCACGTGTCAGTTGGCATTCTTTCACCTGGAACAATGCTATCTTGCCTCGATACCAATTTCACCTTTGGCTCATCATCAAGTGTAGGCTTCCTACCCAGTCTTTTCTTATGTCTTATATTAGGATTGATGCTGCTTCCTCCCCTTTTTGCAATGATATGCTTGACTCTCTACGATCATCTCTTTGTTGGATGTCGCATTACGGCTAGTATTGCTTTCTTTTGGGCGACTAGGTGTAATCTTCCTTGGTGAAATAGACCATCACATGAAAATTTGCGTTGGGCCATAACTTTGCTTTCGAGCAAGGAGTTTTACAAGTGTGTTGCCCACTGTTCATTTGGTGCGATGTGCCATATTATTTGGAAGAACAGGAACGGCATTCTCTTCAAGGGGGAGCAGCTTTCTGTTCCGACCATGAAGAAACATCTCCTTCAAGTTGTTAAAGACAATGCAGTCACCTTTGGGAATGTGGAGGACTCAATCAAGAATAGAAGGATGTAACGCTCTTGGGATGTTGACCTCATTATCTTCTCCTCTAGATATCAGATTTAGAGTTTTTGGCCGATTTAGTTGCCCTTGGCTGCCGATTGTGCTTGCCTCCTAGCCTTTCTTTGATGTTCTTGTTGTAGCCGTTTGGCTTTTCTTAAGGCTTCCTTTCACTCATCTAGAGCCTGTTCTTCATGAGTGCAAGTTTTTGAAGCCGTCTCGTTTGTACAGTTTGGCTTCCTCAATATATTGCTTACTTTTACCAAAAAAAAAAAAAAAACTCAAATATTTATATATATATTATATGACAACTATTGTGGCAAATGAAAGGTTTCAAGTGCTTGTAGTTTTTTTCTAAAGTCCAATTATGTGCGTAAATATTGAAAGAAACTTTTAACTGTTTAAATAGTCATCGTCGAAAGAGGCCGAAATTTTCCAATTACAGGACGAGTCATGGAATCTTAGCAAGGAGGGGTTTTGTAGTTTGACTTCGCTTTGGCCTAACATGGCCTCTTTTATCTCCGTTCCATGTTATAAACGTGGACACCAACCGCAGAAAAATCAAGGCACGTAAAACAAAAGTTGACTTAGACCAAATAATAATGGCTCCACGGACCACGTCATCCACAAGACCTGAGCAAAACATAATCTTCTATGCATGTCTAATCAGATTAATGTCGAGTCGTTGAAGGTTGTTTTAATACCGTCAATCAACACGGTTATATTCAACACGTAAGTTTCAGAGCTTTGAAAATTCCAGGTTAACTTTCAGTAATGGATTCTAAGCACGGAATCTCGTCACTTACCTTGAAATCTTCCTTGCCTACAAGAAATCATGTAGATTGGAACAATTTTCTGTTGTATGTTTCAATAATCTTGAAATTTTAACAGCTATGATTTTTTTAACGATTTTCGACCGTCATCAATAATTTGTAACCATTTTTATCTGCCATTACTTTATTACAGTTTTATATTTTATAACAGGGTTGGAGTAAATCTCTTAATTAGACAAATAAGAAAATAGTCAAATCTCAATCACCTCTCCATTCAAGCTTCTAATTAAAAAAAAGATAAGAGATTTCTCAAGCCCTAATTAGTCAACTTTACTATTAGAGATATATTTAAAATATTCTATGATTCTATATATTATTATATGGTTCTATATATTTCCTTTGATTGATCTTGATTTGTTACTTTAGATAGTTATTATATAAAACCTATAAATAAGCTCGTGTATTCTTTAGTTGATGTTCTACAGAATATTACATCTTTCAGTAATTATGATTCTCAACTTGGATGAAAAAAAAAAATCAACTCCTTGAAAGTAGAACCTCGTCAGTTTACTTGATTAGCCTTCTAAAACGTTATTAGTAGACTACACTATGATGTCACTTCCTTAAAGGTGATTCAGTTTTGCACCTTTTAATTACTGTTTTTTTTGGTCGAAAACCTTTTAATTGCACCTTTTATTACTATTGGCACGGTGATTTTGAACTCGACAAGGACTGCCCAATCAACCATGCAACGAGGGACAATTTCTACGATGAGAAACACGCACATGCATTGACTATGGGAGTCTCCGGAGACAATTATTCGTTCCTGCCGACACTAAGGGCCTAACCTCCATGATTTGGCAATTTGCTTTTGCGTTCATAATCTAGAACGCGGAATTTATGCTAAAGAGCTTCTTTGAATTTTCGATGTCCCTCTTTTCTTTTGTGATAGAAAAATTTCACGTGGATGTTTTATCGTGTTCAAAGAAATGTCAATCTTTCATATCTACATCATGTTTCCATGAAAGTCTTTACACATTGCACCGCGAACATTATCAATACATGCGTTAATGCAGCTGAGAGTCGATTTAGACACCAATGAGAGTAAGTGCGGGCTAGGTTGAAGATCTCCATTCAACCGGCGAATGCGTCAAATGCGGGAAAATTATCATATTAGGTAGATAGAATATGATTTTTGGCATATAAATAATATGAGTCAAAACGCATACTATGACCCATCTTAAATGTTGAGAACCATGTTCTCCCTTAAGTCTAATTTTGGAAACCCATGACCCACACGTATTTAAATTCTCTATTCCTTTGTTTTCCAATTCGTTTTTACATGTTTATATTTTCTAACTTTATTTTGATCTTAAATGCACATGCCATCACCTAATGAGAGGAAACATGGATTAAAAAGACAATGTGAATAGATGAGATCCCCACTTATTTTGAAAAATCATTTTTATGCTTTGTCAATTTCTTGATATTAACTCCTTTCCAATCTCTAAACCTTCCAATGTTCTGTTAAAAAGTCTAAACCATTCAATGCTTTTTCCATAGCAATATTGATCGTTAGTATTCATTTGAAAGCCTACCCTTTCTTGAGTCATGGAAAAATTACCTCTATAGCTTGCCACCTATTTTATCTTAAATCAAATTTTAAGTTCATTTTTTCATAGTGACACACAATTATTAAATTGATGATAGTTATAAAATTGACAATAAAACCTTTCCAAATATCACTATTTAAATAAATTTTCACTAACGATTACATCTATAGTCATAAATCAAACCTAAACCTAAGTGATTTAAGAAATGTAGCAGGATGGAAAAATAAATCATCGTACCTTATAGTGATGGCCCGCTCA